>BSBK01006265.1:0-367500 GCA_027943335.1 Chamaecyparis obtusa | reverse complement strand
AAAAGGCCAACCAAGCTTCTCTAGATTGGTACCCAAGCCCAGAACATAAAAAATCAATTGAGGTCCATGAAATTCCTTCTACTCCGTCCCCCAAAATAGATAATGTCGATCTAGATTATCTACTAGTGATTTCATAGATGAACAACAATAAATTTTTCCACATCAAAAAATAGGGTGATCTCCACCATGTGGCTGAGGAGGAGAGAATGACTAAGGAGAAGGTCCATGAACAAAATGAAGATACCCTCCGAGAAGCTCACATCCAATCAACTGAAAATATCTCTTTGATACCATAATATTAACATGTGTGATGTTACACATGCATTCATTTGTGTCCTATAATCATGCAACCACAATCATATGCCTTAATGATGCTCCTGTGAAGTTTGCTACACTTTTTTGTCAGACTGGGTCATAGGAATAGTCTATGGACTTAGGCATTTTTCCTTCATCAACTGTATACAAACATATAATTCATGATATATAATATGTGTGATTATTAAATTTATAAGTGTTTCCATAAATGACAATGTTCCATATGTGCATGTTCGTATATGTGCCTATGTGTGCATGTATTGACCACTTTCCAACAATCTCCCCCTTTGGCATTGATGTCAACACTTAGTGAAAAAAGGACTAAGTGCAACATCAAGTCAAAAATTTAAAAGTAAATATATCCAACACATAAAGTTTGACACATAGCCTTCAGAGAAAACTTTTATTTTATTTATGTTTTCATTTTACATTACATTTTTTCTATCTCTCCCCATTTTACATCAATGGAAAAGGGTGCCAAAAATGTCTGAAAAAACTACCAACATAATAAAATCAAAGATGTTCAAGATCACAATTAAATTTCTTGTAGCACATCCCTATAATTGGTTCTCAAAATTTCCATATCTCCATCCCAAGATTCCTTAATTTCTTCAACAACTTGAATCAGTCCATTGAGACCATATGTGACCTTGTCTGCTTCTTCTACATCTATAGGTTCTACTTCCTGAAATGTTTTGAGGCCAAGCTAAAGGTCCTCATGAGTCCTCTCCAAGACATTGATCTTTGGATTCATAAAGCTTCTTAATTCAAAGAATCTTTTCTAAAACCTTTCCTTTTCTAGCTGAAGGAATGGATTTTGTCCATGATTTTGTTTGTTTCCTGATTTATCTCTAGTATTTTCTTATTTTCAAAATCCTCAAAGAGTTTTATGAAAACTTCTTCATCCTGATCTATAATATCTAATATATTCTTCACATGCTTGTGCAAAGTCATGCAATGTCTAAATAGATCATGTCCATCCTTAAGACAAGATTTTATTATCTTTTTAGTGGCAATCAATGTATTAAGATCATGTTTGATTTGATCTATAGTGTCTTTCATCCTTAACCTTTTGAAATCTTCTACCACTTTTATTTTGGCTACATCTTCTAAGGTATCAAAATTTTGTTCTATTATACTTAGAACATTTTATATACTACCTATTGGATCCTCATTATGTATAGGAGGTGTAGTCAAAAGCTTACTTAATACCCATGTTTCCCGGTGGATTGTCTTTGAGGTTTTGTCATTTTTCTTCTCTGATTTCTCTTTTTCTTTGGCAAAAGCAAGTATTGACCACTACATCAGATTTGTGACATCCATATCTTCTAAGTTGGTTGGAAGTGATTTAGAGCCACTTTCCAACAAACTAGGTGTAGAAAAAGGAGTGATTGGTAGTCCTTTTGGCTGTTCCTCTTCTTTTTTTTGAGCTACTTCCTTTTCTATTTTTGTTTGTTTTTCTTTTTCCTATCCCTTTTCTTTTTCTGTTTCTTTTTCTTGATGTCTTTCTTTTAATACATGTTCCTCCTCTTGCTACATTTTTTTAATTGATTCTTCTTGAGCGATCTTGGGAAGCTCAATATTATTTTCTATATTATCAATATTGGTTAAGGTTTCACTTATCTAAAATGGCTCAGATGTATCTAGCTTTCTTTCTAGTGAAATCCTAGCATTGTTAATGAAGAAATCAAGTAAGGCAGTGTCAACTGCCTCTCTTTCTTTTGGATCTTTAGCCTTTTCTACAATTATAAGCTCTATAGAGACTATTAATGGGTTTGGGGTCCTTGTAGATTTACCAAGATCAGGTTTCTCCTTCAGGAGTAGCTGTCCAACCTTGTCATTTGTTTCCGATTCCACCTCTTCATGTTTTCCTACCATGAACTTGATAATTCTAGTTTTAGTTCTCAGCTTTGGCCTTATCTTTTTAAGTCAATCTCCCATCTCCTTCTCTGTCATGGTTGGCATATTATGAAAGAAAATATCTTGTGTCATCTTGATATCCTCATCAAGGTCTCTTTTCTTTCTCCCTTCTAATATTTTGAATAAGTCCTTACTTATTTGACCCTCTATTTCAAACAACTTCTTTTGTAATGTGAGAATGTGCTCCACAACTATGTC
The DNA here is from genome assembly GCA_027943335.1 of Chamaecyparis obtusa. NCBI lineage: Eukaryota > Viridiplantae > Streptophyta > Pinopsida > Cupressales > Cupressaceae > Chamaecyparis > Chamaecyparis obtusa. The sequence goes on along the minus strand of BSBK01006265.1, from coordinate 365,067 downwards.
TTCTATTTGGTTTTTCTCATCTTCATCATATCTGTCAAAATATTTTTCAATAGAATTGAGCTTACCATCAATTACTGCTCTCTTTTGTAGAACTTTGAGGTAGGGCTTGAATAGGTTTCTTTTTGTACCCTTTCCTTTCTTCTATTCATCTTCTTCTACCTTTTTCTTTTTTGCTTCAAGTGCCCTTAGATTTGCCTCTTGAAGCTTTCTTTCCTTTTATTCTTCTTGCTCCTTCTTTTGTTCATCAGTTTCCTCTCTATTCATCATGTGGATTTCCTTATTTTTTTCTTCTTCTTGAGAAGTCCTTTATTTCTTATCCTTTTGATGTGAAGATGGAAGAGTATCCAATATTTTCCTATTCTTTCCTGGTCTGCTAGCCATTGCCTTAGGTCTAGCTTTATGAGCTGTTTGGCCTTGTATAGTTTCTTTTATTTCTTGTCTCTACGAAGTTATCCTAGTAGGTGTAGGACTATCATCTTTTTCTTTTTATTTTTCTTCTTCATCAACCTCTACTACTTGAGGTTCTTCAATGGTAGTTTGAGGAGGAGAAATATTATATTTCTTCCGTAGTAATGTCAAATTTTCTCTTACACTTTTCATTTCTTCTTTAGATATCCCATGTTGTCCTACTATTTTATCAACCAATGATTCAACCTTTTTCTCCCTTCTCCCTTTTACTAATTCTTCCTTAACAACTGTGTAATTTTCTTCTTATGTACCCCATCTTGGAATATTGGGGATTTTCAAGGATTGTAAGCCATATTGAATATGAAGCTCTAGAATAGTATAATCTACATCATACCCCATAGGAGTATCCCATGAAGTTCTAGGTTCTACTACCTCAAAACATATGTTGTCAGTTTCCACCATGAAACATATATCACTCTTGTACTTGTCCACTAGTCTCCAACAGATCCTTTCCCTTTCATGCATTTTTTTTTGGAAAATTTTCATCACCAATTCAGCTATTAGTGGTTCCTTTGCAAGACCTTTTAGATAAAACCTTGTGTATGGGGCATTTCCCTTTATGTTTATCATGAAATTGATTATTACTTGTGTCTAATTTTATCTTGGTTGAGGTTTGGTGTGTTGGAAATATTCAGGAATTAACCGAGTTACTGAGAGGGGAGGGGTGAATCAGTAACTCCAAATTTTCTTTCAATTACAGATGTATTAACATGTAATTTACTTTAACCTTTGCATACAGAAAGCATGAAACTTAAAAGCATTCACAATAATGACACATAGATTTGGTTACCCAGAACCTTCCAAAAAGAAAGTAAAACTGGGGTGGGGATGAAACCCACAAAGCTTTAATACTGTAGAATAAAGTTGGCCGGTTAAGGCTTACAATTTGATCACTTCTGATGATCTGCCCTGTTAGGAGCAATAAGGATTGCTAAATCCACCTTGTTAAAGGATTTACAAACATACAATGAAGTATGCACTCGATAAAGAGATTTTACAAAAGATTGTTAAGTCTACTCGGTTAAAGGATTTAGTACTGATTCACCTGTTAGGATGAAACAGTAGATCTCTTGCTTTGCAACTGGATTGCTGATTGAGATTCGTTGATGTACTGATCACCTTCTGTGATGAATTTGTCTTTGCTGTTCCTTATACTGCTGAAGCCTTTTGTAATTCGCTTATCTCTGCCTTTCTTTCTTTTTCACATATATGCTTCTTACATTCTTCTTGACATTTTTACAACATTGTTTATATACAAGTCTTAAATAGTTAATTACAATTACAATTACAAAGTCGGCTTGACAAATAAACATAAGTGCTACTAAGTCGGCCCAAGTATGGTTACACGGTTCCTTCAAACTAACTCGGTGACTTTCTGATACTCGGCGTCCACTGCATTACTCGGCATCGTCATGCACTCGGTAGAAGTGAAGGCACGGTTCATATTGACCACTCGGTAGGTTTTGAACTCGGTAAATATTGGTGACTCGGTAGACATGATGTTACTCGGTTTACACTGTCCTGCTTGGTTTGTACTAACTTGCTCGGTTTGCACTATTTGCTCGGTTTGCACTGTCTGCTCGGTTTGCACTGCTTGCTCGGTTTGCACTATTTGCTCGGTTTGCACTGTCTGCTTGGTTTGCACTGTCTACTCGGTTTGCACTATCTGCTCAGTTTGCACTATCTGCTCAGTTTGCACTGTCTACTCAGTTTGCACTGTCTGCTCGGTTTGCACTATCTGCTCAGTTTGCACCCAGAATGCAAATAAGTGTTGTCACTAGTGGCAATTCTGCTTAATGCCAACAATCTCCCCCTTTGGCATTAGTGACAAAAACACTTATTGGCCAAAACTTATATACATGAATCATGCTGAGTTTTATTTTGATTTTTCAAAAATTGTCTTTGTTATAGGGCTTTATACATTGTCTCCCCCTTTCAATGTGTTAACTTTTTCTATACAAATCTTCTTCTATACATATATCTCCCTCTATACATATCTCCCCCTTTTTGGCGATAATGCCAAAGAATCATATACAAGTGATTTACAGAGAGAATCCAAAATTTGATAGAAAATCAGAATGTACCTTCATTATTAGTGCCAGGGTTCTCTCCCAACTTTCTTGCAGAATCTTGCATGTTTGGATTGCAATTTGAACTTCTGTAGAGAGTTCAATCATGTGATCTACTATAGAGAACTGATTGTCATGAATCAATTTTTTGGAATGTTCAATGTGCTTATACATTGTATTCATGATGGGAAGGATCATGTGTTGGATGTCTAGCAGTGTGGACCGGATCCTTGTGTCTTCTTTCAGTAGATTTGACTGCATAGTTGATAGGTATGAGATTTTCATGTGATGAGCAGAGCTTGAACTTGGTTCAAGTTGCAGCTTCTGTATGTTAATCTTCATATCCTCATCCATTTTATTCATTTTATCCGTGACATCCTTTGTGAACTCGGCAATGTTGCACAATCTAGCCAAAAGAGAGGTAGCATTCGAATAGGTAGATTCAATGTTTGACAAAACTGAAGACAATTCTACTTGGTTAATAGCTATGTGCTGAGAAATGTGCTCAAGCACTTTATTGTTGAATCTCTTCTCGGATCTTTCAACTAACTTTTCTGTCCCAGATGAATCCTCATTGTATTTATTTACTGCTTTAGCTAATTGTAGCAAAACATGTTGGGAGGAGTCTACTTTAATACCTAATGCATCAGACAAAATGTCCTTAGCATCCTTGATGATTTGATATTCCTTGTCTCTCTCCTCTTTAAGCTTCTTTTGTTTTGCTTTCCTTTGGAGGATCTCACCTATATTTTGCATTTGGTCCGCTGATAGATTTGCAAAATCTAATGTTGGAATCTCTATCTCTTCATCTAGGTCTATATCCTCTACTATATTCTTAGCCAAAAATTTTATACTCGGTAGAGCCTTAGGCTTGTCTATACTTAATGCCTTAGTAGTAGTGATAGTAGATATAGTAGGGCTGGCTATAGAGACTGGCACACTGTCTACTGGAGAGCTTAAAATATTTACACTTGCAGATTCAAAAACTGGAAAACTTACTGCTGGAAAACTTGATGATGTGGGAGACTGCAACTCGGTAGAAGAAATGGTAGTTGCTTCTGTTGTTGCTATAGATGATTGAACAAATGTTGAAGTTGTCACAACCATGCTTGAAGGTGTCTCCGGGCTAGATGTAGAAACTTTTACTGGAGAGGTAGGAAGGGATGCAATGACTTCTGCTGCTATCCTCACAGTATCATCTACCTCAGTGGCTTCTTCTTGTTCATCACTGTCATCTTCAATATCTTTTATTATGACTGTTTCAATACTCGGTTGGTGAAGGTGGTATATGTTCTTCCATGTAGCATTTGCAGCCTTCACAACCAATTCAATATTGTTGATCAGAATCAAACAAGTATTGAACTTTAGTGTCATCTTATTTTCATTTTCTTTTAATGCCTTCTTTACTTCATCATTTTTCAAGCTCGGCATTAACTGTCTCAGGGTTTGATCAAATATGTCTATCACAGTTTGCTTTGCATTGCTCCATCTCATTTTTATTGGATTTAATAAGACAACTGGAACCTGTGGGGCTATGTCATCAGGAGAGTATTTCCACTATCCCATCTTTTCAATAATAGCATCTTCTATTTCCTTCTATTCTATTTCCGATCTGGTTTCATATTTAAAAGATTTTATGTTACTTACTCCAGATCTTGATCCATCTCTAAAGAGTTTGATCCTTTCTTGAAAGTTTAGAGGAGGCCTTTTGAATACTATGTCTTTATCTGCCTTGTCTGCCTTGTCTGCCTTACCTCTTGCATTTCTTCTTGTAAATACAGCAGTGGGAGGCTTAGGTGCCTTAGTGATGAATACCTTTTCTTTCTTCTTTGCAGGTTCAGGTTCCTCTGTTTTCTCATCCTTTTCCTCTTCTTCTTCATCTTTTTCTTCTTTGTCCTCGGTTATCATTTGCATTTTGGCTATCCTCTTCTTTCCTTTGTTTACCGCCTGTGGAAGCTTTATGCTTAGTTCAATTCTCACCTTAGCTTCATCATATGTTCCAAAATATGGAGCTTTGGGATTGACAGGCTGATTAAGAAGAGCTTCAATGATATTCTTGGTTTTATCAATATTTACCTCATAAGGAAGCGATTTTACATATATAGTCCTCGGTTTAGTTGCTTGAATATATACATTGTCACAATCCACCATAAAACAAATGTCGTCCTTGTAATCTTCCACCAACTTCTGTGGAATCTAGAATCTGTCATTCATTTTCTCTTTGAAAGACTCAAAATAATTATCCATGATGCTTTCAAAATTTTCACCCATTTCTGAGATGTATTCATTTATTTCATAAAGGACTGGCACATCTTTTCTCCATACAACTTTTCCTTTAGAAGGGAAGAATTTCTGAGCATAGAAGAATAAACAGACCAATAAGGATCCAAACTTACATGGATTGTTTTTGGAAGTTTGAATGCTTTCCATGTTTTTGTTAAACTGCTTTAACAATAAGTCTGCTAGGTCAAATGTTAAGTTATTCTTGACCACTTTGTATGCTAGGTCAATAGCTTCACAGGAGACACTATTTTGTCAACTTGAACTATAAATCTTATGGGAAATTATGTGTGTACCAAACTTCAGTTTAGCATCGGTAATGCTGCTAACTTTCATGCCTCTACCGTCCCACTTGGCTAGGGTTTTCTTCTCTAGTTCCGTCCGACCTAGGGTTTTGGTAGTTTTTGCTTTGTTCAACATGGGAAGACTGGTGATTTGATGAATCATCTTCTTTGTGATCTCTATGGGTTGCTCAAGCCAAATCTTTCCATTATGTACACGGCTGAGAATGTATCTAACCCATTTATCTCGAAAGTTTTGAGGTAGATGTGCAATGTGAACTAAACCTTTATCTTCCAGATCTTTGTGCTTGGATTTCAGAATACCATCCACACACAGTTCCTCACACACAATATCTAGTTCTAGGTTCCCCATTTCATGAATTCAACAGTTGAAATGATTGTAGATATCATTAATAAGTAGTACCTTAGGAGGAATCTGAGATTGAGCTCCGTTCAGATCTAGGGCTGCTGCAATTGTGGGCACGATCTTGAAATCTAGTGCTTTCCATTCCCCTTCGACTAACATATTAGATCCTTTCTTCGCTGAGGTGCTGGATGATGCCATGGTAGCTCATAGAAAATTCCTTCCGCAAAGGTATTGAATCGCTGGGTTGCTCTTGAAATTTTCTGCTCTCAAAGTGTTAAAGGTTCGCGGTGAAGAATGAGTTCGATTACTTGCTTTTTGTTTACAACTCTATCATTAATGCTCAGTACAAATTAGGGTATGAATTCTGAAAGACTGTCACCCACTAAGAATTAATTGCTCGATAAAGACTTCGCAACTCGGTGAACTTGAGAATTCATATTGCTCTGACCTCACTCGGTAAAGATGGGTACCGACCTTGCTCGGTAAAGACTGATACCGACCTTCCTGTGATCTTACTACATCTTGTATGCTGATTTAGATCTTTCTTTTAATTCGGTTCTGGAACTGCTTGAGATTGGTCTATGAGAATACAGTTCCAGTGCTTTCTTGGAAATTTAGTTTGAGTCGGTAGAGCCATCCATTCCATTACTTGGACTGGTTTGCTTGGTAGATTTAGGAATCCATTTTTGTCTCACCTGTTTCCTGACCTTAGTTGCTTCATTCTTCTTTCCATCTTCAACTTCACTAGCATTCATGCAGTTTCTGGCTATGTGACCGAGTTTAGTGCATTTGAAGCATCTTACGATAGTATCTCTTTTCCTTAGATGATGTTTTATGCAATTCATGCCAATGTGTCCATATTCTCCATAGTAATGACATCTACACCAGGTGTTGTAGTCCCATCCAAACATTGCTTTCATAATTTGTTCTGCTGGATTGAATGTCTTGGATCTGCACTCAGATGCTTTGTGACCTTGTTTGTTACACTTGTGACAATTACCTCTGAATCTTGGTTTTTCCCTGCATTCATTTGCTTTGTGACCAGGTTGATTGCAGTTGTAGCATTTTCCATTGAATTCTGCTTTTTCATTGTTCCAACATTTATTTGAAGTATGTCCTATTTTACCACAGTGATTACAAGTAGGTTTCTGATTCCTTTGAGTACCTTTCTTAGAAGATTCACCTTCTCCTTTGTATCCAAGTCTTGCTTTTCCTTTTTGCCTATGAAGATTTCACTCATACAGCTGATTCAAGTCTTCTTGGCTTTTCAGCATTTAGGTCATCCACCAATCTTAGATTGATTTCCTTTTCAGATCTTAGTTCTTCTCTTGTGCTTTCTATTTCTGATCTTAGATTCAGAATTTCCTCATTTGTATGAGAGATCTGATCAATTAGGTTTTCTAGCTGAAGGGTTTTATTTTGGACTTCAATGTTCCTTCCATCTAATTCATCTTTCAACTTGTTTCTTTATTCCAAGATCTCACAAAATCTTGTAGAGTGTAGCTCTTGTTGTCTTTTTAATTTTCTCACTTCTTCCTATAGAGACCCATTCTTTTCTAGGAGTTCTTTGACAACATTGTTTGCTTCATCTGAGCTATTAGAGGGAAAAAGATCTTCAACCTTTTCTTCAATGTAATTCTGATCATTCATCTGATTTACAAGTTCCTTCCTTCTTCTTAGGGATTGGGAAAGATGTTCTTTTGCTTCTTTAAGTTTAGCTATGGCCATTTCTAGATCTAGCTTTTCATTTTCAATCACCTTGTTCAGTTTGAATACCTCCATTGTCCTGGATCTTTGCTCAAGCTAGTTAAGCTTTGTCTTGAGAACCAATGCTGCTCTGATACCAATTATTGGAAATATTCAGGAATTAACCGAGTTACTGAGAGGGCAGGGGTGAATCAGTAACTCCAAATTTTCTTTCAATTACAGATGTATTAACATGTAATTTACTTTAACCTTTGCATACAGAAAGCATGAAACTTAAAAGCATTCACAATAATGACACATAGATTTGGTTACCCAGAAACCTTCCAAAAAGAAAGTAAAACTAGGGTGGGGATGAAACCCATAAAGCTTTAATACTGCAAAATAAAGTTGGCCAGTTAAGGCTTACAATTTGATCACTTCTGATGATCTACCCTATTAGGAGCAATAAGGATTGCTAAATCCACCTTGTTAAAGGATTTACAAACATACAATGAAGTATGCACTCGGTAGAGAGATTTTACAAAAGACTGTTAAGTCTACCCAGTTAAAGGATTTAGTACTGATTCACCTGTTAGGATGAAACAGTAGATCTCTTACTTTGCAACTAGATTACTGATTGAGATTTGCTAATGTACTGATCACCTTCTGTGATGAATTTGTCTTTGCTATTCCTTATACTGCTGAAGCCCTTTGTAATTCGCTTATCTCTGCCTTTCTTTCTTTTTCACATATATGCTTCTTACATTTTTCTTGAAATTTTTACAACATTGTTTATATACAAGTCTTAAACAATTAATTACAATTACAATTACAAAGTCGGCTTGACAAATAAACATAAGTGCTACTAAGTCGACCCAAGTATGGTTACACGGTTCCTTCAAACTAACTCGGTGACTTTCTGATACTCGGCATCCACTGCATTACTTAGCATCATCATGCACTTGGTAGAAGTGAAGGCACGGTTCATACTGACCACTCGGTAGGTTTTGAACTCGGTAAATATTGGTGACTCGGTAGACATGATGTTACTTGGTTTACACTGTCCTGCTTGGTTTGTACTAACTTGCTTGGTTTGCACTATTTGCTCAGTTTGCACTATCTACTCGGTTTGCACTGTCTGTTCGGTTTGCACTGTCTGCTCGGTTTGCACTGTCTACTCAGTTTGCACCCAGAATGCAAATAAGTGTTGTCACTAGTGGCAATTCTGCTTAATGCCAACATGGTGCAGCATTGGAGGTAGTTTTGACTAGGTTTTAAAATTATAAGAATGTTCTCCTTTGGTGCTAGATGTGGGTTGAATTTACAAGTTGTTTGAATGGAGAATAGGGATGTTACCCTAAATCAAGAAGTATCTAAAGATATGGATATTAAATATCCATATTTATTTATGCATGTAAGATACAAGGATCATTTAAACAAGGTTTCAAAAGGAACTCTAAGAATTAAGAAGGTGGATGGATACATAGAGTGGTGCTAGGTATATCTTATTTTGGTAATTTAACTTGAATAGGTCTCAAAGGATGTTATTCATTGGAGAAACTACACCCTCATTTGAAAATTTATGGGTCTTTGACTTTCCATTCCATCCTTGTAATCTGGAACATGTTGGGTTTGGAACCTAAAAGGATACACATAGATAATATGGTTAGAATAACAATGTCATAATCAACTGAGGGGGGGGTGAATCAGTTGATGCCAACTTTATATTTCAACTTCAAAACAAAATACTGAACTAAAAATTAAATGCAGCAATAGAACACATACACATGAAAATGAAGATTTGTTCTTGAGGAAAACATTGTTAAGGGAAAAACATCAGTTGGGATGGTACCCACAAATATCTGCACTATGAGTATAATAACCTTGTTAGGAGTTTAGTATTATGAAAGGTCATGATTAAAGGACATACCCCATTAGGAGCCTTTACAATGTGAACCCAATTAAGGAATCAACCCTATTAGGAGTCCAACCATGTTAGAGGCAATTACCCTATTAGGGGTGTCCAATACATCAACTTAATCAAAATATTTGAGAGTTAAGGACACCCTCAGATTCTCAAAACCTTACAATTACAAGACAAATAATTTTGTTCTAAAACTACTTCTAGTACTCAAAAATTTCCAAGTGAGCTTAATGCAGGGGCATTCTAGGGTACTCGAAAAATTTGGATGGTGGTGTATTGATTTGGTTATGTGTTACTCGATTGTAGCTTTAACCGAAGATCTTGTTTATTGAAGGGAGCTCAGTCACTGAAGGAACTCAGTGAAACCTCTAGCACTTAGTCGAACTTGTACTCGGTGATTCCTGTGGTGCTTAGTCAATGTGCTTTCTCGATGATGCCTGTATTGTTCAGTGATGCTTGACGTGCTCAGTTGTTTCATTGGTGCTCAGTTGTTCTAGTTTACCAACTAGAGTTCTCGAGGATTTGGTTGGCTGACTTGGTGCATTTATTGTTGGTAGCTTTTGTTGTATTATCCTATGTAGATCTAGAGGCCGACATGGAGAATTAATTGTTTGTAAGGCTATTTGAGAGCCGACTATTATTGCATTTAATATTCATTTTCAATAGAAGCTGACTTTTCTTAGGAGTTAATTATTTCTTCCAACTGACTTTTGGTTGAGGAAATATATTTAAGGAGTGTTCGGGTAGATGTTTAAAAAGTTAGTAGGAAGTAGAAGATAGATTTGGATCCTGTGAGATATTGAAGATCATATTGTTATCTGATAGTTGTAATAGTAGAGCTAGTGGTTTGCATGCTTGGAGACAAGGAGATTTCTTGGAGGCTTGCGAGCTCAAGTTCAAATATACCTTAGTGTTTCCATTAGTTGTTGATTGTTTTAGAGCTAGACAAGCTGGAAGATTGTAGAAATACTAGGATTGTATTTGGCCATAACCCAAAAGGCCTTATAGTTGGGCATGTTAATGAAAATTCAGTTGAAAACATTGTCTTGTTGTGTTATTCCACATTTTTGGTGTTTGGATGCATGTTTGGACTATCTGTAATTGGATCCTCCTTATATTTCCTATGTCAGGTGGTATCAGAGCTTGAAGTTCTTGAGTGTGTAAACCAATCTATGAGTTGAGGTTGTTTGCACTAGGACCTTGGCTGGTGATTTATTGCTTTGGGTTTTTGAAAATCTTGAAGGATACCTCTAAGAAGATTGGACCCTAGAGAAATTTTAGATCTTTGTGATCCTATGGAATCGAAGATTACAGAGAAGGTTAAAGTTTATTTTAGATTTGAGATGAAATTGATAAAGAATGACATGATCACTGAGGTCATGAGAGCTATTGTTGGTATGCTGAGGAATCTTGGTATTGATGATGGTCATGAGGAAGCTGTTGAAGACTTTGAAACTTCTAGATCTAGTAGAGATGATTGGAGAGATAGATTTGGTGAAGATGGAACTGGTTGGTTACATAGATCTACAACTCTATTAAGTACTAGTTACCAAATGGAAGTTTCTACTTTCTCTGGTACTTTGAGACCTAAGGATTTGATTGATTGGATTGGTGAATTAGAAGACTTCTTTGAGCTTGAAGAAATTGAAGATCCTCTTAGATTAAGATTAGCACAGACTAAGTTGAAATGACATGCTGCTCTTTGGTGGAAAGAATTACAAAGAGATAGAGAAGATGAAGGTGAAATGAAGATCAATCAGTGGAGGTTGATGGTGACTAAATTAAAATCTAATTTCATACCTTATGACTATGCGCTTGACTTGTTTAAGAAGTTGTAGAGTTTGAAGCGAAAATATTTGACTATCAAGGACTATAACGAGGAGTTCTATAAGTTGACTATTTGGTCTGGACATAGAGAACTTGGTATAGAAAAAGTAGCTCGGTATGTGAATGGTTTGACATTCAATATTCAGGATGATCTTGGTATGCTAAAGATTGATTCAATTGAAGATTCCTATCAATATCCTCTAAAGGTAGAAGATAAGTTGAAAAGGAGACAATATAGTAATCCCCAAGGGAAGGAGAAGATTGATCACTCGGTGAAGGATAAACTGACTGTTGAAGATGAACCAAAACCTGTGGAATTGAAAAAGAAGATAGGTAGGGTTATCTTTAAGGGTACTTGTTATAATTGTGATGAAGAAAAACAATCTTTTGAGTGTACACAAAAGAAGTTTGGTGAACGAAGGACTGTTTCGGTAAATGAGAACATTTAGAATGATCCTGAATCTGAGAACTTGTTGGTTCAAAGAACATTGCTCAGTGGAAAGGAGGAACCTTGTTAGAGGAGTAATTTGTTCAGAACTCGGTGCAACTCAGGAGGTAGAATTTGTGATGTAATTGCTGATAGTGGTAGTACCGATAACCTAGTTGCTAAGGACATGGTTGATAAACTTGGTTTGAAGAAAATGAGACATCCATATCCTTATAGGATTGGGTGGTTACAAGATGTTCATGCTATAGAAGTGAGGGAGCAGTTCCTTGTTGATTTTCAGATTGACCAGTATAAGGATCAAGTGTTGTGTGATATTGTGGAGATGAATAGTTGTCATATATTGCTTGGTAGACCTTGGCAGTATGATTGTAGAGCTATGTATGATTGTGTCAAGAATGTATTTACTTTTGAGAATAATAACATGAAGCTTTCCCTGATGCCTTTGTTGGATACAACACTTGGTAGGAGAAACTTGAGCTTTGGTAGCCGAGATGAGTTCAAGAATTCTAAAAGGATGGATCAGTATGGAGAACAAGCATGTGTGTTATCAAGGAAAGATTTGAAAAGATAGAGGAAGCATAAGTGGAAGACTATGCAAGGTGAAGAGTTGAAGGGCTTGTATGTGAAGAACCAGTTTGGGTTTTATGTACTGAATCTTGGAAGATGTTCTTCTAGCCTATGAGAACATCTGATCAAACCTGGGGTGTTTGATGTAGGGGCATTCTAGGGTATTCAGAAAATCTACATGATGGTGTGTTGATTTGGTTCTGTGTTACTCAATTGTAGCTTTAACTAATAGTATCATTTATTGAAGGGAGCTCAGTCATTGAAAGAACTCAGTGAAACCTCTAGCACTCGGTGGAACTTGTACTTGGTGATGCCTGTGGTGCTTGGTTGTCATGCTTTCTCAGTGATGCCTATGTTTCTCAGTGATGCTTGGCATGCTTAGTTGTTTCACTAGTGCTCGATTGTTCTAGTTTACTGACTAGAGTTCTTGAAGATTCGGTTGGCCGACTTGGTGCATTTATTGTTGGTAGATTTTTTTGTATTCTCCTATGTATATCTAGAGGCCAACATGGATAATTAATTGTTTGTAAGGCTATTTGAGAGCCGACGGTTGTTGCATTTAATATTTTTTTGTAATAGAAGTTGACTTGGCTTAGGAGTTAATTATTTCTTCTAGCCAACTTGTGGTTGAGGAAATGTATTTAAGGAGTGTTTGGGTAGATGTTCAAAAATTCAGTAGGATGTAGAAGCCAAATTTGGATCCTATAAGATCTAGAAGATCAAATTGTTATCTAATAGTTGTAATAGCAAAGCTAGTGGTTTGCATGCTTGGAGACAAGGAGATTTCTTGGAGGCTTGTGAGCTCAAGTTCATATATGCCTTAGTGTTTCCATCACTTGTTGATTGTTTTCTAAAGAGTTGGACTAGCTGGAAGATTATAGAAATAACTTGATTGTATTTGGCCCTAACTCGGAAGGCCTTACATTCGAGCATGTTAATGAAAATTTAGTTGAAAACATTGTCTTGTTGTGTTATTTCACATTGTTTGTGTTTGGCTGCATGTTTGGACTATCCTTAATTGGATCCTCCTTACTTGTCCCACATCAAAGCTCCACCATGTACCTAAGTACACAACTTACTATTCTTCAAACAATATCCAATGTAGTCGTATACTCGCATTAACTTCTGCATCTTGCATATGAAAATATATTGTGATAATTGGAAACCTAACATGTTTGGAAGATGTGTATAAATTCAAACATTATGCTAAGAAACATATACTAAACATATAGTAAATCTTTTTGCACGACACCTCAGATAGAGCTTAAATTGGAGCACCCTCTCACCGTTTGATTTTCTCTTTGATTAGGGATGTGGGTGTGCTCTCAAAACACTAGGAGCATGACCCCAATGAAAATTAGGAAGGTTTAGGATCATTTAGGGACCAAGGATACCCCATAGTGGAATAGAATCATGTATGGTGAACCTGATTTGCCCCTAGAGCCACAAAGAACCCAATGAAGCTAGAATGAAGATTTGATGCAAGCATGCTTATGCTAAGTTGATTTTAACCAAAGATAAGTGTGATATGGATGTAAATAATATGAATAGATTTCAAATGAACTATATTCAATCCATTAAGCTATACTAGAGTGAGTTATAAATATTGAAAACAAGAAGAAATCTAACAATTAGGAGATATGCTAAGATAACCTAGATGCAAATTGACATGATAACAATGCATGAATGATAAAAACTAAGCTAATAATTTTCTCTTGGAAGTGAGGGTATTTATAAGATTTGAGGAAGGGCTTGGGTTAGGAAGGGTGGTTAAGGTTAGAGTGATGAAGGGTGCTCCCCTTAATACCACAAACACATAACAAAAATAGATAACAACAACAATTTGCAAGAATAGAAAATGGGCTTCTTATTATCTCCACAAATGTGGAATTACAAATTTCAAAATTACAATATGCAAAGCCACATGGGCATTTTCCTTTACAATATTTTATAGGAAAAAGCCTCGAATCATTACCTAGATCTACTACCCAAAACTACTCCCAACTGCCCTAGACAACACTATGGGCCTTCCTTATATAGGCAATTTTCCACCGCCTAGGAAGGTTCTAGAAATTTAGCCATTAAGGCCGACCGACCCTAGAATTATTTTATTTTTCATTTTACTACATTAGAGTCACTCAAAGTAAATTTTGAAACCCAAATAGAAATTTTGAAGGAAAATTATTTTTTGCCATTTCAAGTGGCCCAACTTCCGGAGACCATAAGTCATCACCCGTTCACCCGATTGACTATTACGACCCCATTTCAGAAAGGGCATGAAGTGCTCTACAATGCTAAATCAAGAAAGCTTCATTTAGTTGAAGTTTTGACCTCATACGGGGCCTCTAAAGCCTTCAAAAATGAGTTCAAAGTTTATGTGCCCTGCTGCCAATGCCAAAAAATTTCAATATCTTCAAAACTAGACTTGATCTGGCAATGAAACTTTATCAACAGGCTAATATGACCAAAATGAACCTCCAAGGAAGAAAATAGAACATTCTGAGCTCAAATGAAAAACTTGCTAAAAATAGTAAATTTCCAAAAAATAGTAGCTCTGCACAAGATAGCCCTTATTGAAAAGAAACCAAAAATATTTTTGGGTGATGCAAGATTGCTCTTACACTTGTACACTCAAAATGTGCACTTCTCTAAGTCATTACATACAAGGATATCCATGGATTGGAAACCTTGAGAAAGTGACCTAGAGCTCCCTATACATGAGTCATAAGGGTGTTTAGAATGCTCTTAGCTAGAGCTATTCAGCCTATAACCTTGCTAGTAAACCATGAAATGGGAGATTCAAAGAGACAAGGGCAAGAATGCCAATATCCTCAAGAATCAAAATGGAAATGCAATGCAATGCTATGCTAGAAATGAAGATGCAAGAATGTAACTAAGCTATGAAAATGAGAGTATTACAAGCCTTTTCTAATTAAACTAGGCGAGTTAAGCTAGAAACATGAAAGGAAAGTAAACTAAAATGCCATGAAATCTAAGCTAAATGCAAGAATGAAAGCTAGAATGCAAGAAGATCTCCAAAACTCCAAAGTCACCAAGAAAACCTGCAGCATAAGATTAGCATAAAGAGTGGGGATCCTTTGAATGAGGAAAGAGCTCTCCTTTTAAAGATAAATGGACCATGGAGATTAAGAGGCAAAATATTTGATCAAGGGTGGAGTTTGAAAGTGGGATCAATCCTTGTGCACAAGTCTCCTCCAATGAGAAAGAAGTGTTGACTTTTGTGCCCCATGTGAGACAAAAAGGCCTTTTCTTCTTTTTATAAAATAGGAATAATGCTTTATTTGTGGAACTTAGGATAAGAGGTAAGTGGGGGCTTTTTTTATTTAATAAAAGGGGAGGGAATTCCTTTTATTTAGATAAAGACTTAGGATAAAATGGTTAATCCATAGAATATAATCGAATAAATGATAGAATTAGGATTTGATGAAGGAAATTGATTTAATTTTTAAAATATTTGTAAAGCATTGATTCAGGGATTTGATAAATTGAAGAATGGGGCCCAAAGTCTAGGTGATCATTTTAGGGTGCATACATTTGCCCCTCTTTGACTAATGTGAGATCAATTTGGGATCACATGTAGTCAAACAATGAAGTTGAAATGTGAGATCGATTTGGGATCAAAAAACAACATAGACATGTGTTCGATGGATGGGAACACATCAGGACAAAGATAAGCTGATTGAAAAAGACAAGGCCAACACCCCTGTAAATAGGCAATTGTCAAGCCTCAAGAAAGGTTTGATTGATAGGTTTGATAAAGTTGAATCAAGGATTGAAGTTTGATAGGTACTTCCCCCTTGGAATCAAAATTGAAATTAGGTAGAGGAGAAATAGTAAATTGATAAATTTGATCAAGTCACTAGAAATCATAATCGAAGATGAAAGATGATAGAATAACCATAAAGTAGTGAAGATATGCCCCAACTTGACTAGGTTTGACTGAGAAAGATATAGGATAAAGATGAATTCAAACCTTAGAGAGATGAAGTGAAGGAGATGAATGGAAGACTAGGGTAGTGAGAGAGATGGAGATGAAGAAATGAAGATTCCCCAGTGAAGATCGAAGGATCAGGCCTCAAACGGTCAACCAACTGTGTAGAAGAAGGAGAAAATTTGAAATGCAATTTTGACTATCAAGATGAACTCAAATTTTGATTTCAATTCCAAAAATGGATCTAGGATGTTGACATTAGCCAGGGGTGTAATTTTCATGCAATTTCGAGATGTTTCAAAAATTATGTCAGAAAGTCAAAATGCTATATAAGGGGTAAAAAGGTCATTTTCAAATTCAATTATCTTTTGTGATATTGAGAACTTCGAGAGATCAGAGAGAGATTATGGCTTAGTAGGCAGTGATTATTTTCCAAACACATCAATTTGAGCATGTTTAGTTGCACAACCGACCTCCTCACTATGGTGCCTTGGTAAGTTTTCAGAAAAACTAGCCTTTTGAGTTATTTTATGCATTTAAAACACATTTTTAATATTTCAAATTATAATAATGTGAAATATCATACGATAGTTTTAAATTATTGTACACATGTTAGAGATTGTATCATGTGATAGTTCATTAACTAAGAAAGTATCGCACAACCATTTGAGAAAGCATCGCATGATGATGGATAAAATGTTGTGTGATATAGGGAAAATTATCACACCAAGAAATAGTATCGCACCACTATGTAACAAATTATCACATGATACAATTGCAACAAAAAGTATTGCAAGAGTATAATAAGAAGTATCACATGCTTTTAATTTGAACAATATAACATGGGTATAAACAATGTTTTCATTTGATATTACTTGTATTGTTTTTAGACATCCATCATGATATGTTTTGACATCTAGTTTGTGGGTTTATCACTTATAGGAGGCTTTTGCAGTGCTCATCATCAGAGCACTGAGGGTGGTTGGGTTACGCTACATCAAAGATTTAGATACTCTCAGTAGAGATGATCTAATCAGCATGGGATTTGGGTATCTACTGGATATGCCCCATATACGGGCAAACCATGGGTTGTTGATAGCCTTGGCCGAGAGATGGCACAATGAGCACAATACATTCCATCTATCGACTAGAGAGGCATCAATCACATTAGAGGATGTCTATCAGATCCTACAAATACCCACCAATGGAGATCCAATGAGTACAATCATGTTTGTAGATGTTCATAAATGTAATGTTTCCATATGATGAAAACTGACATGATTTTTTGTTGGCATAGGTATACTATGATTAGACTCCTATAAATGGGAGACAGGCCATCCATGACCTCTTTCAGGATGTGACCATCATAGACAGACATCTCAGCTAGGATCGCCTGATTAAGGAGTATGGTTGGGACTACCCAGTGGCATGCATCATGTGCTCGATAGTAGCACAGGCCTTGATCATTGACATGAGCTAGAGAGGGTTCCCACTAGGCTAGGGGAGATTGGTAGCATATTTGGTAGCACACCCTAGATAGATGGCATGGGGCCCAACCATCCTAGCAGACATGTACCATGAGCTACATGAGATTGTACACAAGGATGACATATCTTGGGCATGCAGAGCTATCCTGGCTCAGTTATGGGCATGGGAACACATAGCTGTTGTGCAACCACATGTACAGCCTCGCGAGTGGAGATGCCCCTACATATATAGGTACATGGGATTTATTTCATAGCCCCATAGTAGAGATTTGACATACTATAGGAGGCTACTAGATGAGTTGATAGCCTTTGAGTGGAGGCCATACAGGTAGTGTGAGCAGTGGAGGGACAGGGATCGTGAGCTTAGATACATGATGTGCAGTTGACCACTATTAGGTCGACATGCGGATATTGTTGAGCACTTTGTTATCACTTAGGTATGGAGATAGCTTAGCTGTCAGCAGAGGGTACCCGTTGAGACTACGACATATGCTCGGGTTAGGGAGGATGATGGATTGGGGTGGTTGCCAATGCTGGACTACCAGCAAGCGACACAAGAGATAGAAAGGTTATGCAAAGAGCCATGGGATTACCTACCTGATATGGTAGATGTTGTGTATAGAGAAAAGTGTCAGAGATGCACATTTCCTAGGTTTACTGTCCCAGATGCATAGCCATAGACATCTGATGGGGATGAGGATGATGGGGGAGATAGAGGAGAGGGAGGAGGGAGGAGAGTAGTGATAGGGTAGGGATCTAGATCAAGTGGCCAAAGATGGTCATGGAGATAGGTATCCAATGATGAGGAGGGAGAGGAGGATGGGGCAAGACTAGTTCACCAACAGGTGGATGTAGGATAGGAGCAGCCTGCGGATAGGGGAGGAGAGGATATCCGTATTGGGATTCAGGTCTTAGAGACTGAGGTACAACGGTTGATGAATACTATTGCTATATGTGATCAACAACTCCTAGATGCATGAGCTGAGATAAAGCGGTGTGAGAGAGTAGCGCAAGATGATGCTGTGGAGATCTGGAGGGAGGCAACATGAGTGACATATTATCATGGTCTATACATTGTAGTCATGCCTGAGGGATAGAGGGAACCACTCTACTCCAAGAGGGTAGGGAGATCGAACATGATAGGTGATAGGATGGGCCCACCAACTCCACCACTACCACCACCACATGATGGGGCGAGTTAGTCCTAGGTCTAGGGCTTAGATGTATAGTCATATCTTGAGACTTTGATCCAAATTTTGGGATCTCACATTATACTTGTATCATGATATATATATATGAGATAACTGGATTTATGATTTATCTTGTGTACTTGTCTCACTTCTAATGGATGTTTTAGTATTATTGTCTTGTTATATTGTTCAAATGTGTGATAAATGATCATGTATAGTCTCTCTCATAGATGTATGTTTAGTTGTCATGTTATGATATAGACTTATGTTTCTAAAAATGATCTCTTTATTGATATAGATATGATGATAAGATTAACCCCTTGTGATGACAAGAAAAGGATGTGATGTAAAAGATAAGGAGTGAAAGACATGATTGAGAAAAAGTGAAAGGTGAGCACATTTGACTGACAAGTCTGTGAAAGATGAAAGGAGAGCTCTCTCCATGTGCAAGATACAAACTAAACTAACATGAACCTAAGAATGCAAGCTACTATGAAAAGTGGTTTACTTGCAAGGTCACAAAGCCATTAGTCTCTAATAATCATCATCGAGCTTTATTGGTAGCATCGCAAGATCATACAATACACACCAGTATAACTATGTGAATCTGAATATGATCTATATCAGATAGAGATGTGGGAATCCCACCTAAGAATCAAAGATATGTAGGTCAAGATGACTAGTGCAATGAGGCTCCCTAAGTTTGGTATAGCAAGATTATGCTCACATCGAGACACAAGAAATTCAAGATGACTACAAGCATGCACTTGTGGAAAAATAATCAAGGATAATACATTGTAGATCCTAGTGTCAAGTGGAACAAGCATGAATGGTTAAGATCAACAAAATATACCCACAGGTAGAAAATAAATAAAACATGTCCTCGTGCCCCCAGTCTTCTAGCTCAGCATCATCGAAAACTATTAGAGAGAGAACATTCAACAAAGAAATCATCATAGATAGCACACAAAGAAATAAAGTCAAACAAGTCTTAGCGAGTCAAGTGTTTAAGTGCATGTGTGTAGGTCATAGAGTCAAAATTTAAGTATCACATCTACCAGTGGGAAATATCACATCATTCTAGACTGCAGGTAGGATATCTGATAAGTGTTGAGAAACAATTGATGCTAGGGAAGTGTTGAAAAACACAGTTTGGGGTGGTGTTGGAAAACACCGTTTGCAAGGTGTCCTAATGACTAATGCAACCAAGAGACCAAACTAACATAGTTATGCCCCCTAGACAAAGATAAAGACCAATTCCAAACCAAGGCAACAAGGACAAGGCATGATGGAGGAAGGCTAAGTGTCGAGGACATGTGCTAAGAAACAGGTGTACAAAAGCCTCAAGTAGTGCTTGTTTCTAGGTTTTCACCACTTGGCAGATTTTTTTTATTTTTCAATTTTATTTTTGTATTTTTGCTACCAAGGCACCTATTTCTAGGTTTTCACCAAGGCACTTTCTCTATTTTTTTGAATTTTTTGCAATTGTTGGATTTATTTATTCATTTATTTTTTTTGTTGATTTTTTGAAGACTTTATATGCTTTTTAGGATTTTTTCAGCATCATATATGAATTTTTTTGGAAATTTTTTCAAGATCAATAAATATGTTCAAAGGATTCCCGTAGACAGAATAGGCATAATGGATAGAACTTATTCAGGTGCAAGATATTGATAGGATTAGGGAACTGCTCTCCCTCTTTAGTAGACAATAAATAAGCACCTGTCCTGAAAGCTGCAGTAATTATGTAAGGTCCAAGCCAATTAGGTTCAAATTTTCCCTTTTGATCTCTATGTTGTTGGTTCTTAGGATTTTCACATAGGACAAGATCTCCCACTTGGAACTCTCTAGGGTGAACCTTTTTGTTGAAGGCTTTGGACATACGCTTTTGATAGACCCTCATATGGTCAAATGGTGCTTTATGTTTCTCATCTAGAAGTTCTAACTCTTGGAGTCTCATGGCATGGTAGTCTTCATCTGTCACTAGACCTTTGAGGGAAACTCTAAGTGAAGGAATCTCAACCTCTAAAGGTAACACTGCTTCAGCACCATAAGTAAGAGAAAAAGGAGTAGCCCCAGTAGGAGTATGAATACTCATTCTATAAGCCCACAAAGCCAGATTTATCTGTAAATGCCAATCTCTACCATTCTTATGAACTGTTCTATTTAAGATTTTAAGAATGGTTTTGTTTGAAGCCTCTACTTGACCATTTCCTTGCGGGAAGTAAATGGAGGACCAATGTTGTTTAATATTGAATTTATGGTAGAGTTGTTTAAGGTCCTTATTTTTGAACTAACCTCCATTGTTAGTGATAATCTTAGATGACACTCCATATCAACAGATGATATGGTTTAGGATGAATACAGAAACTGTCTTGCCCGAGGCAAAAAAAAGTGGGACAACTTCTACCCATTTAGTAAAGTAGTCAGTAGCAGTGATGATAAATTTGTGTCCACCTAATGAGTTGGGATGAATCTGCCCAACAAGATCAAAGGCCCAATGCTGAAATGGCCAATGAGATACAGAAGGAATAAGGTCCCTTCTTGGAGCATGTATCAGGTGACCATGTTTTTGACACTTTTCACATGATTTTTCAAAAGCTACTACATCAATCTGCATGGTAGGCTAATAGTACCCAGCCCTAAGAAACCTTTGGGCCATGGAAAGACAATTGGAATGTCCCCCATAGATGCCCTTGTGAATGTCAACTAACATTTGATCAAATTATTCCTTTTCTAAGAATCTAAGAAGTGTCCCATGTAGACCCCTCCTATACAAATCACCAAAGATAAGGGTATGGTGAGAGGCATTTTGGGTAAGGTTTTTTCATTCAGAGTAGTTAAAGGTATCAGGGATAATGCCATCATGAAGGTATGAGTAAATGGCTCCATATCAAGATGAGTCATGACCAACAAGGGTATAGATAACATGGCTTTCTTGGGAATCATAGATAGGATAATGTAGCTCTTCCACTAGGAATTCAAATCTGGATTCATGCTACTCTAACTGAAGGAGTGAAGCAAGTGTGTCCATAGCATCAACTACTTTATTTTCTGCTCTAGGGATTTTCTAAAATGTGATGAATGTGAAATACCGTCTCAATGAATCAACCATTTTCTTATAAGGTACCAATTTCTCATCTTTTGTTTGATATTCTTCATTGACCTGGTTGATTATCAGCTATGAATCCCCATATATGTGTAGCTCTATGATTCTCCATTATATGGCCATCTTGAGCCCATTTGTCAAAGCTTCATAGTTAGCAATGTTGTTTGTACATGGGAAAAATAACTTGTAAGACTTAGGAATCATGTACCCATGAGGAGAAAAAAACAACACACCTACTCTAGAACCATTTTGCATAAAAGATCCATCAAAGAACATCTTCCATGTCCTTGTAGTCATGTACATGAGGTGCTCATCTAGGAAATCAACTTGAACAGGTGCACTATCTTGAATTGGGAAGTCAGCCAATTGATCAGCTATAGCTTGTCCTTTTATAGTTTTACACTCAATGTATTCTATGTCAAATTCTAAAAGAATCATCATCCATTTAGCGAGTCTACTCATGAGGGAAGCCTTATCAAGAAAATACTTGAGAGGATCAATTTTTTCTATGAGGTGTATTCTGTGCGCAAGCATGTAATGTTGCAACTTTTGGGAAGCAAACACCATTGCGAGGCAAGCTTTCTCAATACTAGTGTAATTAAACATATATGAAACAAGTGTATGGCTAATGTAATATATGGCTCTTTCTTTCCCATTTTCATCAAGTTGAGCCCATAATGCCCCCAAGGAAGATTTGGTTGCTAAAACATACATAATAAGTGGCTTCCCAAGGATAGGAGACATTAAAATAGGAGGATTTGCCAAGTATTTCTTGATTTGGTCCATGCTTTTTTGACAATCCTCATTCCAGATACATTTAACTCCCTTATGCAAGTTCTTATTGAGAGGTTGAGCTCTATCTGCTAGCTATGAAATGAATCTCCTTATAGATTGAAGGTGCCCTTGAAGGCTCCTCATTTGACTAATGTTTCTAGGAGGCAACATATCCATGATTGCTTGGACTTTTTCAGGGTCTACCTCTATTCCCTTCGCTAAAATGATGATTCCTAGAAGTTTTACAGAGGTAACACCAAATGCACACTTTTTTGGATTTAATCTAAGTTGGAATTGTTCCATGTGATCTAGAATGACTTCTAAATCACCTAAGTGTGTGTCCATTTTCTTAGATTTAGCCAAGGTATCATCCACATAATCTTCCATATTTTGATGCATCATGTCATGAAAAATAGTAGTCATAGCTCATTGATAGGTGGCTCCTGCATTCTTTAATCCAAATGACATAATGTTCCAACAATAGGTACCCCATGCACAAGTGAATGTAGTCTTTTCCTAGTATTCAAGAGCTATCTTGATTTGATTATACCCAGAAAAACCATCCATCAAGGAATAGATCTCATAACGTGCGGTCATGTCCACTATCATGTCTATATTTGGGAGTGGAAAATCATCCTTTGGGCATGCTCTATTGAGATCTCTAAAGTCTGTGCAGATGTGAATGGATTTGTCATGTTTGGAAACTAGTACGATATTTGATATCCATTTAGCATAGTCAATAGCTCTTCTGAATCTTGCACTAAGGAGTTTCTCTAATTCTTCTTTGACTAGAAGAGCTATGTGAGGATGCATTTTTCTCAATTTTTGTTTGACTGGGTTTGCACCTGGAGCTATGGACAAGTGATGCATAATAAGATTAGTGTCCAACCTTGGCATATTTCAATAAGTCCAAACAAAATTAATCTTCTTCCTCTATAAGAACTTGGTGTATGCTCCCTTTTCTTGTGTTGACAAGGACTGAGCCAAGTGCACTATCTATGGAGCCTCATCTGTACCCAAGTTGACTACTTGTGTTGGCTCAATAAGCACTAAATATCTATCTTGAAAGTAACTCAGGAGACAATCAAGTAACTCATCCTTAGGCAACTCAGAGAGGTTTTCACCCTTGGATACGTCATTTCTTTTTACTATTTTTGGTTCTAACACTACCACACAATGGTTTTTGCCATCATAACTCTTATTCTTTTTTTCTTTTCTTTTTATTTTATGACTAAGGTACTTGATGTCCAGCTCTATCATGCTTGTAGCCAGTTCACTAGTGGAAGAGTCTACGGGTTTGATTGCATTTAGGTAATAGGTTATCTCATAGTCATTCTGGAATGTTAAGAGCTTAGGCTATTGATAATGATGGGAACAATCAATGAGATGAGGGTTAGCAAGAGGCAATTCAATGGCAGGTTCAAGGTTGTGAATGCGGATGACATTATCTGTGGTGACTGAAGAGTTAGAATCTATCAAGTATTCTTCTAAGTTACCCAAATCAGGATTCATCCTACCAAGTGAAGAATTGTCCACTAAGGAAACACGTGGGTTCTATTCTTCTAATCCTACATGTGACTTGTCAGCTACCTCAGGAGGAGAACTATAAGTATGGATGACATCAACATCCATGTCAACTATGGAAGAATCAAAGAGAGACTCCCATTCATACTCATGTGAATTTGTATCTGAATCCTGACTGGGATGTTTACACCATGCATGTTTATGATGTCTTGATGTGGAGGCTCTAATATCACCAAGGGTAACACCTTCTCAAACACCATTTGTGTATTGATGTTCTTGGACAAGATCTTCAACAGTGAATTCTTCTTGTTCCAGGCTTGAAACTATTACATGAGCAATTGGATTGTTTGAATCTCCCTAAAGGAGATCGGTGGAAGGGACCTAATCTTCACACATGTCTTGTTTATTTGTCAAATTTGGCATGTAGTTCAGCTCATCTTCACTATCTAACTCATCAAGGGTAGGAGCAGTAATTTGTTATGATTCTAAAATCCTAGGCCAGCCATCTTCTTAGAGTTGCATCCAAAAAGAGCATGATCAAGAGGTTCAACTCTAGCATCCAATCTATGACTAAGAGGGCCATGTCCTAGATAGCCCATATTTTTGACAAGAGTATACCCTCTTCCATAAGCCTTAGGAGAGGGATAGAAGTTATAATTATGCATGTATTTATCTTCTCTATAAATCCAGTCTTTAATGGCCACCTCCTCTTTCTCATCCTGGATAGGAATTGAGGACTCTACAAATGTGCCAAATAAAGTCATGGCTGAAGAGGAAGGTTTCATCTCTTGGGAAGGCTTTCCATAAGACCTCATTGAAACTAGCATCTTCATAAAGGACTTGAGTTGATACCCCCCCATACCAAGGTCTATTGAATTGAACTTATCTTTACATTGTGCTAGATTCGCATCAAAATCCTCTGCTTCTCTATTGAGGGGAACATGAGTCCCTACTAAAATGGAGCTGACAGATAAGGTGCTATCCCTAGTTATACAAATTTCTACTCCATTATAGGGGAACTTAACACACTGGTGGTAGGTGGATGAAAATTCTTTCATCTCATGTATCCATGGTCTACCGAGTAAGATGTTGTATGCTAGAGGACCAACATCAACAATTTGAAACAAAATGTCTTTCTCAATGGGGCCAATCCTAACAGGAAGAACAACCAACCCCTTGGAGCTTCTTTCTACCTCATCATAGGATTTTATTGTGACTTGCATTCTAGCATCTATAACTTCCTCTGAATAACCCAATGTCTTTAAAAGACTTAAGGAACAAATATTGAGCCTAGCACCCCCATCTATCAACACACACTTGACATGGTTTTATGGATCATGACTTCAATGTGAATGGACATAAGTGTTTCCATTCTCAATAAGATCTTGGATGATATGCTTAAGTTTCTAATAGTGTTCGATATCATGTCCAATACCATTGTGGAATTTGTAGAAAGCTTTCTCATCCCACCAATGTGGTTTAACATCCGGAATATGATGCTTTTTTGGATCTTGAGGATGTGAAAGATTTTTGGCAATGAGTTTTTTGAAGACATCCTCATAGGAATCACCAAGATTTTAAAATTGATGCCTCTCTTTCTTAGGCTTTTCTTGGTATTTTGGCTTATGTTCTTGTTGGTTGGATGCATTGAGCTTCATTGCTTGAACATCACTAGATAAGTGAAGAACACCTTGATCCTTAAGTTGAGAAGAGTCCACCACTCCGTCATTAACCACTTGCTTGTTCTTATTCCAGTGCAAGTTTTTCCCTTTATCCTTATTAACATTGTGGTTATTTTGACCATTGTTGTTATTTTTTTTGTTGGTCAAAATTCCTTTCTCTTTCAAAACATCCTTAATTTTGCACGCGGTTTCGACCATGGTGTCAAAGGAGTCAAAGACCATTTTTCAAACTTTGTACTACATTTCAAGAACCAAGTTGCTAATAAGAATGTCAATCTTCTCCTTTTCAAAAATGGTCCTAGAGTAGTGAGAACATTGACGTCTCCATCTTTGCAAGAAGACAACAAAGGACTCCCCTTGATTTTGTTTTAAGTTACATAGGTCCAACATGGTGATAGATCTCGAAAGATTGTAAGCGAAGTGTTGGATGAATCTATGAACAAGCTCTTTGAAGGTCTTGATGGGGGGAGTTATGTTGGTGAACCACTCCATTACTTAACCTTTGAGACTCCTTGGGAACAACCTCATGAGATAGGAGTCATCTTGATGAAACTCAAAGCTCATAATGTAGAATTGGTGCACATGGTCATGTGGATCCCCATTACCATCATACTTTCCATATTGGGGAATTTCCACCTTCCTAGGAAAATATTTCATGCTCACACTCCTATCAAAAGGATTAGGATAGATGGAGTCAACTGAGAATGAACTCTTAGGTGCCAATAGCTTTTCCATCATACTCTGCATTTTTCTGATCTCTTCTTCTTGAGATGGATTTTTCTTCTTGAGCTTCCTATCCACATCAAAGTTGTAAGGGACTCTAGTACTCTTTTTGATTATGCTCTCTAGGAACTTGTCTTTGTTTTTCTCTAGATACCTCTCCAAATACTGTTAGAAGAGTGGTTCTTGTTGCATGTTCATGAAGTCTTGAGCATCAAAACTTGAGCTACTACCTCGATGTTGGGAACCATGATGAGCACATTGTGATGGTTGTCTTGAGTTCCTAGGAGGTTGTTTTCTCCTATAATGAGCATGTTGTGACATACTTCTTCCTCTAGGACTAGGAGATCTTGAAGGGGTTCTCGAATACCTTCTACTTCATGGGGTCTCCAAAGGAGTAGATGGTGGGGAGTTGTTTCCACTATTGACGCCCCTGTTATTGAACTGGGCATTAAGTTGTTGGGCCAAAAGTCTATCTTGTTCCTCTTGAGAGGCTTTCCTTTCCAATTATAACAAGGCTTGCCTCTCCACCTCTAGGAGTCTAAACCTCTCTTCTTTTGTAGCTTGTTCATCCAAAAAGGCTTTCTTTTCACACTCAATTATTTTGAGTCTTTCACTTGTATACCTTGAAGTTGTTTAGAGTGGAGAACTTGGTCTCAAATGTTTGAACAAGTCATTGGTATATGCTGCATTCACATGAGCATCACAAGATTCATTGTCTTGGTCTTCATGTTGTGACCATTCATACCTTTCATCTCTTTGATGGGCATCCAAATATCTAGTATTGATAGGGGGTGAGTCTGGTTGATTGTCATGAGAGGAATCACCAAATAGAATGTTGTCCCTATGTATCTGAAATATGTCATCAAGATTTTGATCCATTGCTTCCCTCTCCTTTCAAGTCATGGTGTAACTCATGTCCATATCTAATTGAGAAGGTGCTAAGGATGTTCTCAACTCACTAGGATTGCTCTTAGGTTTAAACCAAACTTCAGACTCACTCCTAGGTGATTGGTCAAACATCGGCTCACTTCCTTAGCAATCTAAGGTCATTTCCAAATGTCTTTGGTGAGTTTGAATAGGGGGTATTTGGTTAAAGACTATTTGAGGTCATTTCCCTTGATTCACTTGATACCTTGTCATAACCGACATGAAAGGAAAAAGTACTTGGTGATAAGATGGCCCTAAGAAATGTTGGTATCAAACTAGGATAGTAGAAGCATTCAATTGTCCAAAAAGATATGGTAAGATAGAAAATTGCAAAAGGTATAAACCAACATTGCCACAGAGGTGCCCAATCAATGGATAAGTACCCTAACACATATGGATCAGGAGGATGATTTAACCAAGTTATATTTGATTGAAATTGATTTTGGATGGAAGTGAATTGGACAAGAGACTACTAAAACTCTCCAAGTGTGTTACCAAAGAATCCAAAGGTTGGTTTTTTTCAACAAAGGTGATTTCTAACTTACCGATTCCAAGCAAGATCACTTGTAAAATCAAAGGTTACTAATCAAAAGGTTCAAAACACAAGAATCTTAGTTTTGAAGGTAATTGGTCGAAGTTGTAGGTTGCTAATCTCAATTTCTTGATTTCAAACATAGTAATAGCAGAAGATAGATAGGTTTGCAAATAGTAAGTGATCAAACATGTCATAAAACACTTAAACAAGGGCAAAAGCAACCTTGTCAAGACATGCAATTGGGATATTAAAGAAAAAAATCCTATGAGCACTACTGTGATGTTTAATGTTCAAGAATGTTTACATGGGTAGATCACAATGAAGACAATTCAAGCATTTACTAGCCTAGAAAGACAAAGGCTCAATACTTAACAACTTGGCCCACACTTGATGTCCCATCACCTCACACAAAGTGGTTGCCCACAATAGATATTAGCTCTATTGTGGAAGTTCCAATGACATAACCAAAGGAACACAAATGGTGAGTAATCTTGGGGTGATCTAGGTTAGTCCACTAGGATCAATCCTTCCACCAAGATGTTAAGCAAAAAAATTGGGTAGCTTCTATCTATGGTTCATAGTAAGGGCTTTCATTCACAATACCCCTCTTTCTCCCCAAAGGGACTCCTTACCTTGCATCAAGTAAAGGACCTCGAGGCCACAAGATTACTTTAAGCATTCTTTCTTAGCATTTTCCTCATGGTCACAATCCCACAAGTACTCACACTAAAATGAAGACAAGTACTATGTCTACCAAGGTTTTGTGTCCTTGATAGCCTTGATTTTATAGTGGGTCAGAATAGTTTGGTATTAGCTTGTCCCCACTTTTTTTCGTTCCTCTTGATTACTCAAGAGCAGGCCCGCTAAAGGATTCTAAACTAAACAAGAAGTGGATCAACCTTTGAGGGTCAAGATTTCTGGTTCACCACAAGGGTGAAGAGCATACTCTCCTATCTCAAAAATCTTTCCCAAACACACCAAGCAAAGTTCAATTAGCCCTCTTTCTTTTGAAATCTAAAGATGGGTCAAGATTTCTAGTTCACCACAAGGGTGAAGAGCATACTCTCCTACCACCAAAAGACTCATACAACAAGATATTAAGTGCCTAAAAAAAGAAAGAACTAGTATATGCCACGCTTAAAGATGAAAGAAAAGAAGCACTTGATTATTTTTGTGCTTTGGGTAGTCCTGCAAGAAGGATTAGTAGCCCTTGTGCATTTGAAGCTTTGACATGTGTTATTTTTAGAAAATAATGTAAGCAACTAGGGCACACCTACAAACACAACTTGTTAGGTCCATAAGAGTTAACACAATAAAATCAAGTATAATTTTCAAATGAAACTCTGTCTTAACACAGTGAATCAAAACTAGCAAGCAAACAACCCAAATCTTGCAAAGAAAGAACCAAAATCACTTATTGCTAGGCTTGGGTGATAGTTCTGTCAGAAAATGTTTTGCATGACACTTCACAGTATACCGATGTGATACTTTCTTTCTGAATGATATTTTGCACTACCTGTAGGTGACAGAAAATAATATACCAGTGCAAGAGAGATCTGTATTAGTGTATGATACTTTTACTGGAAAAGTATTGCATGGCTATGTAATAAACTATCGTATGATATCAGAAGACCATCGTATGATACTCTATCAGAAAAATGCAGAAAACAATTGAGAATAATGAGATAAATATGATGAAAAATTAGCAAAAATGCATGAAAAGAAAGGACAAAACATAGTTGTTCTACCCCACAGTGGGCACCAAAAATGTACACTCAAAATGTGCACTTCTCTAAGTCATTACTTCCAAGGACATCCATGGATTGGAAACCTTGAGAAAGAAACCTAGAGCTACCTAGACATGAAGTCACAAGGATGTTTAGAATGCTCTCAGCTAGAGCTATTGAGCCTATAACCTTGCTAGTAAACCATACAATGGGAGATTCAAAGAGACAAGGGCAAGAATGCCAATATCCTCAAGAATCAAAATGGAAATGCAATGCAATGCTATGCCAGAAATGAAGATGCAAGAATGAGACTAAGCTATGAAAATGAGAGTATTACAAGCCTTTGCTAATTAAACTAGGTGAGTTAAGCTAGAAACATGAAAGGAAAGTAAACTAAAATGTCATGAAAGCTAAGCTAAATGGAAGAATGAAAGCTAGAATGCAAGAAGATCTCCAAAACTCCAAAGTCACCAAGAAAACCTGTAGCATAAGATTAGCATAAAGAGTGGGGATCCTTTGAATGAGGAAAGAGCTCTCCTTTTAAAGATAAATGGACCATGGAGATTAAGAGGCAAAAGATTTTATCAGGGGTGGAGTTTGAAAGTGGGATCAATCCTTGTGCACAAGTCTCCTCCAATGAGAAAGAAGTGTTGACTTTTGTGCCCCATGTGAGACAAAAAGGCCTTTTCTTCTTTTTATAAAATAGGAATAATGCTTTATTTGTGCAACTTAGGATAAGAGGTAAGTGGGGGATTTTTTTATTTAATAAAAGGGAAGGGAATTCCTTTTATTTAAATAAAGACTTAGGATAAAATGGTTAATCCATAGAATATAATCGAATAAATGATAGAATTAGGATTTGATGAAGGAAATTGATTTAATTTTGAAAATATTTGCAAAGCATTGATTTAGGGATTTGATAAATTGAAGAATGGGGCACAATGTCTAGGTGACCATTTTAGAGTGCATAGAACACCCAGGATGCTCTTGCATCATAGAGTTAGGGTTAGGGGTAGAGTTTAGGGTATGGTTAAGGGGATAAGGGTCAAGGGTTTCTCACACATGTATGAGCAACACTAGGGAAGTGTGCTTAGTGAAAAATGGTGGAAGAGGAGACAAAGGCTTCTTTAAGAGGTTGTAAGAGTCATAAATGAGGGTGTAAGGAGTTATTAATGAGTTTGTAAGGCTCATTAATGAGGGGCTTGACTACAAGTCAAAGGATGGGGGTTTAGAATAAGAGGGTTAGGAATCACCCTCTAAGTAGGTTTGGGATGGGATTAGGAAAAGGTAGATAGGTTTAGGGTTTTCTATAAGTTTCTAGGGTTTGAGGGTTTAAATAAATATTTAATTTATCTAAGGATTGTGACATAATTTATTAAATATTAATTAATAAATTGGAGGGAATATCATTCAAATTTGATTCAAATATACTTTGGCGGGATTCTTTAATTAAATGTATTTAATTTAAATAGGAGAAGGGATAATGACAATAAAAAATAATTAATTAATTAATAAATTATGATGTCATAAGGTATTTTTGCAAAATCAAATATTTTTATTTAGCAAATTAATTTTATGTGTCTACATATAGATTGTTTTTCTAGCTTATTTTCCAAGGATTTCAATCATTATATACAAGTTACAATAGTCATATCCAAGTTGGACTTCATAGGATAAATGCTATTTACAAAATACAAATGGACACATGAGAAGATGTGCATCACACTTCTTACATTGTTACAACATAATGATTACAATAATTCATCATTTAGATCCATAATTTAAGCTCGCATATCACATAACTTGAAATATGTTCTAGGTCGGCCTCCAAATAGGTCTTCACCAATACACACACCATTGCTAAAGTCACCTATGAAATTATGACTCCATATGATCACAATAAGCTCTTAAGCCATTGGCCAACACAAACCTATGTTTGCACATCATGACTCAAACAACTGTGAGTGTTGTTCTCAAAGTTATGTAATCAACTTTGAGAGAATCAAAATTTTTGTCTCCTAAGAAACTGTTATCAGCAAATCAGTCATAAAGCAGTTCAATCAACTCATAATTATGTGCGATCATAGATGGTGACCCAAGAAAGTATGAAGAATTTTCCTCTAAGTGTGCATGTGCTAATTCTTAGTATTGTGTCTGTACAATTCTCAGCAACCACTCTGCAGGATTCTAATCAACCAATCAATATCATATTTTAAATCAATCACAAAATCTATCTTGAAAACAACACATAGTCACTATAACATTCCTTCATCATTACTAAGATACTCCCCCATAGGAATACCATCATCATTCATGCTAAAAATATCCCCCTTTGGCATTGATGAAAATGTAGATGAAAAAAATCTAAGCTCCATGAATACCAAATGTGCCTGTACTACATCTGTATCAACATCTTTTCAAATCATCTTCATCAATCATCAGATCCACCAAAGGATGATCCTCTCTCTTTTTTTGTTAATCTCATACTATTTTTTCATGTGTCATTCTCTCCTCCATTGACATCAATGTCAAAGGTGTCACTATGTTTTTTACAGTTCTTAGTAACTTAGCTCAAATACATATACTCTGTTGGCAAGTGTTGTTCTAAGAGCACTGAGATACACTTAAGCATTGTCATTTATGGAAACACTTATGTTATGGTGATCACATGAAGTAAGTATAAGTGTTGGAGATATAGTCATGAAAATGACTAAGTATGGAATCAAATTTACAGAGTACTACAGAACTATTTTAGACAACGAAGACAATATATGCTATATGATGGCTTGTGAGCTTAGAGGAAGACATTTTGGGATATGTATGACCTTTAGTTAAGGTCCTATGTGTTTTGGTATTGATATCAGTTAGTTGCAGTGATATGAAGATATGTGAAGATAGAGGAACAATGAAATAGTGCATATGAACAATCGTGATGATTAAGGGAATGCTAGATCGAATGGTAACATGCTAAGTCAGATAAAGATTGTATATTTACAACACTTTGGTAATACAAGATCACTGACTTATTATTTATTATTTGAATTAGTAATTTTTATGTTTTGTATTTGAGAGTCGACTTGATGACAGAATATATATAAATAAAAAGTGTTTTGTGAAAGTGATACAAGAATGAGATATCGATGAAACATGATAGATGTGAATTTGGGATATTAATAATGGTTGATAGAAGATGCAAGATCAGAGATTGACATAGGCTATTGAGAACTATAACTGGAACTATCAAATCATAGAATATGCTTGTATTGTTCACTCTTGAGAAAACTTTTGTAATTGAATTATTGATTGTAAGAGTTGTAAGCTCAGTATACCTTTAACAGGGTTGATATTCCTCTAACAAGGAAATGTACTATGTAATACTCAACACCTAATAGGGATAGGTCTCCTAACATGGACATTATACTTTAGTGCATATTTATGGGTATCATCTGTTGGATACAATTATCTGAAGGATATTGTTGGATTAATTGTGTGTTGTCTTTGATGTCACAAAAATGTCATATCAATTATCATGTTCAGTCGGTCAGAAAAGTAGTTCCTAGTGATTACCGAGCTTAGTCAGTCAGCTAAGAGATTCTCAGTGTTTACCGAGCTCAGTCGGTCAGCAAGGCAGTTTTCTATGTTTACCAAGATCTCTTGGTCTCCAAAGGATGTTGTATAATTCATAGTGGTAACCAAGTTCAATCAATCACCAAAGGAATTCTTTTCAGATTAGTGTTTACCGAGCAAGGTCGGCCCAGTAAAGAATTTTCTTAATTTGAGGAATAAAGTTTTTTTATTCAAGCCGACTGTGGTAATAATTAGTAATGTTGGTAATGATTATTAGTTCCAACTTGACAATGTGAATGGAGAGTCCGAATGGTATATATAGAAGGTCAAGTTGTGAATTCAAGTGTATGCAAGAGGAAAAGAGTGAAAGTGTGGACAAGTGTGAAAGAAGAAGAGTGTGTGGATGAGCGAACATGCAAATCATTTTCAAGGAAAGTGTGAGAAAATTTTGAAGGATGGTTAGATATCCTTGAGGAGTAGCAGGGATATATTTGATCAGGAAGGATCTAGTGAAGTAGAACATAGATCTATAATTAGCAATTTAGTTGCATCATTATTCAGGTCATTTTATTATTACTTTCTTACAATTGTAGCAGTGATTTCTAAATCTCTTAATCGAGTTGGTTTAACAACCATTTTGTAAATCCTCTAACAAGGTGATAGTTCTATTGAATTTCTCAAAGACCTCTTACAAGGCCACTCCTAATAGGGTGATTAAATCCTCTAACAAGGTCACACCTAACAGTGTGTTTTGTAACCTTTTACCGGGTTGGCTCCTAACAGGGCATCACTTCAGAAGAGTGAAAAATAGTAATTAGTTACATTGGTGGTTTTCCCATATTGGGTTTCCACATTAAATTTGGTGTCTCTTGTGTTCATGTTATTTTATTTATGCATGCATGTTAATCACTAATGAATGCTTAAGATTAGTTATAATTAACACTCACTGCAATAACTGAGTTTTAGCATTTCTCTATATGTTTGCCAAGTAACAGTAGTAAATGATTTAATAAGACATCTACAGGATCTGTGGTAATATTTTTGTGGTTAACTGATTCACCCCCCTCTTAGTTACTCCATCTATCTTTCCAACAATTGGTATAAGAGCTTTTGGTGCTTACAGGAAGGGTTTCAAGGACCTAAGCTTAAGATCAGTTATAATGAACACTCATTGCAATAACTGAGATTCAACATTTCTCTGTATGTTTTCTGAGTAACAGTAGTAAATGATTTAATATGAAATCTAAGGGATTTATGGTAATATTTTTGTGGTTAACTGATTCACCCCCCTCTCAGTTACTCTATCTATCTTTCTAACAATTGGCATCAGAGCTTTTGGAGGAACAATTGATGATAAAACTGTTATAAGTAAGGTTCTCAGAAAATTACTCCCTATCTATGCAATAAGAGTATCTGCTATTCAAGAAAGAAGATGTGAAGAAAATCACAATATAACTTTGGATGCCTTAGTGGGAAGATTGATAGCCTTTGAGTTGGATAACTATGACAACTCTGTTCCAACTTCCAAAAATATTGAATAAGAATTTGAGGCCAAACTTTCACTTAAGAAGGGAAAGAAAATAAAGGACATCCAGTTAGAGAGTGAAGAAGAATTAGAGGAAAGTTCTGATAGTGATCTTGAAGTTATTGAAGCATTACTTGCAAAGAAATATTCTAGAGGCAGAAGAAAATACAAAGGTAAAACTCCCTTAATCTATTTTTCATGTGAAGAAATTGGTCATATTGTAGCTGGACGCCTAAACAAGCAAAGCAAGGATGAGAAGAAAGGTCACAAGTACAATGGCAAGAAGTATTTCAAATCATTCAAGGATAAAGGTAAGAAAACATGTTTTATGGCTAAGGATTCTGATAATAGTGAAGATGAAATTGTCTACATTGCTGTAAAAGATGAATCTGATGATGATGATGAAGATAAGATGGCACTTATCTCTAATGTAAGCAAAAATGATACATGGATCATAGACAGTGGATTTTCACATCATATGACTGGTGACAGAACAAAGTTTGAACACCTTAAAGACTATGATGGTGGTAATGTAAGGTTTGGAAACAATGAACCTTGTTGCATAAAAGGAAGAGGATGAATCTCATCAACCAAAGAACTTATATGTGATAATGCATATTGGGTTGAAGGACTAAAGCATAATCTTCTAAGTGTAGCACAGCTAATCAACATTGGATTCAAGGTTGAATTCATGCATGGCAAAGCAAGACTACTGGATGACAAGGGAAAACTAATTGGATTAGGCAAACAAACCAAAGGTAAATTGTTTTATCTTTATCTTGGTGAATGCTCATGCTTTATTGCTCAAATTGAAGAAAGTTGGTTATGGCACAAAAGGTTATGTCATGTAAATTTTGATAACATGGTGAAACTAAGCAAATTCAAGAAATTAAGAGGCATTTCTACTTTGAAGAAACCTGATGTTGGTCTATGCAAGAATTGTTAGATTGGTAAAATGGGAAAGACTAGCTTTAAAAGTAAAAACTATTAGTCTAAAGATATTTTGGAAATTGTGTATACTGATTTGTGTGGACCTATTGGAATTGAGAGCTATACTAGAGAAAAATTCTTTATTCTCTTTGTTGATGACTACTCTAGAATGATGATTGTTATGTATCTAAGAGAAAAGTCAGAAGCATTTGAGAAATTCAAATGGTATTTGGCAAGAGTAGAAAAGGAAATAGGGAAAAGAATGAAGTGCTTGAGATCAGACAAAGGTGGTGAATTCATCTCCCATGAATTCAATAATTTTTGCATTGAAAGAGGAATCAAAAGATAGGTATCAGCCCCAAGAACTCCTGAGCAGAATGGAATAGCTAAAAGGAGGAATAGATCTATCATGGAATATGCAAGGACTCTAATGATTGAAAAGAACATTGCTATGAAATACTGGAAGGAAGCTATCAGCACTGCAGTTCATATCTTAAACCGAGTACAGTTGAAGAAAGACACATTCAAAACTCCTTATGAGTTATGGTATGGCTATAAATCCAATGAAAGTTACCTGAAAGTATTTGGTAGTAAGTGTTACATCTTAAAAGAATCTAGAAAAGGCAAATTTGATGTGAAAAGTGATGAAGGAATATTTTTGGGATATTCTTGCAAGAGTAAGGCATATAGATGTTTGAATTTTTCTACTCACAAAATCATAGAAAGTACACATGTGAAAGTTGATGAGTTTGCAGAAAAGACTGAAGAAGAAAGCCAAAAGGAACTAAAGGATTACAGGAGATTTGTTTACATTGAACCTGATACATTACCAGACACATCTATCAATAAGGAGACTGCATCTATTGAGCCTAGTATAGTAATTGAGTCACAAGAAGAAGTTTAAACCAAGTCACAAGGACCCGAGTCTCAATCCGAAGCTACCGAGCCAATATCTACTGAGCCTAAGCAACTAGAACTTGAAGATGAAATTCAAGAAGATGACAATGTAACTCATTCAAGAGGCAAGGAACTTGTATTGGCCAAGTATGTCAGGAGGCATCATACACTAGATCAGATTATTGGAAACAAATCAAAAGGTACTATGACAAGAAGTAAACTAAAAGGTACATGTTTACTTGCTGATTTTGAAACTAGAAATGTCAAAGATGCATTGGAAAATGAAAGTTGGATTGAGGCTATGAATGAAGAAATAAAACAAATAGAGAAGAAAAAAACATGGACTCTTGTACCTAGACCTAAAGATAAAAATGTAATTGGAACAAAATGGCTATTCAGAAATAAGTTGAATGAAGATGGTCAAGTATCAAGAAACAAAGCTAGATTGGTGTGTAAAGGATATTCTCAAGAAGAAGGCATAGATTATGGTGAGACTTTTTCTCTTGTTGCAAGATTAGAAGGTGTAAGAACTCTACTTGCATATGTAGCACATAAAGGATTTAAGGTATATCAGATGGATGTAAAATCTACATTTCTCAATGGTATTCTTGATGAAGAAATCTACATTGAGCAACCTGAAGGTTTTATTGATCCAGACAAAAGGAATATGGTCTGCAAGTTACACAAAGCATTGTATGGTCTGAAACAAGCCCCTAGAGCATGGTATGAAAGATTACATAACTATCTTATTTAGATTGGTTTCAAAATAGCTAATGATAACAGTAGTTTGTACATCAAGGAAGGACCAAATAACATAATTGTTTTGGCAGAAATATTTGTGGATGATACTGTGTTTACAAGTAATGATGATCAGTGCAAAGAATTTTCAGAGAAAATGAACAAAGAGTTTGAAATGTCTATGTTTGGTCAAATAAAGTTCTTTGTTGGTCTTCAAATTTAGCAGAGAAAGAACGATATCTACATTACTCAGTCTAAATACATCAAGGAAATACTTAAGAAGTTTGGTATGGAAGATGCAAAACTAGTTGGTACCCCCATGTGTACTGGACTGAAGCTTACCAAAGATGATGATTCAAAAGAAGTAGATCAGACCTTATACAGATCAATGATTGGAAAATTATAGTATGTAGTTCATACAAGGCCTGATATTGCCTTAGCAGTTGGTATAGTAGCAAGATTCTCAGCA
This sequence comes from Chamaecyparis obtusa, assembly GCA_027943335.1. NCBI lineage: Eukaryota > Viridiplantae > Streptophyta > Pinopsida > Cupressales > Cupressaceae > Chamaecyparis > Chamaecyparis obtusa. The sequence goes on along the minus strand of BSBK01006265.1, from coordinate 327,394 downwards.
AAACCCAGAGAAAATCATATGATGGCAATCAAAAGAATCTTTAGATACTTGAAAGGAATTGAAGATTATGGCTTGTGGTATAAATTTGGAGGCAATCTAGACTTAAAAGTGTTTACTGATGTTGATTGGGTAGGAAACATTGATGACAGAAAGAGTACAAGTGGTGGAGCATTCTATCTTGGCAAGAGGCTGGTATCTTGGACCAGTAAAAAGAAAAATTGCACATCCCAATCCATAGTAGAAGCAGAATATGTTGTTGCAGCAGTAAACTGCTCTAATATTGTTTGGTTTAAACAGTTATTGGAAGGCATGAAGGTTGAGATCAAAGAACTAGTTGTTATGTTTTGTGATAATACAAGTGCAATAAATATTTCAAAGAATCCAGTAATGCATTCCAAAACCAAGCACATTGCTGTAAAATATCACTTTGTCAGAGAATTGGTGTAGGACAAGGAAATCAGATTGGAATATATTCATACAAAAGAATAGATTGTAGATATATTCACCAAGCCACTACCTATGGATGCATTCTTGTATCTAAGAGGTAAGTTAGGGGTCATTCCCCTATCCGAAGTTCACTAAATAAAGTTTTGGTGATGCATCAACCAGAGCATATTGAAGATCAGTCAATTGATGTAGCTTAGTCAAGGAATCATTGCATATGAATTAGTACTCAAGGTACATTGCTATTCACCTGGTATGTGTTATCTTTGGCATGTGTTGTCAAAGAGGGAGAGTTTGCTGTCATATTTCAAGAAATTTCTTAAGATTTCTAAGAGGGAGAGTTTTTTCGGAGAATTTGAGAAGTTAAGAAGGAGAGTTTTTAGTCAGAAGGAGAAGTTTGCTGATAGAGGGAGTTCTCATAGATGGGAATTAGAATGAAGCTAAGGATATGTTCCTTACTCTATGTTTTCTATGAAATTTCATTGTCCTATGACATGTTGTGTTGCCATCAATGCCAAAGAGGGAGATTGTTGGATTAATTGTGTGTTGTCTTTGATGTCACACAAATGTCATATCAATTATCATGTTTAGTTAATCAGCAAAGCAGTTCCCAATGATTACCAAGCTCAGTCGGTCAACTAAGTGATTCTCAGTGTTTACCAAGCTTAGTCGGTCAACAAGGTAGTTTTTTGTGTTTACCGAGATCTCTCGGTCTCCAAAGGATGTTGTAGAATTCATAGTGGTAACTAAGTTCACTCGGTCACCAAAGGAATTCTTTTCGGATTAGTGTTTACCGAGCAAGGTCGGCCCAATAAATAATTTTGTTAATTTGAGGAATAAAGTTTATTTATTCAAGCCAATTGTGGTAATTATTAGTAATGTTGGTAATGATTATTAGTGCCAACTTGACAATGTGAATGGACAATCCAAATGGTATATATAGAAGGTCAATTTGTGAATTCAATTGTGTGCAAGAGGAAAAGAGTGCAAGTGTGGACAAGTGTGAAAGAAGAAGAGTGTGTGGATGAGTGAACATGCAAATCATTTTGAAGGAAAGTGTGAGTGAATTTTGAAGGATGGTTAGATATCCTTGAGGAGCAGTAGAGATATATTTGATCAAGAAGGATCTAGTGAAGCAGAATAGAGATCTATAATCAGCAATTCAGTTGCATCATTATTCAGGTCATTTCATTGTTAATTTCTTACCATTGTAGTAGTGATTTCTAAATCTCTTAACCGAGTTGGTTTAACAGCCATTTTGTATATCCTCTAACAAGGTGATAGTTCTATTGAATTGTTCAAAGACCTCTTACAAGGCCACTCCTAATAGGGTGATTAAATCCTCTAACAAGGTCACACCTAACAATGTGTTTTGTAACCTTTTACTGGGTTGGCTCTTAACAGGGCATCACTTTAGAAGAGTGAAAAACATTAACTAGTTACATTGGTGGTTTTCCCATATTGGGTTTCCACATTAAATCTAGTGTCTTTTGTGTTCAATTTATTTTCTTTATGCATGCATGTTAATCACTAATGAATTTTTAAGATTAGTTATAATTAACACTCACTGCAATAACCGAGTTTCAGCATTTCTCTGTATGTTTGCTAAGTAACAGCAGTAAATGATTTAATAAGACATCTAAGGGATCTATGGTAATATTTTTGTGGTTAACTGATTCACCCCCCTCTTAGTTACTCCATCTATCTTTCCAACATCATCCCCACTGGGGTTTTCCCTTGGCCAAGGTTTCCTCGAAAACAAATAATGGTGTTATGAGTTATGTGTTATTTTTTTATGTTCTTTTCATTTCAGCATTCATATGGTTTATTTGGAATTGGTTTAAGTTTAATTTTAAGTGTTGTATTACTGATTCACCACCCTCTCAGTATTACTCAATCTTAACAATTATCATTAGAGCTATTGGCCCTTGGAGAGAAATTCTAATAACTTAAGGGAGATTAGAATGGATTCAAAAAGTTTGCAAGAGAAATTTGAAGTAGCACTTGATGACCTAGACAAAGAAAGTGCTAAGAATGGTGAATTGAAATTCAAATTAAGAAGAGTAGAAGGATTTATCAAGAAACTAAAGGAACAACTTTAACTTTCAAGAAATTAGAGATAAAACCTTATGAAAAAGATCAAGGAGGATTCAAAAAATGATACATTAGAACAAATAAAGAATATGGAGGAAGAAAAAGAACAAATTAATCTTTTGATGATTCAGGAGATTCAACATGAAAAGGATGCAAGATACAAAGTTGAAGAGAATCTCAAAGGAGAAAACATACAGATAGGAGAAATGTAGATTGAACTTGATCACTACAAGGATAAATGCCTGGAATTGGAGAAATACAATCTGATCATTAAAGGTGAACTCACTCAAGCCAAATTACATATTGAGAAGTTACATATGAGTAGTGATAAAATTGATGAATAGAGAGAGAGACAAAAACCTAAAGATGACATGAATGGGATTGGATACAATGAAGGATAATGTTCTAAGACTCATGAAGAACTACATGAAGTGAAGATTGAAGATGGATCCACTTTTGAAGAACCTAAAGATAAGATTAGACCTTTCAAAGGTAGATGATTTGGATGTAACAAAATTAGACATGTGAAAAGAGATTGTAGAGGTAAAGGCCCTTTCAAACCCTTTACTGATTATTGTTATAACTACTATGCATATGGACACAAGAAAGAAGAATGTAGGAAACCTGATCAGTCAAGGAAAAGGAAAGATTACATCAGAGAAAAATCCATAGAGAAGATCACATGCTACAATTGTAATAACCATGGGCATACTACAATGTTTTGCAAAATGCAAGTTAATCAGGATAGAAGACCACCTACCTATTTCAAATGCAACAACTTAGGTCATATAGTGAAGTTTTGTAGGTATAATAGTATAGAAAAAAGAAGAGGACCACCTCCTGTGGTTATAAATAAAAATATTTGTGACAGTGGTAATAGTCTTAATGAATACATAGATGAATTCAAGAATCATTTCAAGAAACTAGAAAATGAAGATGATGGTAAGGTATGGAAAGTAAAAGATTTCAATAAGGCATTGGTTCAAGGAGAGACAATAGATGCTACTATGTCTTTGCATGATGTTAAAATTACTACATCAACCTAGAAGGTCGAGAATGGCCTTAGGTGGAGCATTGGATGAAGAAAATAGATTATATCCAACCCCTAATTATGTGGAATTAGCTCATGCGAGCTTAGATATGATGCCAAAAGACACTATGTAGTTTATATCAGTGATCGCAACACTTAGAGATTCATATCCTATAAGCACAAGATTTATGTTTGACTAGACAGTGTGCGAAGTTGAGCTAACTATGATAAATTCATTTACTCACTTAGTAATGGATAAAATACCTGAAGGAATCTCATTTATTCATAGTTTGATAAGAAGCAATCAAGAGAAGAATATTTTAGAAGCATATCAATCACCTAGCATCTACATTACATGATCGATCAAAGAAGAAGTTTCAAAATTTATTGTATTCAAGGTATTTAGACCGTTTACTCTAATAGGAAGCTATGAATTCACCTCTAATATATGATGTTGTTGATAGGCCAAGGTATAAGTTTAAAAGACACCCTTTTAAGTCTTGTGAGGATGACCCTAAAGGAGCATTTTTGTAAACCCCATATGGTGTCCTACACATAGAGGATATTAGGGCTTACATTCATTGTAAGTATGAGACTATAGAGGATGTGGAGATATATAGGAAAATAGATGGGATGATAGAATATGATGGGAAAATGAAGGAATAATTCAAACACCTAAATGATTTATCTATCATAAAGCTAGCCCTCCTAAATTAATTCAATGAGATAGAATGGTTTAAGATTATACTAACCAGAGTGCATGATTAGTTTATTTGGATATGAGAGTATCCTGTGAAGATATGTACTTAACTAATGCATGACATAACTAGACTGGTCAACACTGGAGCAATCCCTATGGTAGAGAAAAATATTAAGAAGCAAGTAGAAACCCTGACTCATTCTAAATGGGATAAGAGAGCTTTGATGGTAAATGACATATTTCAAAAAGATGTGAGACTAGTAGCAATGCTTCTAGGTTACAAGCTATACTATAGCAGTAGACCTAATTTAGTATTAGTAGGAGTAATAATGATGGCTTATAGAATGGTAAAGGAAAACACCAAGTATAACCTATGCAAGATTCTAGCACAAAAATTCTTGGAGAATGTAAATATTTTTAAGAAGGACAAGTCAAAAACATTCAAATTTGGTTCACTTTTGATACATATGTATATTCATATTGAGGATAAATTTCCCAGAATGCACTCTAGAGCATGGAAGGACAACATACCTACTGGTATTCAAATATGAGAGATCTACCATAGAAAAAATAGTACATGGGTATATGGAGAGTTATTTTCCATGATCAAGATCCTAAAAAGGAAAATGAAGGAAAGGTACAAAATCCTTGAGGAATTAGTTGAAAGATATAAGGATACAATCTATTTCATGGTTGAAACTAATTTTATATGCTTTGAAGTAGTTGATACTAGGAAGAAATGGTTCTAACCTATGGGATATGAGGTTAGTTATGAAGTACTTGTATTGCAGATAGAGCATGTGCTAGCAGCTGAAATTGACACATCTGAGGAAAGATGGGGAACATATCTAGAAAAGTTAGAAAAATTAAGAAAAGGGCATGATAAATGAACAAGGAAAAGGAAGATAGAGAAGATGGTTGATGACATGGTAGAAAAGGATGGAATAAAAAAGGAAAAAATAAAATAAGTAAGTACTAAAATAATAGAAGGATCTTCTAGCATGAGGATTGAAGCCACTCCACCTTCTGAAGTAGAAAAGATAGTAAGTACCACTTCTGATATAATTGATTTATCTATTACCCCAAAGAAGACAACATAAGATGACACACCTATGGACACACCAAGAATATCTACAAGATAAAATAGACCTAACAATCCTAAGAAGAAAAAGGTTGAAGTTGAAACAAAGAGAAAAGAGGACAAGGTGACTGAGAAGAAAGAAGAGAAAGTAGAATAGAAGAAAACAAAGAGCCTATGGAAACCAGACATTAAGATATTGTAGAAGAGGATAATAAAATATGGTAACTTAAATGATCTAAATAGATACTATGAAAGGTATGATTATGCTAATCATTTAGTAATGGAAGATATAGAGATTGAACACTTAGTAGTTTATAAAAAGAATTTATTGGAGATTAAAGGTAGTATTCCAAAAGACTTATATAGGAAACTAGAAATTAGAAAAAAATTAGCACAATCAAAGGATGAAACAATAATAAAAAATCCATTGAATATATGTTTCATGTAGTTTCTATATAGGAAAGGGAGAAAATAATTAAGGAACTCAAACCCCTACTGAGGACTAAGGCCAAACTTGTGAAGATAATGGATAGAAAATATGATGAAGTCATTGAAAATACATAGAAGGCACTAGATCAAATACTAATGAGTGACATGCCTGAGAAGAATTCACCTCCCATAGATACCAAGCCTACACCTATAGGAATGGGAGATAGCTCTAAGACAACTAAGGACACTAGGAAAGGAAGCAAAGTAAAATTTGACAAGTAACCATACTTCTTTGTTTCTGGTGTGCCTGTGACCCTTGACACTTCACTGGATGAGAGTGATCCATTTTAAGGAAACTTAGATAGTGTGATGACACAACAAGAGAAAGGACATAAAGAGGTAGGACAGATAGAGGAAAAATAGGAAGAGAAAGGACAACAAGAGGAGGAAAAGAGAAAAGAGATAGGGAAAGAGAAAGATTAAGAGGTAAGAGTTGAGATCAAACAAGAACTTGATACTTCCACCACCTTATTGTTGGAAAGTATGGACAAGCTTGTGAGAAATGATGTTGAGAGTATGGATGAGGATGAATGAATGAGATTATCCTTCATGGCATTTGCTAAGGAAACAGAGAGGTCAGACCAAAAAGGAGATAAAAAGGTTAAGGTGATTTCTAGAGAAGTAGATATAGTAAATAAAATAATCCCTATACCTCTTTTATTTCAAGGAAAAGATGATGCAGAGAACCTAAACATGGCATTAGACAACTTTGACAACCACTATGAGTCACTTGTGCAGATCATAGAGGAAAAGGTAGAGAAGAGATACCTAGAGAAAAAGTTGAAGGAATTACGCCAATCTATCTCATGGGACTTGAGCATTCTGGAAGAAACTACAACTAAGGAAAAACCTAAATCCTATTAGACACATCAAGAATATTGTGGACATAATAGCTAAGGATAGGGCTACATTGGAAATTATGATGGATAGTTATGAGACCTCCTCACAAACTATATTAGAGATGGATAAAAAACATAAAAAATATTGGATAAGATGAATTCATTGGATATAGAGAAAGGGAGATTAATGAAAATATTTGGTTTTCTAAAGAGTTTAATCACTCCCAAGTGATCAATTCTTGACGCATGTCTCACGAAGATGGAGAAGATTGGGGAGTCAATGACCAATTTTGTACCCACTGAGTTGAAGGTAGTAGAGACTGCATCCTATGCACTGAATGGCCTGATTCATGTCACTGAACTATTGATTAAGTCATGGAATGATGAAGTTAAGACCTTGGAAGATTCCTTCCAAGATATTCTGAAACTAGTGAGTAAGCACTAAGTTCTACATTTTTAAAATTTTGCAGTTTTATGGGTACCTTTTCCATTGATGTCAAAGAGGGATAAAGAGAGAAAAATAAAAAAAATCAGAAGAAGAGAAAATGAAAAATAAAATTGTAAATTAAAAAAAAAATGTCTATGTATATAAGAAAGAAAAGAAGAAGGAAGAGTACAATTAGTATTTTGGAAACTTAGTCATTTTTTGCTAAGTGTTTCCATCAATGCCAAAGGGAGAGATTGTTGACAAGTGATGTTTTGAGAGAACTAAGAATCACTTAAGGGATGTCATTTATGGAAACACTTATGCTATGGTGATCGCATGAAGTATAAGTGTTGGAAACACAGTCATGAAAATGACTAAGTATGGAATCGGATTTACAGAGTACTGCAGAACTATTTTAGATAGGAAAGATAGTATATGCTATATTATAGCTTGCGAGCTTAGAGGAATACATTTTGGGATATATATGACCTTTAGTTAAGGTCGTATGTGTTTTGGTATTGATATCAGCTAGTTGTAGTGATATGAAGGCATTAGAAGATAGAAGAATAGTGAAACATGGCATATGAATAGTCATGATGATTAAGGGAATGCTAGATGGAATGCTAACATGCTAAGTTAGATAAAGATTGTATATTACTAAAACTTTGGTAATACAAGATTGGTGACTTAGTATTTATTATTTGCATGAGTAATTATTATGTTTTGTATTGTATTTGAGAGCCAACTAGATGACAAAATAGATATAAATAAAGAGTGTTTTGTGAAAGTGATACAAGAATGAGATATGGATGAAACATGATAGATGTGAATTTGGGATACTAGTAATGGTTGATAGAAAATGCAAGATCAAAGATTGATAGAGGCTATTGAGAACTATAACTAGAGCTATCAAAGCATAGAAGATGCTTGTATTGTTCATTCTTGAGAACACTTTTGTAACTAAATTATTGATTGTAATAGTTGTAAGCTCAATATACCTTTAATAGGGTTGATATTCCTCTAACAAGGAAATGTACTATGTAATAATCAGCTCCTAATAGGTCTAGGTCTCCTAACAAGGACATTATAATTTAGTGCATATTTGTAGGTACCATCCCCACTGGGGTTTTCCCTTGGCTTGGGTTTCCTTGAAAACAAATAATGGTGTTATGAGTTATGTGTTATTTTTTTATGTTCTTTTCATTTCCAAATTCATATGGTTTATTTGAAATTGGTTTAAGTTTAATTTAAAGTTTTATAATATTGATTCACCCCCACCTCTCAGTATTACTCAATCCTAACATACTCCCCCATAGAGGAAGCATCAAGCATTTAGTCGAGATAATGAAATAGTGCTATGATATTTATGGACTAATGTAAATTTTTGCATTTATTATTCAAGAATAGGTTGGGGCATGACCCCTACCATACCTCTTAAATACTCAAATATGTCCTTCAGTAGAGGTATTATAAAAATGTCTTCTATTTTCTCTTTTGTGTTCACATATTCTAATTTCACTTCTTTCTTTTCTACCTTATCTCTCAAGAAATCATACTTTATTGCTATATATATTTTTTTGAATGCATAACAGTGTTCTTTGACATATTCATTGTGCTAGTGTTGTCACAACATATAGTAATTTATCTTCAAGACACACTCTAATGTCCTTCAACATTTGATTCATCCATATGATCTATGTATAATTGATTATTTCTACAACATACTATGATTCTTCTATAGACTAAGCAATATAGTCCTACTTCTTGCTAAGCCAAGAAATCAACCTTTTACCAAGGAAGAATGCTCCTCCACTAATACAATTATATCATCTACAATCCCTTCCAAATCAATATCAGTGAAAGCATGAAATGTAAAATCTTTTGATCTATCATAACATAGACCAAACTCAATTTTACCCTTTAGATATTTGAATACCCTTTTTACTACCATAAGGTGATATTCTTTAGGATCTACTTGAAATCTTGCAACAATTCCAATAGAATTGGAAATATTAGGTATAGTATGTGTTAGGTACTGAAGACCTCCAATCATTGATGTATACCTTGTCTGAGGTACATTCTCTACTTCATCTTCCAAATATAACTTAGTTCCAGTTACCATAGGGGTTCCAACAGGTTTACTATCATCCATGCCAAAAATTTTCAATATTTCTTTGAGATATTTGGTCTGAGATATGAATAACACTTCTTTACTTTGACTGATCTATAGTCCAAGAAATAATTTCATCTCCCAAATAATAGACATTTCAAATTGAATTTTCATTTCTTCTGCAAACTTGTTACTTATTTCATCATTTCATCCAAAAATAATATCATCAACAAAAACTTCAACAATCAAGATACCTTCCTCATTGATTCTTGGGTATAGATTGCTATCAACATTCCCCTTCTTGAATTCCAAATGAATCAGATACTTTTCCAATCTTTCATACCAATCTCTTGGTGCTTGTTTTAGTCCATACAAAGCCTTGTTTAATCTATAAGCTAGATCTTCATTGCCTGATAAAGGAAATCCATCGGGTTTCTCAATGCATACTTCTTCTTCCAAGTATCCATTAAAAAAAGCTGATTTTACATCCATCTGATATACTTTGAAGTCTTTGTAAGTAGCATAAGCCAAGAATAATTTGTCTACCTCAATCCTAGCAATAGGTACAAATTTTTCTTCAAAATCAATTCCTTCTTTCTATAAATACCCTCTACATACTAGTCTGACTTTATTTATAACAACAATGCCTTCTTCATTCATCTTGTTTCTATATACCCATTTGGAAACAATCATATTTTTGTCTATAGGCCTTGGAACCAGCTCCCATGTGTTGTTTTTCTCAATCTGCCCTAGTTCTTCTTTCATGGCATTGATCTATGAATAATCTCCGCATGCCTCATCTGTGGACTTTGGTTCTACTTGTGAGATCAAGAAGATGTCATTTTTAGTTTGTGACCTCTCTTCTCTTTTATGTAATCTTGTTCTACTTCCCTTATTGTTGTCACAAATGATCTGATCCTTAGGATGATTTCTCAAAACATATTTGGGTGTGGTTTTTTCCCTCAACTCCACACTTATGCCATTTTCAATTTCCAAGACATCCTAATATTCTTCATTCCTTTCATTATCTGTTATCTATATATTGTTCTAATTTCTATTTACATTTTGAAAAGAAATCTCATAGGGGTTAAAGTCACAGTAGTTTTCTCTAACTTGAAACTTTTCATCCACTCTCACTTTATCACTTTCAATCAGCTTCCTAATTCTTAGATTGTAACATCTATATGATGAGCTAAAAATGATTTAATATCTGAATGAACTAAAGAAAAGTGAATAGATATCATCGAGCTACTGAAATGATATGTAAGATGATTAAATCAATTAATATGTTGTCATTTATGTCAACTAGTTTTGACAGTACTTATTAGGTTAGTTACAAACATCTGAACATCTATTGAAGGAAGAAAAGATGAAGAACTGAGATATCTACATGAGGAAAAGATGGATATGACATATAAGGATAAGGTAAACATTGGGTAACTTATTGATGAGTATATGGCTTTATATTGTTGACTTGAGCATGTTACATTAATATATTATGAAGAAGAGAGTTGAAATTGAACAAGTCAATGTGGTCGGTAATTAAAGATTTTTGTATACACTGAGCCAGTGTAGTGTATACATATTGATAGTATTAATTGAGCTAGCTAACTAGTTATCACTCACACATTTCTATATCAACCAAGTATGGATGAAAATATTAAATGTTAAGAATAGCTGACTGAATTTGGTGAGTTGGAAATTGTTATGATTTCAAGGTTAAGGATAAAGTTTGTTATGAGATCCACAAATGACAAAATTTAGAGAAGATCTAAAGGATGAGATTGAAACATGTTAATGACACATCTTTCGAGGAAGGTTTAAGTGACAAAATGGATGAAGGAGATTAAGAGGAAAAATCTAATGGCTAATATGAAAACATTTTACTTGTCTATATAAGAGATATGAGTTTCATTATTGAAACATGCTGGAAAGAGTAAGACTACATAGATTTCATGTGAATACTTTATTCATGCATGCTTGATCAAACTAGTTATTGAAAGAACTGAGCTGCAGACATTACTGAGTGTCAGAGAACTATTTACCAATTGAAAGTAAGTTGAGAAATATTGAGGAAGTGAATTGATTAATGATAAGAGGATTTGTATGGGCTTAGCATAGATTTGAATATTTGTAATTGAGTTGTATTTGAATCAGATCAGTAGTGTATCAGTTTAACCATTGATTCAGAAAATCTCTTAACTAACTGGACTTAACAGTCTTATGTACTACCCTATGACATTTGTTGAATGTAAAGTCTTATCTTGTTGACCCCATAGTGAATGCTAGTCAAAAGTTAATTGTTAGCGATAAATCCTCTAACTAGGTCATACCTAATAGTGTGTATTGTAACCTTTAACAGGGTTGGATCTTCATTGAGCTCACTTCAGAAGAATGAATTATTTTGGGTTACTGGTCCCAAGTGGTTTTTCTCTTAGTAGGGTTTCCATGTTAAATCATTGTGTTATGTTTTATCTATTATGATTGTTTTTCTATCATACATTACATACCACATAGTTGATTTAGTTGGTAATCACAGTTGGATAATTATTGATAATCGGTAAACTGGATAGACAAATTAATATTTTATGTTATCGAGCTGCATAATTTGTTGGAATTTTTTTATAAGGTACATTTTTGTATTTGGGACTATAGGATAACTGATCTAACTGATTCACCCTCCCTCTCAGTTATTCTATGTTATATTAAGAGAGATGAATGTATAGGGAAATTTTATGCTAGAAGTGACAAAGGCATATTTATTGGCTATTATAATAGAATTAAATCTTATAGTTGGAATTAATTTGTTGGAATTGTTTTATAAGGTACATCTTTGTATTTGGGACTGTAGGATAACTGATCTAACTGATTCACCCTCCCTCTTAGTTATTCTAACACTATAAGATTTAATTCTATTATAATAGCCAATAAATATGCCTTCATCACTTCGAGCATAAAATTTCCCTATACATTCATCTCTCTTAATATAACATTTACTTCCAAAAACTCTAAAATAACTAATAGTAGGTGTTGTTCCAAACATAGCTCAAATGGTGTCTTGCATGTACCTTTTTTTATTTGTACTCTATTCATTGTGTATATTAATATATTAACTACTTCTCTCCAATGCATATGAGGAATGTTTCCTTCTATCAACATGTTCTTGTAGCATCAAGAACTATTCTATTTCTTCTTTCAACAACTCCATTTTGTTGTGGTGTTCTAGGTGCAGAAGTGTGCCTCATAATATCATGCTCTCACAAAAAGTATTGAATTCATGTGAAGTTAATTCTCCACCTCTATTTGATCTCAAACACTTTATCTTTAAGCCTGTCTTGTTAGGCCATTTTTCTATCATAGCAAAAAATCCTTTGAAAATGGTCTCTTCCATGCAAATTTTGAAGTTATCCCACCCTGCTACAACATAGTTTTAATGTATGATGAAAATCCACAATGTTTCATGTTGTGCGTTCTTAGCCCTATGTTCTTCCATGTGTCACCTTGCTCTAGTCCAAATTGTACATGCTGAATTGGAAAATCTAGAAAGTTATTCAAATTCTAAGGTCTGTAGGAAACAAATTTTAAAATCTGCCACAGTGTTGAAAACCCATAATGTTTTTGAAAATCCATGATGTTTTGGACCTTTTTGGCCTACATGAGAACCCTCAATGTTTTTGCATCCTTGTTTACCTTTGTGTCAATGTTGGAAACCTTGTGTGTTTTTTATTTTTTCTATCGAAAACCCTATGTTTTCAGCCTCATAGTTTCCTGTTTGCTGGCGTTCCCTAACTGTGCAAGTGCAATGGATGGTGGGTCTAGGTTTACAGGCTCTTCCTGATTGGTTGTCGCATGGACGCATGTCAAACTTTTTTGACATGCAATCATGTGACTGCTTGCCACCTGTCCACATGGGTCCCAGTTCTTCTTAGTTGCCAGGTGTGGTTAAAGCTCGGACATAATCGGTGGTTGTCGTATGTTTGCATGGTAAAGATGCATGATGTTTAACCTTTATGATTTTGTGCTAGCCATCTGATCTTCTTTTTGTTTGGTACTCTGTCGTGGGTCCGATGACAGGTTAGGTCATCCTGGCATATTCTAGTTGGATGTGTTAGGGACAGGTGGAGAAATGATAGTGTGACTATGTGAAGAGCTGGTTGTGGGGCCGCTGTCAAAAAGTTTGTGATGAGGATGCGATCTAATGGCTGGCATAAGTTCTCATATGTTTTGTTAGAGCTATGAGATCTTGCACCCGCTGTCCATTCTAAGGCTTATGATGGGTGGGTCCTGTGTTAGTGACCAAGCGGATACAATGAATAGCATGGTGACAGGTGGCAGTCTTTTTGCCTTGTCGTGTGATCGCAAGGGCCATCTTTTGGCCATGTGATCATGCGACCGATTGACATGTGTCCCTGGGGCCCGGTGGTAGGTGGTGGTGTGGCATCTTCTAGTTGGTCAGCATGGTGACTTGGCAGTTTGTCAGTGGGGCCCGTGTTTGCAGTGTTCGAGTGTGTTTGACATTCGGCGGTGAATGCTGGTAGTTAGTCACATGTTCACATAGCCTTTTTCAAGGCTATGCGATCATGTGACTGATGTTTTGTGTCAACCCTATGCGGCAACAGTTATGCGGAGGTAGAGGATTGCAGTGTGTCACATGTTTGCATAACCTATTTTCTAGCTATGCGATCATGTGACAACTATTGTATGTCACCATTGTGGAGTTAACCCAAGGTGTCTAGATGGGTTAAAAACATAAGGCCCGCAAAGTATGAAGATCTAATGGTGGGGATATAAAGTTGATCCTGGTTTAAATTGTGACCGCCGATTCACTGCTGGCACCATAAAGTAGACATTTAGGTTTAAATTCAAATCTCTGAGAATGTTTCCTGTGACCAGAAAGGACTGAAATTGATGACAGAAAGGGCCAGAGTTGGTGAAACTGATCTTCTCCACTATTCTAGTGTGCTCCAGGGTGTGAGATGATTGTAGAGGGGATGTTCCAACATGGAAAGTGAATGGAAAAGTACATGGAGTAGTTGCAGGGTCACTTTTAGTTGAGTTTTGTAGATTTTTGTTGATCTTCGATGCACTTTCAGAGATTCTTTCATGATTGAGGATCAAGTGTTGATTGCTTGCAGGGTTCAGTGTTTTTCCCTCTGAATTGTGATAAATTGTTTTGAATTTTGATTTGATTGTTTTGGTGGGTGAAACCATAACCCTAACCCTAGCTATCCCAAGCTTGTTGCATTCTCCTAGAGAATTCCAAGACAACTGGTGGTATAAGTTGGATGTTTTTGATAGTTTAAGGTTCTAAATTTCATCAATTCCAGTGGTTCCAATTTCCTTGATGGTTTTGGCTCCATGCTGAAGGATCCTTTTCCTATAGATTTTTCTCTTCTTCTTTTCATATAGAGTGTTCCTCTTTCTCTTGTTGGTTCTGAGAACACAATACATATTATAAGTGACTTGTCTTATGTATGAGAAATTAATATACTCTTACTGTTGTCAAGCTATCTCCATTTGAATTCTGAACTCATTAGTCATGCATCAAGGATGTCTGGTTTTTCTACCTTGCATTGCCTAAGAGCTTGTGGGTGGAGTTGTCTTCATAGAGATAACTAGTTCAGGGTTAGTATTCATGTTTGTATGACCTGAAATATCAAGGATAGGTCATGCTTGTCTTCCAATGGATGCTGGTTAATATATTGTCTATTCATAGGTCTCTTCTAAGGGGAGGGTCAAAATCCTTTGATGGGTAATAACATATTTGAATACACAGGTGGGAACTAAGTTGAGGTTTGGTCATGGTGTGTGATTGATGTCAGACATTGACACATTGAATATATGTTGTTTCTTATTTCATAGCTGTCATCTACAATAGGGTATTTGACTTTGTGACCCAATGGATAAGGCACTGGTCTATGAAATACTTAGGGTATCTCAGGGGTCCCTTCAAACTCATTTTAAAATCATTTCCCTTCAGCTCCACCCTTTCCCTTTCTTGTTGTTAGGATAGTCTAGCTTTCAGTCTCATTCCATGAAAGTAGGGCTATTGCATGAGATTTTCTATCATTAGGGTACATGATACCTATAGGAGATTGATTTCTATTCCACATTAATCTATCTGCAGGCCTTTGGTTTGTCATAAGGTGTCTTGAATGTGCAGATAAGGCAATACTTTTCTGAGTGATGTGGAGCTCAAAGAAGAAGGAGGATGTCTCTTGTCCTCGTCAATTGGACTATTTTCTTGTCAAACTTGATGTGCCCATTTTGAGAGTCAAGCCCACCTTATGATTCAAGTTTGGTCCTGCAAGAAAAAGATCCAACATGTCTCATTCTCAACTTTTTCCTTATAAAACTTAAATGTTTCAAATGCTTCTAATTTTTCTCTAAGAAATCCAACCCACATTATTATAGAGTAATCATTAGTGAATGTGATAAATTACCTATCTATGAAGTATGACCTAGTCTGTGTAGGTCCACAAAGATCTATATGAATCAGTTCCAACTTTCCATTTGTTGAGTATCTTTTTCTTATAAAAATACTTCACGTTTGTTTTCCCAAAACACACTCTCTACCTGTAGTGTTAGAATTTTTCACAATCCTAGGTAGATCTTTGATAGCATTATTTTTATATTCTTTTACCATGTTATCAAAATTGATATGAAAAAACCTTCTAGGCCATAACCAACTGTCATTAATGTTCACAACAAAACAACTAACCTTAGTAGAGTTCAACTGAAATATATTACCTCTAGTCTTAGTACTAGATGCGATCAGATCTCCATTAGTTCCTCAAATAGAGAAGTAACCATCTTGGAATTCCAAATGATATCCCTTATCCAAAAATTTTCCAACACTTAATAGGTTATGTTTTAAGCTATCAACAAACATTACATCATCAGTGTTTGATGAAGGGTGCTCCCCTTAATACCACAAAATTATAACAGAAATAGAGAAACAACAACAATATGCAAGACCAAAAAATTGGCTTCTTATTATCTCCACAAATGTGGAATTACAAACTTTCAGAATTACAATATGCAAAGCCACATGGGCATTCCCTTACAATATTCTATAGGAAAAAGCCTCGAATCAATACCTAGATCTACTAACCAAAACTGCCCAAGACAACACTATGGGCCTTCTTTATATAGGCATTTTCCATTGCCCGAGAAGGTTCCAGAAATTTAGCCCTTAGGGTCGACCAAACTTAGAATTATTTTATTTTTTAATTTATTACATCAAAGTTGGCTCAAAATAACTTTTGAAACCTGAATAGAAATTTTGAAGGAAAATTATTTTCTGCCATTTCAGGTGACCCAACTTCCGGAGACAATAAGTCATCACCAGTAGACCCAATTCACTATTATAACACCATTTTGAAAAGGCCACGAAGCACTCTAGGGGCTTGACTAGAGTAAGCACCTATCACCCAAATTTTTTACCTCATTTGGGGCCTCTAAAGCCTTCAAAACTAAGTTCAAAGTTTTTGTACCCTACTGCCAATACTAAAAATCTTCAATATCTTCAAAACTAGACCTGATCTAGCCATGAAACTTTACTAGCTAGCTGATATGACTGAGATGAACCTCCACATGTAAAATCAAAACATTCTGAGATCGTATGACCAACTTACTAAAAATAGAAATTTTCCATAAATAGTAGCTCTGCACAAGATAGCCCTTATTCAATACAAAAATAGAAATATTTTTGGGTGATGAAAGATTGCTCTTACACCTAGGATGCTCCTGCATCAGACACTCGGGGTAATTTGAGAAGTGACCCTGTCATGACTCAGGTATGTAGAGGAAAACCAAGATGGTTAACCTCCTCCTTTTTAGCCATGATGAATCTTCAATAGGTCATCCTTTCCATTTGACCAAATACTCTTAATATGTCCTGTTCCTTGTGCTTCCACCAACATGACTATCTAGTATGTCTTCAATCTCCTTGATATCTGAACTAGTTGCCGAAATACTCCACTGTACTACTGTAAACTAATCTTCAACACCTTCATGATACTCTGTCAAATCTAAAACATTAAATACTGGTGAAATATTTATCTGAGTAGGCAATTCTACCTCATATGAATTTCCTGAATCATGCTTCTTCAGTATCCTGCATGGCCCAAACTTCTTCATTTTCAACTTGTTATATATACCAACTAGAAATATTTCCTTCTGAAAATGAACCATGAATTTATCTCCAACCTAAAATTCCTTATGCCTCCTTTTCTCATCTGCCTTAGCCTTATACTGCGCATTCATCTTGGTAATGTGCTTCCTCACCTCCTCATGGATATTCTTCAAATTTTTTGCAAAATCTTCACCTTCAGCACTAATTATTTCTCCTTTATCTATCTTTCTCAACTTAGATGCATTCCTTGGACTACTCCCATATACAATCTTGAATGGTGATTTACCAGTGCTCCTTTTGACAGAATTATTGTATGCAAATTCTGCCTGTGGTAAAATCAAATCCCATCTGGTTGGCTTATCCCCAACCAAACATCTCAAAAAAATTCTCAAACTTCTATTCACCACCTCTATCTATCCATCAGTCTGTGGATGATGTGATGAACTAAATTTCAAATCTATCTTCAACTTCTTCCACAATGTACACTAGAAATATCCAACAAACTTAGTGTCCCGATCTGAAACTATGGTCTTTGGAAAACCTTGTAGTTGCACTTCTTCTCTGAAAAACAATTCTACTACATGAACAACATCATTAGTCTTCTTGCAGGCAATGAAATGTGCCATCTTTGAAAGTCTATCAACCACCACAAAAATTGAATCATGTCCCTGCTGTGTCCTTGGTAAACCAAGAACAAAGTCCATACTGATATCCTCCCAAGGCTTCTCTGGTACAGGTAATGGCTGATACAACCCTATATTCAACTTCACTCTTTTTGCCATCTGACATACTTTGCAACTCTATACAAACTTCTTGATATCTTGCTACAACTATGGCCAATAATAATTTTCACTAACCAAAGCAAGGGTGTTATCATGACCAAAATGCCTAGCCAATCCTCCACTATGCTTCTCCTTGATGAGATTCTCTAGCATAGAACTTCTTAGAATGCACAACTGACTCCCTCTAAATAGCATATCATCTTGAATGATGAAATCTAGCCACTTTGTTCCATCTAGAGTAACAAGTTCTTTACAAGCTTTCCAAGCTTCACCAAAATTAGGATCCTCTAGATACAAATTCTTGAGCTCCTTGAACCCAACCACCTTAATTTGCATCTCTGTCAGTAATAGTTTCCTTCTGCTAAGTGCATCTGCAACCCTGTTAGACTTTCCACTTTTGTGTTTCAAAACAAATGTATAACTCTGCAAAAACCCAACCCATTTCAAATGCCTTTGATTCAACTTTCCTTGACTAGTAAAATATTGCAAAGCTTGATGATCAGTATACAAAACAAACACCTTAGGAAGGAGATAGTGTCTCTTAATTTCTCAAACACCATACGAATATGCAACATATGCTCCTCCAATGTCTTGCTAAAGATCAAAATATCATCTAGGTAAACAATAACAAACTTACCCAAAAATTCTTTCAAAACCTTGTTCATGAGTCGCATGAAAGTGCTCGGTACATTGGTTAGCCCAAAAAGCATGACTAACCACTCATACGGTCCTTCCTTTGTCTTGAAGGGAGTCTTCCATTCATCTCCTTCTTTGATCTGAATCTAGTGAAATCTACTCTTCATATCTATCTTTGAAAAATACATAGCTCCACTCAAACAATCCATAATATCATCCATTCATGGCAATGGAAAACTAAATTGATTGTGATCTTTATTATTGTTTTGGAATCTGTACACATCCTCCATTCTCCATTCTTCTTTGGCACTAATATCATTGGTATGACATAGGGACTCAGACTCTCTCGAATCAACCCCTTCTACAATAACTCATGTACTTATCTGTTAAACTCTTCACTTTCTGCTGGTGTCATTCTGTGTACTACCATGTTTGGAAAATTAGCTCCTCAAATCAAATCCATTTGATGACTGATCTTGCTTACCGATGGTAATCCATCAAGTACATTATCAGATACAATATCCTAAAAATCATTCAACAAATCTACAACCTCTATAGCTACATCCTCTACTTCCTCTTTACCATCTTTTGGAATTAAAGGAAAACACACATGCTCATGTCTCATACAATCTAGGAATTTTCTTCCATCAACAAAAGTTATTCTCACATTACCACATACCTTTTCTTCAGTCTCCTTCAATGGCTTTAGCTTATGTTGCACTCCATCCTTTGTTAGGGAATAGGTATTCGCACGACCATCATGTACAACACATCTGTCAAACTACCATGGCCTACCCAATAGCATGTGACATGCATTCATAGGTATGATATCACATAGTACCTCATCATGGTACCCACCAATCTTGAACTTTACTAGGCACTATTCACTGGCCATGAATTTGTGGTCATCCTACATGCAGGCAATCTGATATGGATGTGGGTGTTTCTGTCTCTTGAGCTTCAACTTTGTCACCATCTCTTCTAACACCAAATTTTTAGTGTTCCACTATGAATAATCACATCACAAAATTTACCCTCACACTTGCATCTAGTGCAAAATAGGCTCCTCCTCTATTCAGGTTCATTCTCGCCACTCAATAGGACTCTTCTGTTAATCAATGTTTCTCCTCTTTTAGCATCTTCAAAATTTGAGGATCTGGCATCTTCATCTACATGTGCCACTTTGGCCTAGCCTTCATTCCTCCTATTTATCCTTCCTTGGTGTTGAGGTATTCAAATACCCTATGACCTTCTTCTCCATAGTGAAAACATGTTCCATGGAAGCCTCCTCTTCCTGAGCCTTGTCCTATTCCTCTTCCTCTTTGATGTCTATTGTTCTGATCTTGAAAATGATTGAAATTGTTTCCTCTCTAATTTTGACTGCTACTGGCCTCATCCCTCTTTTTTAGATCTTCATTTAAGCCTCCATATGACCATCCACCAGATCATCCAGCGTGACCTCTTTCATTTTGTCTGACGTCGAACATTTTCTTCAACTTTTCCTCTACTTTTAGGGAAAACTGGTATGCCTCTTTAATACTATTCATTCAAACCAGATTTAGCTCCTCCTGAATGCTCAGCCTTAACCCATTAAGGTAATGGGCAACTTTCTGCTTGTTAGCTTTTGCATGGCCTATTCTGATGAGGATTCGATAGAACTCCTCTATATACTCCTAAACAGATCTTCCTGCTTGCTCCAAACTTTGCATCTTCTTGATTAGGTCAAGGTCATAATCAATAGGAATGCACTGCCCCTTCAGTTTATCCACCATTTGATCCCATCTTGTGATTTTATCTTTCTCTCTTCTATTTCACTCCAATTGAATCTCTTGCCACCAAATCTTTGCATGACCTGTCAGTCTAACCTTCACAAATTTGACCCTATCAAGATCCTCAATATCTTCATACTCAAAATATTCTTCACATTCATTGATCTAGTTGATCAACTCCTCTGGGTTAAGATTTCCTAAAAATGCAGGAACCTCAATCTTAGGTCTTTTTTCAATCTTGGAAATGGCCGGAAAAAGTCTTTCTTCATCTTGGTTCACAACTTCGACTTCTCCTTCTTGATCTTCTTCTTTGGCTTCATCCTCACTTTCATCTATGACATTAAGATTCATTCCTCTATGAATCTCCTCTTGCAATTCTTGCACTTGTCTTTGGAGCGCTCTAACCTTAGGTGTTACAACACTAGCCCTTCCGCCACATTCACTTCGTGGAGGCATTTTCACGATGCACGCTGAAACCCTAACCACAGTCCTGGTGCAAACTACCTCATAGTCAATGATCTATTTACACACTCAAGAACTCCTACTCTGATACCACTTGATGAAGGGTGATCCCCTTAATACCACAAACACATAATAGAAATAAAGAAACAACAATAATATTTAAGAACAAAAAATTGGCTTCTTATTATCTCCACAAATGTGGAATTACAAACTTTTAGAATTACATTATGCAAAGCCACATGGGCATTCCCTTACAATATTTTGTAGGACAAAGCCTCGAATCAATACCCAAATCTACTACCTAGAACTTCCCAAGACAACAGTACGAGCCTTCTTTATATAAGCATTTTCCACCGCCCTAGAAGTTTCCAGAAATTTAGCCCTTAGGGCCGACCAAACTTAGAATTATTTTATTTTTAAATTTATCACATCAAAGTCAGCTCAAAATAATGTTTGAAACTCGAACAAAAATTTTGAAGGAAAATTATTTTCTACCATTTCAGGTGACTCGACTTCCAGAGACCATAAGTCATCACCAGTTGACCTGATTGACTACTATAACCCCATTTCAGAAAGGCCACAAAGTGCTCTACGGACTTGACTAGCACAAGCACCTACCACCCAAATTTTTGACCTCATTTGGGGCCTCTAAAGCCTTCAAAATTGAGTTCAAAGTTTCTGTACCCTGTTGCCAATACCAAAAATCTTAAATATCTTGAAAACTAGACCTGATCTAGCCATGAAACTTTACTGGAAAACTGATATGATTGAGATGAACCTCCACATGTAAAATTAGAACATTCTAAGATCATATGACCAACTTACTAAAAATAGAAAGTTTCCATAAATAGCAGCTCTGCACAAGATAGCTCTTATTGAATACAAAAATAGAAATATTTTTGGGTGATGCAAGATTGCTCTTACACCCAGGATGCCCCTGCATTAGACATCCTGGGTAATTTGAGAAGTGACCCTATCATGATTTAGGTATACAGAGGAAAACCAAGATGGTTAACCTCCTCCTTTGTTAGCCATGATGAATCTTCAATAGGTCATCCTTTTAATTTGACCAAATACTCTTCATGTGTCTTGTTACTTGTGCTTCTGCCAACATGACTATCTAGTATGTCTTCAATCTCTTTGATATCTGAACCGGTTGCCGGAATACTCCACTATGCTACTGTAACCTCATCTTCAACACCTCCTTCATGATACTCTGTCAAATCTAAAATATTAAATACTGGTGAAATATTTAGCTCAGTAGGTAATTCTACCTCATATGCATTTCCCGAATCATGCTTCTATAGTATTTTGCATGGCCCAAACTTCTTCATTTTCAACTTGTTATATGTACCAACTAGAAATCTTTCCTTCCACAAATAAACCATGACTTCATCTCCAACATGAAATTCCTTATGCCTCCTTTCTCATTTTCCTTAGCCTTATACTGCATATTCATCTTGGTAATGTGCTTCCTCACCTCCTCATGGATATTCTTCAAATGTTCTACAAAATCCTCACCTTTAGCACTACTTATTTCTCCTTTATCTATATTTCTCAACTTAGATGCATTCCTTGGACTACTCCCATATACAATCTTGAATGGTGATTTACCAGTGCTCTAGTTGACAGAATTATTGTATACAAATTTTGCCTGTGGTAAAATCAAATCCCATCTTATTGGCTTATCCCCAACCAAACATCTCAGCAAATTTTTGAAACTCCTATTCACCACCTCTATCTATCCATTAGTCTGTCGATGATGTGATGAACTAAATTTCAAATCTATCTTCAACTTCTTCCATAACGTATGCTAGAAATATCCAATAAACTTAGTGTCCCGATCTGAAACTATGGTCTTTGGCAAACCATGTAGTCACACTACTCTAAAAAACAACTTTTCTACATGAACAACATCATTAGTCTTCTTGTAGGGAATGAAATGTACCATCTTCGAAAGTCTATCAACCACTACAAAAAATGAATCATGTCCCCACTGTTTCCTTGATAAATCAAGAACAAAGTCCATACTGATATCCTCCCAAGGCTTCTCTAGCATAGGTAATGGATGATACAACCTTGTATTCTGCTTTACTCCTTTTTCCATTTGACATACTCTACAACTTTGTTCAAACATCTTGACATCTTTCTGCACCTATGGCCAATAATAATTTTCACTAACCAAAGCAAGGGTTTTATCGTGACCAAAATGCCAAGCCAATCCTCCGCTATGCTTCTCTTTGATGAGATTTTTTGGCATAGAACTTTTTGGAATGCACAACTGACTCCCTCTAAATAGCATATCATCCTGAATGATGAAATCCAACCACTTCATTCTATCTAGAGTAACAGGTTCTTTACAAGCTTTCCAAGCTTCACCAAAATCAAGATCCTCTGGATACAAATTCTTGAGCTCCTTGAACCCAACCACCTCAATCTGCATCTCTGTCAATAATAGTTGCCTTCTGCTAAGTGTATCTACAACACTGTTAGACTTTCCATTTCTGTGTTTCAAAACAAATGTATAGCTCTACAAAAACTCAACCCATTTCAAATGTCTTTGATTCAACTTTCGTTGACTATTCAAATATTGCAAAGCTTGATGATCAGTATACAAAACAAACTCCTTGGGAAGCAGATAGTGTCTCCACTTCTTCAATGCTTGAACTATAGCATAAAATTCCTAATCATAAACAAAATATTTTCTCTTGGCATCATTCAACTTCTCACTGAAATAAGCAATAGGTTTACCTTCTTGATTCATAGTAGCTCCTATTGTAGTACCACTAGCATCACAGTCTACTTAAAATATAGAAGTTTTAAAATAGGTTTTTCTATAACTTTTTGTTTCAATAAATGAAAACTCTTTTCTGCCCCATTAGTCCACTTAAACTCTTTTCTATCCCCTCTCATTGTTTTAGTCAAAGGACCACAAATACTGCTAAAGTTTCTGATAAATTTTTTGCAAAAACTAGATAAACCATGAAAAGATCTTACCTCAGTAGCACTCCTTGGAGTAGGCCATTCAAGGATAGCCTGTACCTTCTCTGGGTCCATTTTTAGACCTTCTATTGAAACTACAAACCCCAAATACACTAACTCTTTCTTCACAAAACTGCACTTCTTCAAATTAATCAACAATTTCTCATCTCTTAACTTCTCAAACACCATACAAATATGCATCATATGCTCCTCCAATGTCTTGCTAAAGATCAAAATATCATCTAGGTAAACAATGACAAACTTACCTAGAAATTCTTTTAGAACCTCATTCATGAGCCGCATGAAAGTGTTGGGTGCATTGGTTAGCCCAAAAGGCATGACTAACCAATCATACAGTCCTTCCATTGTCTTGAAGGTAGTCTTCCATTCATCTACTTCTCTGATCTGAATCTGGTGATATCCACTCGTCAGATCTATCTTTGAAAAATACATTGCTCCACTCAAACAATCCATAATATCATCCATTCGTGGCAATGGAAACCTATACTTGACTGTGATCTTGTTTATTGTTCTAGAATCTGTACATATCCTCCATTCTTCATTCTTCTTTGGTTCTAATACCGCTGGTATGGCACAGGGACTCAGACACTCTCAAATCAACCCCTTCTGCAATAACTCATGTACTTGTTTGTTCAACTCTTCACTTTCTACTGGTGTCATTCTGTGTGCTATCTTGTTTGGTAAACTAGCTCCTAGAATCAAATCCATCTGATGACTAATCTTCCTTACCGGTGGTAATCCATTAGGTACATTATCAGATACAATATCTTGAAAATTATTCAACAAATCTACAACCTCTACATGTACACCCTCTGCTTCCTCTTTAAAGTCTTTTAAAATTAAAGAAAAACACACATGCTCATGCCTCATACCATTTAGGAATTTTCTTCCATCAACAATAGTTATTCTCATATTACCACATACTTTTTCTTCAATCTCCTTCAATGACTTTAGCTTATGTCACACTCCATCCTTTGTCAGGGAATAGGTATTCGCATGACCATTGTGTACAACACATCTATCAAATTGCCATGGCCTACCCAACAACATGTGACATGCATCAATAGGTATGATATCACATAGTATGTCATCATGGTACCCGCTAATCTTGAACTTTACTAGGCACTATTCACTAACCATGACTTTGTGGTCATCCTGCACCCAGGAAATTCGATATGGATGTGGGTGTTTTTTTCTCTTGAGCTTCAACTTTGTCAGTATCTCTTCTGACACCAAATTTTTAGTGCTTCCACTATCAATAATCACATCACAACATTTACCATCACACTTTCTTCTAGTGCAAAATAGGATCCTCCTTTGTTCAAGTTCATTCTCACCACTGAGCAGGACTCTTCTGTTAATAACCATTTCTCCTCTTTTAGCATCTTTAGAATTTGAGGATCTGGCATCTTTATCTACATGTGCCACTCTGGCCTAGCCTTCATTCCTCCTATCTATCCTTCCTTGGTGTTGAGGATATTCAAATTCCCTATGACCTTGTTCTCCATAGTGAAAACATGTTCCACGGAAGCCTCCTCTTCCTGAACATTGTCCTCTTCCTCTTCCTCTCTGATCTCTATTGTTTTGATCTTGGAAATGATTGGAATTTTTTCCTCTCTAATTTTGACTGCTACTGGCATCATCCTTCTTTTTTGAATCTTCATTTCAGCCTCCATATGACCATCCACCAGATCATCCACCGTGACCTCTTCCATTTTCTCTGCTCTCAAACTTCTTAGTCAGCTTTTCATCTACTTTTAAGGCAAACTGGTATGCCTCTTCAATACTGTTAATTCAAACTAGATCCAGCTCCTCCTGAATGCTCAACCTTAACCAATTAAGATAACGGACAACTTTCTCCTTGTCAGCTTCTGCATGTCCTATTCCGATTAGTATTCGATAGAACTCCTCTGTATACTCCTGAACAAATCTTCCTGCCTGCTTCAAACTTTGCATCTTCTTCAGTAGGTCAAGCTCATAATCAATAGGAATGAACTACCACTTTAATTTATTCACCATTTGATCCCATCTTGTGATTTTATCTTTCCCTCTTTTATTTCACTCCAATTGAATCTCTTGCCACCAGATCTTTGCATGACCTTTCAGTCTGGCCTTCACGAATTTGACCCTATCAGGATCTTCAATATCTTCATACTCAAAATATTCTTCACATTCATTGATCTAGTCGATCAACTCCTCTAGGTTAAGATTTCCTAAAAATGTAGAAACCTCAATCTTAGGTCTTTTTTCAATCTTGGAAATGGCCCGAAAAAGTCTTTCTTCCTCCTGGTTCACAACTTCAACTTCTCCTTCTTGATCTTTTTCTTCGGCTTCATCCTCACTTTTGTCTTTGACATTTAGATTCATTCCTCTACAAATCTCCTCTTGCAATGCTCACACTTGTCTCTGGAGTGCTCTAACCTTAGGTGTTACAACACCAGCTCTTTCACCACATTCCCTTCATGGAGGCATTTTCACGATGTGCGCTGAAACCCTAACCATGGTCCTAGTGCAAACTGCCTCATAGTCAGTGATCTGTTTACACACTTAGGAACTCCTTCTTTGATACCACTTGATGAAGGGTGCTCCCCTTAATACCACAAACACATAATAGAAAAAGAGAAACAACAACAATATCGAAGAACAAAAAATTGGCTTCTTATTATCTCCACAAATGTGGAATTACAAACTTTTAGAATTATAATATGCAAAGCCACATGGGCATTCCCTTACAATATTCTATAGGATAAAGCCTCAAATAAATACCCAAATCTACTACCCAGAACTGCCCAAGACAACACTACGGGCCTTCTTTATATAGGCATTTTCCACCGCCCGAGAAGGTTCTAAAAATTTAGCACTTAGGGCCAACCAAACTTAGAATTATTTTATTTTTCAATTTATTACATCAAAGTAAACTCAAAATAACTTTTGAAACCCGAACAAAAATTTTGAAGGAAAATTATTTTTCACCATTTCAGGTGACCCGACTTCTGGAGACCATAAGTCATCACCAGTTGACCTGATTGACTATCATAACCCCATTTTGAAAAGGCCATGAAGTGCTCTATGGGCTTGACTAGGACAAGCACCTATCACCCAAAATTTTGACCTCATTTGGGGCCTCTAAAGCCTTCAAAACTAAGTTCAAAGTTTTTGTACCCTGCTGCCAATACCGAAAATCTTCAATATCTTCAAAACTAGACCTGATCTACCATGAAACTTTACTGGGAGGATGATATGACTGAGATGAACCTCCACATGTAAAATAAGAACATTTCAAGATCATATGACCAACTTACTAAAAATAGAAAGTTTCCATAAATAGCAGCTCTGCACAAGATAGCCCTTATTCAATACAAAAATTGAAATATTTTTGGGTGATGCAAGATTTCTCTTACACCTAGGATGCTCCTACATCAGACACCCAAGGTAATTTGAGAAGTGACCCTGTCACAACTTATGTATGTAGAGGAAAACCAAGACTGTTAACCTTGTCCTTTGTTAGCCATGATGAATCTTTAACAGGTCATCCTTTCCATTTGACCAAATACTCTTCATATGTCCTATTCCTTGTGCTTCTACCAACATGACTATCTTGTATGTCTTCAATCTCCTTGATATCTAAACTGGTTGCCGGAATACTCCACTGTGCACCTGTAACCTCATCTTCAACACCTCCTTCATGATATTCTGTCAGATCTAAAACATTAAATACTGGTGAAATATTCAGCTCAGTAGGTAATTCTACCTCATATGCATTTTCTGAATCATGCTTCTTTAGTATCCTACATGGCCCAAACTTCTTCATTTTCAACTTGTTATATGTACCAACTGAAACTCTTTCATTCCACAAATGAACCATGACTTCATCTCCAACCTGAAATTCCTTATGCCTCCTTTTCTCATATGTCTTAGCCTATACTGCACATTTATCTTGGTAATGTGCTTCCTCACCTCCTCATGGATAGTCTTCAAATGTTCTGCAAAATCCTCACCTTCAGCACTACTTATTTCTCCTTTATCTATCTTTCTCAACTTAGATGCATTCCTTGGACTACTCCCATATACAATATTGAATGATGATTTACCAGTGGTTCTATTGATAGAATTATTGTATGTAAATTCTGCCTATGGTAAAATCAAATCCCATCCTATTGGCTTATCCCCAACAAAATATCTCAGCAAATTTTCCAAACTCCTATTCACCACCTCTGTCTATCCATCAGTCTGTGGATAATGTGATGAACTAAATTTCAAATCTATCTTCAACTTCTTCCACAATGTATGCTAGAAATATGCAACAAACTTAGTGTCCACATCTGAAACTATGGTCTTTGGAAAACCATGTAGTCACACTACTCTGAAAAACAATTCTGCTACGTGAACAACATCATTAGTCTTCCTGCAGGGAATGAAATGTGCCATCTTTGAAAGTCTATCAACCACCACAAAAATTGAATCATGTCCCCACTATGTCCTTGGTAAACCAAGAGCAAAGTCCATACTAATATCCTCCCAAGGTTTCTCTGGTACAGGTAATGCTGATACAACCCTATATTCTACTTCACTCCTTTCACCATCTGACATACTCTACAACTTTGTACAAACTTCTTGACATCTTGCTACAACTATGGCCAATAATAATTTTCACTAACCAAAGCAAGGATTTTATCATGACCAAAATGCCAAGCCAATCCTCCGCTATGCTTCTCCTTGATGAGATTCTCCCACATAGAACTTCCTTGAATACACAACTAACTCCCTTTGAATAGCATATCATCCTGAATGATGAAATCCAACCACTTCATTCTATCTAGAGTAATAGGTTCTTTACAAGCATTCCAAGCTTCACCAAAATTAGGATCCTTTGGATACAAATTCTTGAGCTCCTTGAACCCAACCACCTCAATTTGCATCTTTGTCAATAATAGTTTCCTTCTGGTAAGTGCATCTACAACCCTGTTAGACTTTCCAATTCTGTGTTTGAAAACAAATTTATAACTCTGCAAAAACTCAACCCATTTTGAATGCCTTTGATTCAACTTTCCTTGACTATTCAAATATTGCAAAGCTTGATGATCAGTATACAAAACAAACTCCTTAGGAAGGAGATAGTGTCTCCACTTCTTCAATGCCTGAACTATAGCATAAAATTTTTGATCATATACAGAATATTTTCTCTTGGCATCATTCAACTTCTCACTAAAATAAGCAATAGGTTTACCTTCTTGACTCATAACAGCTCCTATTGTAGTACCACTAGCATCACAGTCTACTTGGAACACCTTATTAAAATTTGGAAGTGCTAAAATAGGTTGTTCTGTAACTTTTTGTTTCAATAATTGAAAACTCTTTTTTGCCCCATTAGTCCACTTAACCTCTTTTCTATCCCCTCTCATTGTTTCTATCAAAGGACCATAAATACTGCTAACGTTTCTAATAAAATTTCTATAAAAACTAGCTAGACCATGAAAAGATCTTACTCAATAGCACTCCTTTGAGTAGGCCATTCAAGGATAGCCTTTATCTTCTCTGGGTCCATTTTTAGACCTTCTACTGAAACTACAAACCCCAAATACACTAACTCTTTCTTCACAAAACTGCACTTCTTCAAATTAATCAATAATTGCTGATCTCTTAACTTCTAAAACACCATACAAGTATCCATCATATGCTCCTCCAATGTCTTGCTAAAGATCAAAATATCATCTAGGTAAGCAATGACAAACTTTCCCAGAAATTCTTTCAGAAGCTTATTCATGAGCCACATGAAAGTGCTCAGTGCATTGGTAAGCCCAAAAGGCATGACTAACCACTGATATAGTCCTTCCTTTGTCTTGTATTGAAGGGAGTCTTCCATTCATCTCCTTCTCTGATTTGAATATGGTGATATCCACTCTTCAGATCTATCTTTGAAAAATACACAGCTTTACTCAAACAATCCATAATATCATCCATTCGTGGCAATGCAAACATATACTTGATTGTGATCTTGTTTATTATTTTGGAATCTATACACATCCTCCATTCTCCATTCTTCTTTGGTGCTAATATCACTAGTATGGCATAGGGACTCAGACTCTCTCGAATCAACCCCTTCTCCAAATAACTCATGTACTTGTCTATTGCACTCTTCACTTTCTATTGGTGTCATTGTATATGCTGTCTTGTTTGCAAGCTACCTCCTCAAATCAAATCCATTTGATGACTGATCTTCCTTAACAGTGGTAATCCATCAGGTACATTATCAGATACAATATCCTGAAACTCATTCAACAAATCTCTAACCTCTACAGGTACATCCTCTACTTCCTCTTTACCAGCTTTTGGAATTAAAGAAAAACACACATGCTCATGCCTCATACCATCTAGGAATTTTCTTCCATCAACAAAAGTTATTCTTGCATTACCACATACCTTTTCTTTGGTCTCCTTTAATGGCTTTAGCTTATGTCACACTCCATCCTTTCTCAGGGAATAGGTATTCGCATGACCATCATGTACAACACATCTATCAAACTGCCATGGCCTACCCAACAACATGTGACATGCATGCATAGGTATGATATCACATAGTACCTCATCATGGTACCCACCAATCTTGAACTTCACTAGGCATTGTTCACTAACCATGACTTTGTGGTCATCCTGCACCCAGGCAATCCGATATGGATGTGGGTGTTTCTATCTCTTGAGCTTCAACTTTTTCAGCATCTCTTCTAACACCAAATTTTTAGTGCTTCCACTATGAATAATCACATCACAACATTTACCCTCACACTTGCATCTAGTGTGAAATAGGCTCCTCCTTTGTTCAGGTTCATTCTTACCACTCAGTAGGACTTTTCTATTAATCAACATTTCTCTGCTTTCAACATCTTCAGAATTTGAGGATCTGGCATCTTCATCTACATGTGCCACTTTGGCCTAGCCTTCATTCCTCCTATCTATCCTTCCTTGGTGTTGAGGACATTCAAATTCCCTATGACCTTCTTTTCCACAAGGGAAACATGTTCCATGGAAGCCTCCTCTTCCCGAACCTTGTCCTCTTCCTCTTCCTCTCTAATCTCTATTGTTCTAATCTTGGAAATGATTGGAATTTTTTCCTCTCTTATTTTGACTTCTACTAGCCTCATCCTTCTTTTTCGGATCTTCATTTCAGCCTCAATATGACCGTCCACTGTGACCTCTTCCATTTTGTCTGCTCTCAAACTTCTTGTTCACCTTTTCCTCTACTTTTAGGGCAAACTAGTATGCCTCTTCAATACTATTCATTTGAACCAGATTTATCTCCTCCTGAATGCTTAACCTTAACCCATTAAGGTAACAAGAAACTTTCTCCTTGTCAGCTTCTGCATGGCCTATTTTGGTGACGATTCGATAGAACTCCTTTGTATACTCCTGAACAGATCTTCCTACCTACTTCAAACTTTGTATCTTCTTCAGTAGGTCAAGCTCATAATCAACAGGAATGAACTATCACTTCAATTTATCCACCATTCGATCCCATCTTATGATTTTATCTTTCCCTCTTCTATTTCGGTCCAATTGAATCTCTTGCCACCAGATCTTCGTGTGACCTTTCAGTCTGGCCTTCGCAAATTTGACTCTATTAGGATCTTCAATATCTTTGTACTCAAAATATTATTCACATTCATTGATCTAGTCAATCAACTCCTTTGGGTTAATATTTCTTGAAAATGTAGGAACCTCAATCGTAGGTCTTTTTTTGATCTTGGAAATAGCCCAAAAAAGTCTTTCTTCCTCCTAGTTCACAATTTCAACTTCTACTTCTTGATCTTCTTCTTCAGCTTCATCCTCGCTTTCATCTCTGACATTAAGATTTATTCCTCCATGAATCTCCTCTTGCAATGCTCACACTTGTCTCTAGAGCACTCTCATCTCAGGTGTTATAACACCAACTCTTCCACCACGTTCCCTTCGTGGAGGCATTTTTGTGATGCATGCTAAAACCCTAACAATGGTCCTGGTGCAAACTGCCTCACAATCAGTGATCTATTTACACACTTAGGAACTCCTGCTCTGATACCACTTGATGAAGGGTGCTCCCCTTAATACCACAAACACATAACAAAAACAGAGAAACAACAACAATATCCAAGAACAGAAAATTGGCTTCTTATTATCTCGACAAATTTGGAATTACAAATTTTCAAAATTACAATATGCAAAGCCACATGGGCATTCCCTTCCAATATTCTATAGGGCAAAGCCTCGAATCAATACCTAGATCTACTACCTAGAATTGTCCAAGATAACACTACGGGCTTTCTTTATATAGGGATTTTCCACCGCCCGAGAAGGTTCTAGAAATTTAGCCCTTAGGGCTAACCAAACTTAGAACTATTTTATTTTTCAATTTATTACATCAAATTCGGCTCAAAATAACTTTTGAAACCCGAAAAAAATTTTTGAAGGAAAATTATTTTCTGCCATTTCAGGTGACCTGACTTTCAGAGACCATAAGTCATCACCAGTTGACCCGATTGACTATTATAACCCCATTTTGGAAAGGCCACCAAGCGCTCTACGGGCTTGACTCACACAAGCACCTGTCACCCAAATTTTGGACCTCATCTGGGGCCTCTAAAGCCTTCAAAACTGAGTTCAAAGTTTTTGTACCCTACTACCAATACCGAAAATCTTCAATCTCTTCAAAACTAGAGCTGATCTAGCCATGAAACTTTACTGGCAGGCTGATATGACTTAGATGAACCTCCAAATGTAAAATCAGAACATTTTGAGATCATATGACCAGCTTACTATAAATAGAAAGTTTCCATAAATAGCAGCTCTGCATAAGATAACTCTTATTGAATACAAAAATAGAAATATTTTTGGGTGATGCAAGATTCCTCTTACACCCAAGATGCTCCTGCATCAGTGTTAGTCTTTCCATCTAAGGTAATTGATCCTTTACCAATAATCATTCTAGGAGTGTTATCACCAAATCTTACAACACCACCATCAAACTTCATTAGTTGAATGATTCTATCCTTTTCACCAGTCATGCAATCTGAACATCCACTTATAGACACCCAAAAATAGCTCTAGTGTGATAGTCTTGGTGTTATTTTTTTGCATTACAATTGAAACATTATTTTGCATTGTAATTGTTTTCCCTATGTTGCACATATTGTTTTTACTATATGTTAGGATGTTGTCCTACCCTATTGATTAAACATTGATTTTTTTCTAATTTATTACTAACACTTCTTGCATCTTGTATCATAATCTCAATCTCCTTGGTCAAACCAATTGAATCTTCATATGAGTCCTAAAACATTCCTAAATGTTCCTAAATATTCCTAAACTACTCCTAATTGTTTCTAAACATTCCTAAATTGATTATAATCGATCCTCAACCATGTCAAACCTTCCTAAGTTAGTTCAAATCAAACCAAATCAATCCTAATCAGTCCAAAACCTTTTCAAACATAATAGATCACTATCAAATCAATTCTAGGGCATTTTCCAACATCATCGATGTCTGATCAAATAAATTTAATCTAGTCAGATCCTTGTCAATCCAATCTTTATCAATTCAATCTCAAATCAATCAAAGGCATTTTCCAAGTTCATCGATGCCTAATCAAATCATCAATCCAATCCCGAATGCATTGTCAAAGTTCATCAATGCCTCATTATCCTAATTCAAGTCAATCCTAAATAGCATTGTCCAAGATCATCGATGCTATTCCATCATCATTAGTCCAACCTAATGGAATTGTCAAAGTTCATGAAGATTATCCTATCCTGTCATCATCATTCATGCACATTGTCAAAGTTCATTGATGTTGCATTGATCCCTAATCAGATTTTAATCACTACGATCGGTTCAAACCTAATCAAATCATTCAATACTAGTCCCTTTACGATCATACATCCTCAATTTGGCCAATAATTTTTACTAATGTATTTCCTTGGGATAGATAGCTTATAATTTGTCCCTTTTCTATTAATCTATTTTATGGATTAATTCTTCCTATCCTAAGTCTCCCACAATTAATTAATCTTGAATTAATTAATTATTTCCCTTTTTAATTATGGGATTTTATAATTCCTAAATTCATAATTATCCTTTTAATGGAATATTGATTTTAAATCATTTAAAAATGAGCTCTTACACATCCCTTAAATTTTTCTTCATGACATCCTATTAATTAGCCTCTTCACTTTGTCCTTGGTTTGTGCATTGATTTATGCATTCCAATTTGTGCATTCAATTTTTCATAATTATGAAAATCTTCCAATTTTCACTCTCATTTCCAAATCTGCATTTTGGCCTTCAATTCATATAAATTGAGATTAAATTTATCAATTCCAACTAACCATCTTCTTTTGAATCTTCTCATCATAATTATAGTCATATCAATAACATTTGTCTTTCATTGTGTCAACATGGGAGCTACATCCATCCTTTTGGAGAAGCAAGAAAGGGAACAATTGTCAAATTGAGGGATTTTTGTTTAGAGTTTTCATTTTTTTTATCTCAATTTATGTTGTGTTTGGATAGATTGATTGTGCATAACTTAGAGTTTGATGGCTCCTCTTGTTTGTATTTTTTCCTCATTTTCCTATCATACACCACTATCAATTATCCAATCAGTTTTCCTATCAACATGAGAAACTAAGGTTTTTTCTTCATAGACAAGATCCTCTTCTTTGATAGAAACAAAACCCAGCACATCTTTGAATTCATCATCTAAATATTCAAATCCATCACTAGCATAATAACATTCCTTATCATTCTTGTATTTTCCTTATTTAGGCCTATGCTTAGGTATTCTAGTTGGACATCTAGATACAAAATGGCCAACCTTATTGGAGTTAAAAAAAATTGAAGGGTAATTTTCCTTCAAAATTACCTTTTCCTTTCATTTATCTTCTAGTGATCAGGGCCATGATCTTCTCATACAATTGGTTGTCTAGCCTCTAAATCTCTTCCCATTCCTCAGCATATTCTCCAAGATCTTCATTATGCTTGTTGACTCTGGTAGATCCAGCTTCAGTGGTTCTAGTTCTCTCAAAAATTTCCTTAAATTTTGTCTCTACCTTAGGTAGTGCATGCTTTAATTCTATAGTCTCAAAGGTAGATATCTTAGCCACTAACATTTCTATGGTAAAATCTTTTTATTGTGGTATGGTCTCCTCCAAAGAAAGAACTTTGGGTTTGTAGGCAGGAGTCATAGATCTCAAAATATTTTCTATGATTTCATCTTTGGTATAAGTACCTCCATTGTTTATGACTCCAATCACACATTTAGACACTCTCTAAACATACATCCTTATTGTTTCATCATCTTTTATTTGTATTATTTCCATCTTTGTCCTCCAATTCTTTAATTTTTCTCACCTATTGTATTCATCTTCTTCATAGAGTGAAACTAGACTTTTCTAGATCTTACTTTCCTTTGTTAGATATTTGACCTCTATGAATTCACCATTAGATAGTGCATTAACGAAGGCTTCCTTTGTAACAACATTGCACAAAAATCTTTTCCTTTCTTCTTCAGTAGTAGTAAGTGTTTCAAGGTCTTCCTCCTTCATGATAGGAAAATAATTCTAGGTAATGAGCCAATATTCCAGCCCCATACACATTATATGATTCTTCATCTTCTCCTTCCATGTGTCAAAATTTTTTTCATCAAACTTAGGCCTCTCCTTCTTGAATAAGGCCAACCTGACCTTTACCTCAAGTTATTAGGCTTTTCTTAAGTGAGGACCAAAGTTTTGATACCAATTGTTAGAATAAAAATGTCCCAATCAACTAAGAGGGGGGAGGGTGAACTAGTTGATGCCAAATTTATATTTCAACTTCAAAACAAAATATTTAACTGAAAAGTAAATGCAGCAATAGAACACATACACATGAACACCAAGATTTTTTCTTGAGGAAAACCCTGTTAAGGGAAAAACCCTGATGGGGATGGTCCCCACAAATATCTGCACTATTAGTATAATAACCTTGTTAGGAATTTTGACACTGATAGGAGTTGAGTATTACAATAGGCATGTGTTGATTAAAGGAAAAACCCAATTAGGAGCCTTTACAATGTGATCCCAATTAAGGATTCGAACCTCCTGTTGGTGTTCAAAATGGACGCTTCTGCTCTTAGGCTGCCAATATACCCTCAAATAGATTTTAGGAGTGGTTAGTTCCAAAATGTATAAGGATCTTAGGGTAACTGGACCAACTATAGGGACAACACTGCCCTCTTCACTTTTGGCTCTGCAAAACCAAGGTGGGTGCACCTAACCCAGTGAAAACTATACTTCACACACCAAAGACCGGGTCAAAACAAGAGATTGATAGTAAGAAAGTGCTAAATGCTAACCTTACATTCATTGACTCTCCATTACTATACAGTGACAAAACCACATAACCAACTACTTAAAGCTTAAAAAGGTTATTGATTTCAATATTTTGGATGCAATAACTTCAACCAGTGTATGCTAACAAAAGAGATACTCATTTAGGTCAGTGCCTCATCCATTGGGCAAGAGTCCTTAGACACAAAGACACACAAACTTGAAAATATCTAAGAATTCATAGCCATAAATATATTTATCCTAATCTTTACTACTTACAAAACATCCTTACATAGACAAGGGGCAAACTCATATCTCACCTAGAGCATAATTTAATCCAATCCTAGATTAGAACTCAAGAATGAAGATACATACATACAAACAATATGTAATGAGCCAGAAAACTCAAAGCTTACTTGACTTGACACAAAGGAGAGATAAGAACCAGATATTTATATTAAGTATGATGAATTCCTTCTATGTATACAATGAACAAAAAAGCACCCTACTTGTAAACTACAGCTTAGACTTGCAACTTTCTTCTTTCATTAACAAACACTGAGTCAAAAACTATTATAGAACCCTGGGACCAGAAACTCAGGACTGAGTTTGAACTTTGCAACTGGAACCTAGACAAAATAAAAAATTCAACATTATATACCACTAGTTACCTTGGAATCCTAAAAAAGTTAGGATGCAACAAGCTATGGATAACTAGGGTAAGGGTTAGGGTTTCCACCCACCAAATAATTCAAATAGATCATAAATTAATACATTGGGAAGGAAAACCAAGCAACCCTGGGCAATCAGATCCAAAATTGAATCTTCACTTATGGTAAATCCTCTAGAAATGTACTGAAGATCAAGAAACTCTTGCAAATTCATCTGATTTGACTCCTACAACACACCTCGAGCACCGTTATTCATTTTCCCCATGACATAAAACTCCCTACAATCAATCATCACACTCGCTGGACCACACTGCAACAATTGGCATCAACAAACTAATCAAATCTAGCCGTGAAAGCATTAAAAAATAGTCCTTTTTTTCTTGAGAAACCCAATGGAAATTTGAATTTGAACTACAATGGTTACTTATAGCTCAAGCCACAAATTAGCGGTGGACATTCAAATCTAGATCAATTTTATATCATGACCATCCGATCCTGATATTTCACTGGCCTTATGATTTACCTTTAATAGGAATCTTGGTTTACATTTAGCGACCATGCAAAAAAGCTATCTCATTCATGAAATGAAAACCTAACTCATGTTTAACTTTATCAAATCAGTGAACAAAGGAAAACACTTAACCTTGGTTCATAACTAGCGAACGGGTGACTGAAGGAATTTCGCCAGTTCGCAGAACATTTTTCCTCTCTGCCAATTTATTTAGCTACTACATGAACACTTGTTGACCAAATCACTAGACCTTTTAGCACTTCACCACTTTATTGCATGAAAGAGTGAAACCTTTGGACTTTGTCAACACTGCTAACCCTTTATCAGATCCACCAAAAAGACTGAGAGATTCACTGGGCCCGCATCAAGAAGATCAATGGCCATTTGAAGATCACATAGACCTCTAAGATTCCATTAGATTACATGCCCACTGTCAGATTTAAGAATCTTACCCTACCCTAACAACCATCTAACATCGAAAGAGATCAACGGTCATCTTAATTTTGCATGTGTCAGAGAAAACCCTTAAGATCATATGCTGGTCGTCGATGCTCTGACACCGTCAGAACCCACTAAACTTGGAAATCCTGGCCTCACTGACATGTCTACATACCTATAATCCATAGCCAATCAAAACTTGACACCTCAGCAACACATCACAATCAGTTCGACCATTATCAACAAGCACTTAACCCTTTGACCACTTGGTGAATACGTGACTGTAGGGAAACTCCAAGTCATAGAATGCATTACTTAACTCATGTTAGATCAAATGATTCAGTGAACAAAGCTTTTCACTAAATCATGAAGTCCTTACTTAACCTGAGGTTAGTCTTTGTGAAATGGGGAATGCATAAAAAAATGAGGGCGCACTGATGATCTAGCGAATTAGCGACCAAAAGACTTTTCACCAATTCACAACAAAACTTGAAACACTACTACATTATCTAGAGATTTAGTGAATACACCTATTCGCCCATTCACTGGAAGTTTAGAACCTCACCAAATAATCACAAGAATGCACAAACACCAAATACTTTTATCAAGACCGCCAAAGACTTGACCGCTCTGCCAAAACCTTTGACCAGAAACTGGGCCCGCCTTAAATGAGATCAATGGTTGTCGCAAAAGCACATACCTCTGACAAATTCTATCAGATCTTACAACAACCACTGGATCAACTTTTTATACCACTCTGTAAATTCTCTGACATAGGACCCACTGACAAAAGTTGACTCAGTACCTTGTGGATCAATTAGATATCACCAAATCAACACACCTGGCAAGTGGACCCGCTTGAAAGGAAAAGCCATGTCACAATAGGAAATCAATGGTGGGCACAAGATCTTATGAGCCAAAAAGATTCTATCTACTTATAAGACAATCATTGATTTAGAATCTCACTGCAGGGCACCTCCATCTCATGAATGAGCGACTAAGGGAAAAAAGACACCAGTGTTCACCAAGTAACTAGATAAAAAGATAAGACTGCCAAGCATTTAGAGATTACGCAAACACTGTTCGCTGAACAATCAAAAAGATTATAGGGCATGAAAAAGTATTAATGATTCAATGAACATCGGGAGAGAAAATAACCATGTGAACTAAGGGATTCTTAAGTGACACAAAAAGGTAACATAAAATTAGAATAGGGAGAGAAAAAACAAGGGTTTTTATGGCAATGGGTAGATTTTTGAATTTTTTGCCTAGGGTTTTGCCAGAAGATAGGGGAAAAAGGATGCAGAGGCCAAAAAAAGGGGATGAAGCCATGAAAATTTTTACCAGTGCTAACAGTGGCTCATACTTAGGGACATGTATCTCCTGCAGATACAACAAGCAAGCTAGAATCTCTTGGAAGAGCAGACCAGCTCAAAATTCTGACCCAAAAAGAAAAAATAGATGACTATATAGGGGAAAACCTAACTACTGCTCATGGAAAAGATACTTCAAGAGAAGTAAAACTTTAGGAATTGTCCATGAATAGGCAATTCCAAAGTACCACCAGTTAAATCCCTTAGGACATGAGAGTCTGTCCCCCATTTTCTTTCAATAAGATAAGGGCCCAACCAAATTGGATCAAAATTTCCATGCTTCCCCTTATCTTCTAACCTTGCATTCCACATCAAGACAAGGTCATCAACCTCAAAACTCCTTTGAGTATCCCTTCTATCAAACAAATTCTTACATTGTCTCTGTAATGTCTCATTTCTTTCATGTGCATCTCTCCTTACCTCCTCCAACTGGATTAGCTCATCCATTCTTACTCTCATTTCATCATTCAAATCTTTATCATATGCCTGGATGAACTTATACATCTGCAATAAATTATTCTGAGGCAATCTAGCACTTATTCCATATACCAAATCAAATGGAGCACAACCTGTGGCCTTCTTTATAGTTACCCTGTTGGCCCATAGTGCCCACCATAACTTTGAGTCCCAGGCTTTCTTATTTCTATCCAACACCCTCTTGAGAATCTTAATCAAACTTTTATTACTGGACTCAGCCTGACCATTTCATTATGGATGATATGGGGAAGAAAATGAAATGTGTATCCCATATTGCTGACGAAAATCATTAAATTCCTATGATCTAAAACACATTGCATTATCAACCATAATTACCTCTGG
This sequence comes from Chamaecyparis obtusa, assembly GCA_027943335.1. Taxonomy (NCBI): domain Eukaryota; kingdom Viridiplantae; phylum Streptophyta; class Pinopsida; order Cupressales; family Cupressaceae; genus Chamaecyparis; species Chamaecyparis obtusa. The sequence goes on along the minus strand of BSBK01006265.1, from coordinate 287,243 downwards.
GCAACCAAACTTGGTAAGGATGTTCTGCATCACAAAGTCTGCTACCACTTTGCTAGTAGCTTTTCTAGTAGGGATAGCTTCAACCCACTTAGTAAAATAGTCTGTTGCCACTAGTATGTAAGAATGTCCAACACTAGATCTATTTGGAATCTCCCCAATAAAATCAATACCCCACTTCTGGAAAGGAGCCTAAACTGCAATAGGCCAGAGTGGAAAATTTCCATTAAACCTCAACTTTCCAGCATGCATCACATTTTCTTACAAATTGATGTGTATCTTTAAAAACTATAGGCCACCAAAATCCAGACATAAGGATCTTGTGAGCTATGGATTTTCCATATAGTGTCCTCCACATACACCTTGGTGCATTTCCTCTAACAGAGATTCAGACCTCTCATGGTCTATGCACTTTAGCAATACTCCCCCACTGTTTCTCCACCATAACTTACCATGTATAATGGCATATCTTGCTGATTGCAACTTGACAGTTCTCCTTCTATTTTCATCCATCTCAGGGGGAAGGACCAATTTTTGCAAGTAGCCAATAATATCTTTGTACCAGTCACAATGATCCATATCACAAATATATGGCCTTTGTTCTTCTTCTAACACATTTATATGATTTGCAACCAAATTGCTTTGTGCCATTAATTTTGCAAGACCTAAGCCTCTTACCAATTTTGTAATCTAGATATCAATATTAAATTATTGGATCCTATTGATCCATCTACATCTTTTTTCCTGAAACTTCTTGTTGCACCAATATATCCTGAACCGCAGCACTAGGAACATAAGCAACCACCTTGGCTCCTACAAGATAACATCTAAAAGCCTTGATTGATTTGACTAAGGCATAAGTCTATTTCTCAGTAATATCATATTTCAATTCTACTGCTTGTAGGGATTTTCTAAAAAATGATATGAGTTGTTCATATCCATTTGAATTCTTTTGTAATAAAATTGCTGCAACTGTATGATAAGAAGCAAAAGAAAATATCTGCATGGGCTTACCATAATTAGGTGTCCTCAAAATAGGAGCATCCTTGATGGTCTTTTTGATATTTCTAAAAGATTCATCTACTTCTTCATTCCATTCAATCTTTGCCTCTTTTTTCAACATTCTAGAGATAGGGAGACTAATCTCTACAAAATTCATAACAAATCTCCTTAGGAAATTTATCTACCCAAAGAAAGATTGTATTCCTTTAACATTTCTAGGTGGTGAAAGCTTATCTATAGCCATAACACTTTCAAGGTCAATTCTCACTCCATCCTTGGACACAATATGTCCTAAGAGCTTTCCTTCCACAACACCAAAAGAACACTTCTTTGGATTCAAAGAAATCCCATACTCCAAAGCCTTGAAAAAAATCTTCTCAAGATGCTCACAATGCTAATCTTCCTTTTTTGAATATGTTGTGAGATCATCTTGATATACCACTAGAAATTTGTTTATGAAGTCTACAAAGGCCACATCCATAGCTCTCTGAAAACTAGCTCCTCCATTTGTCAGGCCAAATGACATTCTAACATAAACATATGCTCCCCAAGGGGTAGTGAATGCAGTCTTAAACTATTCTGACTCCTTGACCATGACCTGATTATATCTAGAGAAACCATCCATCATGGACATTAACTCTGATCCAGTAACCCTTTGCAGCATGTTCCCCATATTAGGCAAACCATAATTATCCTTCAAAGAATTGACATTCAAATTCCTAAAATCAACACATAACCTAATGTCACCATTATTCTTTCTGACTGGAACAAAGTTTGACACCCAAGTAGAATGCCTAACAGGCTTGATGATGCCAGCATCCATCATCTTTTTGAGTTCATCTTGCATTTTTGGTGTCAAGGTAGGGTTCACAGGCCTTAATTTTTTCCTAAAAGGTTTGGTTCCTTCTTTCAATGGTATTTCATGTTGGAATAGATCTTCTCTATAGGCTTTCAAATCATCATAAGACCATGCAAAAACATGTCTAAATTTTTTGAGAAGATCAATCAGATTATTCCTAGTTTTGTCAGACAAACATTTACCTATGTAAACATTTTTGGGTACTTGACTTGTTCCTAAATTTACTTCCTCCAAATCATTTATCTTATCAACAAATTTAGGAAAACAAGTCCTTTCTTTAACATGAAATGCTCTCTCAAGAGAAACCAATCCCCTTGGGATCCTATTTGATTTTAGTTGCAAAACTTCTTTCCCAAGAACATTCTTTTTTCCATTTTTGATGTCAACATAAGTGCTGAAATCCATCTCCTGACCATCAAAATGAGATTCACACTACAAAAACCTTAGTATATCCTAATCATCAGAGAATACCTAACAATTCTCAACATTGTCTAGGATAGAAGGCCTAGACTTACACTCAATCCTGGATATCCTTGCAAAAGTAACATCCTCTGGCCTTAATGCTATATTTGCTAGTAAGTCAGCCATCCTATTTTGGCTTCTATCCACCCAATCAATACCAAAGGCACTGAAACCTTCAATTTCATCCCAAATAGCATTTTTATATTGTTTTAGCCTTTGATTCTTTGATGCATACTTTGATCTAATCTGAGAAACTATTAAGTCAGAATCACCAATCACCCTAAGATGTTTGATCCCATTTTTTGATGCCTGTCTCAAACCAATCAATAGGGCCTCATATTTGGCAACATTATTTGTGTAAGGGAACAAGAGAGTGAAAGAAAACTTAAAAGTATTACCACTTGGGGATATCAATAGCACTCCTACTCTAGCACCTTCCTTTGAACTTGCTCCATCAAAATACATAGTCCATAAGACACTACCTTCTGCCATGTTATTTTCATCATCAGCCAAAAGGATAGGCCTAACCTTTTCTTGCACTTCTCTCTCCTAAACTTGGAAAGAACCAATGTTAGTGTCCATAAAACAATTCATGTTGTCCTCTTCATCCTCCTCAATCATATGTGGAGTAGCAAAAGACAAGTCACATTGAATACTTCCTCCCATAGAAGCACTCCATTTTCTAGATAACAACATTCCATATTGAGGGGGGATGTCAACTACAAGAACACTCATAGTTAATAGTTTATCAAGAAATGCTGCTAACTTATAAGGAAAAGCCTTAATGGTACCAAGAACTAGCACTTCTCTTGAGTCCATAGCTTGGCATCTCCTATGAGGTGTATCAACCTTTAGTCCTAATGACTTCATGATCTCTCCAGGCATGACAATGTTTGATGCTCCTAAATCAATCATGCAATTCTTCAACAATTTTCCATTTATCATAAGGGACAAGAAAAAAGGATCCATTGTCCCTGATGCAATATTTACAATGTTTGCATCCAAATACCTCTGAGGAATCTCAGAGACAATTTCTTGATTTTTACTATCAGGTTTGTCATCTAAAGAAGCCACATGCCTATCACCTCTGTTCATTTCTTGGATCCTTACAGAAGAGGCACCATTTACCCAATCCAAGGCCTTGACCTTGTGCTCTTCTATCCTCATCATTTCTAACAATGTAACCTTGATAGTTATTTGTGAAAGCAATTTAGTCATATCTATGGGAACATATGTATGGTTACCCATGTCATCCTTAATCATAGTGACATCTTTATCTTCTACTTTAGCAATCAAATTAGATTTACCTTTGTGTATAAGCTCATCTTCCTTCTGAGGTATGGGAACAACTATCTCTGGTGTCCTTGCTTTACCTTAAGGTATTGCAGCAGGTCCCATCTTCTTTTTTACTTTAACCTTACTGACAACACCAGCATCTTTCTTCTTTTCCTCATGTTGTTGTGTACTTTTTTTTGATTTCTTGATAAACATGCTACCTAGTTTACCATTTGTGCTTCCAACTATCCTATTTCTCAAATTATAATTGCTCCTAGCTTGAGTGACCATGTCTGGAGTGATTTGAGCAATTTCTTCATCAAAGGGCCTCCTTAAGGAAATATGTTCTTCACACTTCACTCTACCAAATCCAACATCATCAAATTCTTCTTCCTCACCATCAGTAGAGTCAACCTCATCCCATGCATGTGAAGAAGCCATTCCACAACCACTTTGATCATATTGTTCATCCTATTCTTGATTCTCAGATAAATTCAGAGCAATAACACAATGTTCTAGACTATGAGGAGATTGACAAGCAGCACACCATGGGACATCATCATTCATATTAACTAAATTTCTTTGTAAAGGATCAGGAATCCTATCATCAGGCCTATCCCTTTTAACTAGAAAAATGGGCTTGCCATCCTTCCACTGAGTATTGTATGCGTAATTCTGCATTCCTGGTTGCCTGCTAAAATTACTTTAGATAGGTCGGTCATTTGTTACAACCCTATTGTTTATTTTTTCATCAAGCTTTAGATCCTCTAAAGCACTTAGAATCTACTTTAGATTATCTTCCTCCTTTGGCTTAGAATTAGCAGACCTTCCCATCTCTTTCTTATTTGCACTTGAGGCCTATAATCATCTCTTCTCCCTAATTTTCCTGATATTCTTCTATTACTTTCTATGTTGATAGCCAACTTGTAAGCCTCTCCAAGGTTTCTAAGGTTATTATCCCTTAAGAGGTAACCCATCTTTGCATCAAAAGCATTTAAGTATGTCACAAGACACACCCTATCATCTAACCTGATAACTTGCAGGAGCCTATGCATAGCCTTTTGGAATCTTATATTAAATTCAAGGACCTCTTCATTCTGATTTTTCTTTATGTTATTGAATTCATTCAAAATAAAACCCTCATTTATTTTATCTCCATAATGCTCCTTGAAACAACTCTTAAATTCACTCCAAGATCCTATAATAGCATGGGGGAATCCTTTAAACCAATCCCTAGCATCCTCAGTCAAAGATTGTACAAATAATTTCATTACAACATCATCAGGCTCAACATTATAATCATCTATTACATCCATAAAATTTTTTAGATGTTCTTCACATGTAATGACATTGTTTCTAGTAAACTGTGGGAGCTTCTTTCTAATTTCATTAGGAATTACATTAGGATAACTAGGAATACCAAAAAAGATAAGTTTTTTGTACCTTTCATGAATAGGAGCTCCATGTGGCAGATCCATTCCTTGAGATGTAGATGTCCTAGTGTTTGAACCTGCAGGAATTTTAGCAGCACCCGGAATGCCATTTGTTTGAGTTACAAGGTTACCATGATTTCCACCTTGTCCCAAAAAGGAAGCAGCAACATTTGAAGGTCCTGAGGTATGCTTGAGAAAATCAATCTTCTTCCTCATTTTTGTAGCAGTAGCCTCCAGCTCTATTTTCTCTAGTTCTTTAGCCCACATTTCTTTCTCTTTTCTAGCCTTCTCAAGGTTTGCATCTAATCTCAACCCTTGCTCTAATGGGTTTTCCACATGAACTTGCTCATTGATGTAAACTCCAATAGTTTTCTATTTGCCCTTATCTCTAGGCCTAGTTATCTCATGTGTTTTATACACAATAGGTTGTTCCTCTGCTCTTTCAAGCTCTAGGACAAAATTAATTGCTTCCAAATCTAACAACTACCTCTTTAGCTGATCAACCCTTATCATGGCTTGTCTTACTCTATCTTTTTTGTCCTTCTCTCTTTGCTATCTGATAGCAACTTATTCTTGGACTCTTTTTTCCAATTCATAGACCTCCTCAAAGATCTCTTCTGATTCTAGGAGAGTAGTCTCAGACTCATCATCTCCCACTTGAAATTCATCCTCATACTGGTTTAGTCCCAAATCAACAGCCTCTTCATATTCTAAAATATTTTCTTCTTGCCTAGGATTGGTTTGAGCTTCTTGTCTTGTATCCTTTTTATTTCACCAAGTATGAGAAACATTTCTTTTCATCTTTCCTCCCCTTGTCTGACTAGGCCTGGAAGTGCTTGGAATACCTTCTTCCATTATGTTTTTAGGATGCTCATTTCTCCAGGACCTAGTACCTCTGTAACTCATTTGTAAAAAAAAATCCACTGACTAGCACTGCTATAGAGATGTTTGAGTCACCAACCAAGTATATTGGGAATCTTACAATACAACTTCCTCACTTAACAAATATTAAAATGAGTTGACAAGACAAGGGACAATAATAACCCTATTTTTTCCAATGATGACCTACTGGTTATTATAAACTTGCGTAACATTTCCCTAGTAGAGTCACCATCTTGTTGGTGTTCAAAATGGATGCTTATGCTCTTAGGCTACCAATATACCCTCAGATAGATTTTAGGAGTGGTTAGTTCCAAAATGTATAAGGATCTTAGGGTAACTGGACCAACTATAGTGACAAGACTTCCCTCTTCACTTCTAGCTCTACAAAACCAAGGCGGGTGCACCTAACCTAGTGAAAACTATACTTCACACACCAAAGACTAGGTCAAAACAACAGATTGATCGTAAGAAAGTGCTAAATGCTAACCCCACATTCATTGACTCTCCATTACTATACGGTGACAAAACCACACAACCAACTACTTAAAGCTTAAAAAGGTTATTGATTTCAATATTTTGGATGCAATAACTTCAACCAGTGTATGCTAACAAAAGAGATACTCATTTAGGCTAGCACCTCATCCATTGGGCAAGAGTCCTTAGACACAAAGACACACAAACTTGAAAATATTTGAGAATTCATAGCCATAAATATATTTATCCTAATCTTTATTGCTTGCAAAACATCCTTACATAGACAAGGGGCAAACTCATATCTCATCTAGAGCATAATTTAATCCAATCCTAGATTAGAACTCAAGAATGAAGATACATACATACAAACAATATGTAATGAGCCAGAAAACTCAAAGCTTACTTGACTTGACACAAAGGAGAGATAAGAACTAGATATTTATATTAAGTATGATAAATTCCTTTTGTGTATACAATGAACCATAAAGCACCCTACTTGCAAACTATAGCTTAGACCTACAACTTTCTTCTTTCATTAACAAACATTGAGTCAAAAACTATTACAGAACCTTGGGACTAGAAACTCAGGACTGGGTTTGAACTTTGCAACTGGAACTTGGATAAAATAAAAAATTTAACATTATATACCACTAGTTACCTTGGAATCCTAAACAAGTTAGGATGCAACAAGCTACGAATAACCAGGGTAAGGGTTCGGGTTTCCACCCACGAAACAATTCAAATAGATCAGAAATTAATACACTGGGAGGGAAAACCAAGCAACCTTGAGCAATCAGATCCAAAATTGAATCTTCACTTATGGTAAATCCTTTGGAAATGTACTAAAGATCAAGAAACTCTTGTAAATTCATCTGATTTGACTCCTGCAACACACCTCGAGCATGACTATTCATTCTCCCCATGGCATAAAACTCCTTGTAGTCAATCATCACACTCGCTAGACCACACTGCAACAATTGACATCACCAAACTAATCAAATCTAGTCGTGAAAGCATTAAAAACCAGTCCTTTCTATCCTTGAGAAACCCTTTGGAAATTGAAATTTGAATTGCAATGGTTACTTATGGCTCAAGCCACAAATTGGTAGTCGACATTCAAATCTAGATCAATTTTATATCATGACCATCCAATCCTGATATTTAGGGGCCTTATGATTTACCTTTAATAGGAATAATGGTTTACATTTAGCGACCACGTGGCAAAGCTATCTCATTCATGAAATGAAAACCTAACTCATGTTTAACTTTAATGAATCAGCGAACAAAGGAAAACACTTAACCTTGGTTCATAACTGGTGAACGGGCGACTGAAGGAATTTTTCCAGTTTGCTAAACATTTTTCCTCTCTACCAGTTTATTCAGCTACTACGTGAACACTTGTTCACCAAATCACCAGACCTTTTACCACTTCACCTCTTTATTATGCAAAAGAGTGAAACCTTTGGACTTTGTCAGCACCACTAACCCTTTATCAGATCCACTAAAAAGACTGAGAGATTCATTAGGCCCGCATCAAGAAGATCGATGGCCATTTGAAGATCACATAGACCTTCGAGATTCCATCAAATTACATGCCCACCATTAGATTTATGAATCTTACCCTACCCTGACAACCATCTGACATCAAAAGAGATCAATAACCATCTTAAGTTTGCATGTGTCAAATAAAACCCTTAAGACCATACACTGGTCGTCGATGCTCTAACACTGTCAGAACCCATTGAACTTGGAAATCCTAGCCCCACTGACATGTTTGCATACCTGTAATCCATAGCCAATCAAAACCTGACACCTTAGTAACACATGGAAATCAATCCCACCATTCTTAGCGAGAACTTAACCCTTTGACCACTCAGTGAATACACGACTACAGGGAAACTCCAAGTCACAGAATAAATTACTTAACCCATGTTATATCAAATGATTCAACGAACAAAGCTTTTCGCTGAATCACAAAGTCCTTACTTAACCTGAGGTTACTCTTTGCAAACTGGCAAATGCATAAAAAGATGAGGGCCCACTGATGATCTAGCGAATTAGTGACCAAAAGACTTTTCACCAATTCGTAGCAAAACTTGAAACACTGCTACATTATCTAGAGATTCAGTGAATACACCTATTCGCCCATTCGCTGGAAGTTTAGAACCTCGCCAGATAATTATGAGAATGCACAGACACCAAAGAATTTTATGAGGACCACCAAAGACTTGACTGCTCTGCCAAAACCTTAGACTAGAAACTAGGCCCGCCTGAAATAAGATTAATGGTTGTTGCAAAAGTGCATACCTCTGACAAATTCTATTAGATCTTATGACAACCATTGGATCAAATTTTTATACCACTCTACAAATTCTCTGACATAGGACCCACTGAAAAAAGTTGACTCAGCACCTCATGGACCAATCAGATACCACCAAATTAGCACACCTGGCAAGTGGACCCGCTTGAAAGGAAAAGCCATGTCACAATAGGAAATCAATAGTGGGCGCAAGATCTTATGAGCCAGAAAGATTCTATCTGCTTATAAGATAGCCATTGATTTAGAATCTCACTACAGGGCACCTCCATCTCATGAATGAGTGACTAAGGGAAAAAAGACACCAGTGCTCACCAGGTCATTGGATAAAAAGATAAGACTGCTAGGCATTTAGAGATTACACAAACACTATTCACTGAACCGTCGAAAAGATTATAAGGCATGAAAAAGTATTAACAATTCAATGAACACCGAGAGAGAAAATAACCACATGCCCTAAGAGATTCTTAAGTGACACAAAAAGGTAACACAAAATTAGAACAGGGTGAGACAAAACAAGGGTTTTTATGGCAACGGCTATATTTTTGAATTTTTTGCCTAGGGTTTTGCCAAAAAATAGGAGAAAAAGGATGCAGAGGCCAGGAAAAAGGGTATGAAGCCATGAAAATTTTTACTAGTGCTAACACCTCCTAGGAGTCCAGCCCTATTAAAGGCAATTATCCTATTAGGGGTTTCTAATACAACAAATTAATCAAGAGATTTGAGAGTTAAGGCCACCCTTAGGGGCCAAATGCACACCGTAACTAGATCCACCTTGCAAAGATCACACGCAGAAGCAAAAAACACACAAGTGAGAGAGAGAATGTAGATATATTTCATCTATTAACTTCAATGGATTCATACATGCCAAGCTATAAGGCCTTTCTAGTTTAGGGAAGATATTACAATCAAGTATAGAAGTCCACCAACATACGAGGATTTGAAACAATCTTCTATCTCCTAGCTTCTATCTCTGATGTCCTAATATGATTAATGTCCTAAAACTACAAACAAAGATTACATTATATACAAGAGGCTACTAAACAAATCGACCTTCAGATCCACCACTAATGGAAGGAACAACTAGATCTAAGTTCACATTCTTCCCAATGATATATACCATCATTAAATTTGCAACCAAAATTAATTTCAAGATTTGGTTTGAATAGGAAACTAAAAAAAACAACTCAGTAAGCAAGGAAACCAAGCACCAAACAAGTATCATCAAGTGTCAGGGAAATTCACTGAGCACTAGAGATACAACCAACCAACATTGGTAAACAAAGAAAATTGAGAAACACTAAACCAACTCGGTTAAACAAGGAACCGAGCCACAAAAGAAAACACAAACATGTTTTTGGTGACATAGGATTGCCAAGGACCCAAGATTCTCCTACATCAGACACTTGGGGTTATTTGAAAATGATTCTTTGAATCATGAAACATGTACGATCTGAGTTGAATCCAACTTAGATTGTGAAATCCATGAACTGTCTTCAATTGGTCTATTCTTCCACTTTACTAGATATTCCATATACTATTTTCCTTTTGTACTTTTTCCAATTCTTTGCTCCAAAATATGCTCAACTTCTTCTATCTATTTCTTAGGATAATCATTCGATACTATCATTTCTTCATCCATCTCATGGTACTCATACAAATCAGCAATGTTGAAAATAGGTGATATGTCCATGTCATCAGGTAACTCAATCTCATAAACATTTCCATTGTCAAATCTCTTCAAAATCTTGCAAGGTCCAAACTTCTTCATTTTTAGCTTCCCATATGTTCCAAAAGGAAATCTGCCTTTCTTCAAATGAACCATTACTTCATCATGGGCTGCAAAATTTTTGTGTCTTATTGATCTATCAGCTCTATCTTTGTATCTCTGATTACTTTTCTCCAAGTTATATTTCACATCTTCATTCAATGCCTTCATGCACTTAGAAAAATTTACTCCTTAAGCACTTCTCTTTCTTTCATTAGCAATATCCCTCAAATCTGATATACCTCTCAGTTATATGCCATTTACAATCTCAAAAGGTGTTTTTCCAGTACTTCTATTCACTGAATTATTGTATGCAAAATCTACTTGTGCCAACACATAATCCCAATTACTTGGTGTGTCTCCAACTAAACATCTCAAAAGATTTCCCAAACTTCTATTTAAAACATATGTCTGTCCATTAGTCTGTGGGTGAAATGTAGAACTATACTTCAACTCGGTTCCAAACTTTCTTTAAAGGATCTTCCAAAAGTATCCAACAAATTTACTGTCTCGGTCAAAGATAATACTCCTTGACAATCCATGCAATCTAAAAATTTCTTTAAAAAAAAGATCTTTTATATGTACTACATCTGATGCCTTTCTACAAGGTATAAAATGTACCATTTTAGGAAATCTATCCACAACAACAAATATAGAATCATTACCTCACTACTACATTTGACCTCATTTTTCTACCAAAATTTTTAACAATTAATTAAAAAGGTTTAGGTTGGTCAGATTATAGAAGAAAAACTTCCTTTTTTTTAATTCATGCCCATGTTAGTCAAAATTTTGACCAATACAATGTAGGTCAAAATTTCAACCAACACAGGCATAACTTTAAAAAGAAAAAATATTTCGTATCTCATTTCATTTGGAGCACAAGAAGGAGCTGGAGTGCGCTCCAAATGAAATGAGATACAAAATCTTTTATCTTTTAATTTGGAGTGCGCTAATGCACTGGAGCCTCTGATTGTTTGAACTATTATTTGGTGAGAGTAAAAGGAGGACTGCCTGTCTACAAGGGTTGACACTATGATTTGGTGTAAAAGGAGGAGTTCCTGTCTATGAGGGTTGCCAATATGATTTGGTTTTAAAGGAGGACCGCCTATAAGGATTTCCTTACTGTACATTTTTATAGCATTTTTTTATTGGTTACCTACTTAGGGCCCATGAGCAATGTTCTTGGGCATCATGTATTTGGTATTTGCTAGCACATTTTTTATCATTGTTTATATACATTTGGTTTAGAGATGAACTTGCAAAACCCTAAATTTTTGAATCACCACATCATGTTACATTGTAAATGTACTAGTGTTAGGCTTATGATTGTAAGGTTTCAAGAGGAAATATTGCAAACAAGATTGAGAAAACTGTGTTTTTAACATTTTTTTTACTAGTATTTATTTTCTGCCAACTTTGTGTGGATTGGAATGTCATATCTAACTCTATAGGAAGTCTACCTGGAGTCATAGCTTTCAATTGTGACTGGTCTAAGATCATTTGGTGGATAAATCTGAAAGAAATCATGTGATAGTCATCTATAGACCATTTTTGACATAAAACTAGGGTAGTCGGCTTTCTACAGTCAGCTTTCTATGGACTCTTTTATACCAGGTGTGACTGTCTACACACTATGGATTCAAAAGTTCTTGAAAAGACCCCAAATAACAAAGGAAACATAGAATCCTTGCACTCCCAAGACTCCAAACCTTCATCAGTCTTTAATAATGTCTAAAAATGAACAAACCTCAAAGGAATAGGGCTCAGTCCACTGAGAACCCCAAAATCCCCAAATTTAGCACTTCTAAACCCTTAATCCAAGGGTTTCTTAAATCTCCTATCTCCAATCACTTCTAGGTCCAATAGGTAGTTGTTTCACCATTAGATGATCATTATAAGATGATCCAACTCATAATATATGTTCCTCCTTCAGACCAAATGGCTACTGTTGTAGCATACCAAGAAAATTCATTAAGTTTCCTCTATAAATTATGGTGATCACCCAAACATTCTTCCTTCTCATTACATTAGTGGATTAGGGAACTATAGTAAATGTTAATACTAAGCCATTCCATGTGTTACAGTGGTCAAAGGTCATGGAATGACCATATTCAATTGGAAACTCACAAAACTATGAAAGGAATGGCTAAAACTACTTTGCCAGTCAGAATTAATTCAGTAAAAATACAAATATAGACCTCACAAATGCATATATGTGTTCTAGGATCAATATCTAACTATTCCAAATGCATTGAAATGTAAGAAAATGACAACCTAAATCTAAAATCACTCTAAGAACTCAAGGAAATTGCATTTGAAATAAGTTTATTTATCAAAAACTCAGTATAAATATATAACCATACTACACCAATCCATCTCTATTCATACCATTCATGAAAGAAGAAATAAATCAATAAGGATATTGATTGTACCTATTGGGAGTATTCTTAAATTTATGAGGCTTTTGTCCAAACATTGGTTTAGTCCTTTGGTCTGTGAAGTTATCCTAGGTACAAGTGCCAGAATGTCTTCAAAAATTGTCATAACCCTATTTCAAAATTCCTTACCCTAGGTATTGTCCTTGAAGATTTTTGAATTCATGTCAAAAACACTAAAATGTTTGCCATTTTAAAAATAAATCCTAAGTCAATTACTTTATTTCTTTTCGAGCGTTACTTTTTAAGTCACTTAGGTCCATTAAAAAGCATGTGTGTTTATTTTTACACGGGGGGTTATATTTCTTCCTAAGTCTAGAAACCCGATGGTATAAATAACATTTCTTATGTTTCAAGTTCATCCAACCATGAATCTTCAAAGAAGATCTAATGGCGGTTGCGTGTTCACATGGAATATTTCCAAGCCATGCGAACATGCTAAATAACCATTGATCTTATAACCAAAGCCTGATGCGGAAACAAGGTGGGACCACTGACAAGTATCTCACAAGTGGCGGCCTTCTATTTGTCGAGAATAGTAGGGCCGGTAACAAAAGAATCTCTGAGGGTTTAAAACAGTAAAGGGAAGATCGTATGACTATCATATAATCGCAAAGGATCTTCCAAGCTATATGATTATGTGACAGGCCGTTGATCTTGCGTTGAATCAAGTGCGATTCTTTAGAGAAACCTTTAAAAGATGTGCATAAAAATGTTTTCTCATTGGCTGGCTTCAGCGGACACCGGTGTTCGAAAAGAAAGAAAGTACCTGACATTCTACCAGGTGTTGCAAATGTGGAATTTCTTTATTGAAAAAAGTGAGGTGGGACTGGTAGCTTAAAAGAAGACAATGATGGTTAGTGGTAACGAGTTTTTTCATGTTTGCATAAGCTTCTTTTAAGCTATGCGATTATGCGAATAGTATTTTATGTTAACGGAGGAAAGTTACAAGAGACCGCCAAGAACAGAAAGGTAGTGTGACGGTTAGTCCCATGTTCGCGTGAGTGTTTCTTATGCCATGCAATTATGCAATAAGCCATTGGATCATCTACTAATAAGGATCAACGGTTCTCATTCAAATTGAAGATAAAATGGTGCAAAGTGAGGCTTCCCATTGAAGAGGTGACAGTTTGATCTTCTGGAGGAGTAATTGTTTCAATCATGCTGAATTAATTGTTGATAGGACTACTTTAAGTGGCTCATATATTAGAATTTCGTGCACTTTTAGAAGCACAAAGAGATCAAAATTTGTAGAGATTTAGGCGTGAAGATTTATGAGGTTTGGCTGCTATTCCCGGGTGGTTTCTGAGAAAAAAGGTTGGTAGAATTCTTGTGCAATTTGCTTCCTTATTAAAAGAATCATAGCTCTATGTTTAGTCTATCTTGCAAAGGTTTCTTTTAGAGATAAACCTTAAAATGGCCCCAAGGAAAGAATTGTCGGGTAAAATAGAGTATAGTGAAAGAGGTTTGCACGAAGATTTATTGCAATTACTTCCTGGCTCTTCCACTACCCCAGTGAAGAATAAGAGTTTGATTCCCAAAGACCCTAGGGTAAAAATAGTGGAAGGTTTATATGACATGGAAAGTTTTATTAGAGAGGCCAAGATTGGTACTATCAATGCAAGAGGTGACTCTGATACCACAGGACTGGAATTGTTCAAAGTAGGTTTTAGTCAAAGAAATGCCCCTCACTCTGCAAGCAATATATGGCAGTCTGACTTAGGAAAACTTGTCGTGCCTCGTGTCTTTTTAGATGTAGATTTGATGACCCAAGTTGCAAAAAATTATGATCCAATCACTAAAGAAATTAGGGATGCAAAGGGAGTGTTATTATTTAAGGTTTCGGCTGAAGAAATCAGGAAGGTGTTCGGGTTAAGTGAACCCTCAGAAAGTTTGGAAAGCATTAACTTTGAAGAACTAAGACAAGTATACAATGCACAAAGGAACTATTATAGAGGCAAGTTGTTGAAGGATTTCTGCACCAAAATTGGAAAAATGGTTGTTGTGGGGCAGAACACTCCGAAGCCTTTTAAAATAGAATATTTTGATCTCAGAGCTAGGGGTGCATATTGGTCTTTCTATCAAGTTTTTGGAGAAGATGTTAGTGAAAGGATGCCAATACACTTGATGTGCATGATGATCCAAATTTTACATGCACACGTGTCTATGACATTTGATTTTGCTCCTTTCGTTGCTGAATTAATCCATAATGGATTAGTAAAGATTCAAAAGAATGAAAGTGATAGACCCTTTGGCTGGTACTCTTTCATAATGTACATGTTTCTATTCAAAGGAGCAAGCTATTTTGAACAAGAAATGGAATTGGTGAAAAAGAAGGATGGTGAAGACATGCCAGTCCAACTATGGAGCCTCACAATGACCTGGGATAAGAAGGATCAAAGTTTCATCAATTTTGATAAACGTTTTGCAGCTAGACTCAGGAAGCTGTTTGTTTTAGATAACCCAAGAATCCCAACAATGTTAGCACAACTTGTTAGGCCAAACCAGTTTGCTAAGAACCTGAACATTGTACACAATTGGGGAGATGTTATTTTCTACAATGTATCAACTGTTATCAGGTTGTATGGTTTCAGGGGGACCCATTTTATACTACCCTATCAAGTACCCCTTAGGATTGGAATTGCAAAGTTTTTGAGGCAATTAGGAGATATTGAGGAGTGTGCCCTCACTCAGCAAGGCAAGGGAACTTTATTCCCAAATGTTACCATTGCCCATCAATTCATAATTACCAAGGGTGGATGGGTCTACATGGATAAGATTCTGGCTCCATACCATATGGCTACTACAATTGCTAGAATAGCAGATCCAGAAGGTTTCTATAATGAAATGTTTAAAAAGAGAGCAAAGTGTGCCATGATCAACCATATTTTTAATTTCCCTGAAGATATCATCAGGAATGTAGCAAAGATACAGGAACAAGAGGTCATGAAAGAAAAATGGTTGGTATACAAGAAGACACTAGATTTTATCTGGCAATTTGATTCAGGATGGGATCCCCTGAAAAGCATAACTCCAATGGGGAAGAAAATAGACACTCTCATGAATTGTTTTCAGGATATTTTCCAGACTTTAAATGAGAAAAAGGAAAAGGTTATGAAGGATGATCCAAAAAAGGCTAGACAATTGTTGAGCAAGCATGTGTTTGCAAAAGGGTTACCCCCAGGGAGATATATGGTACAAAAGAAGACTGGTTACAATGTGGTGATACCAAAACAGAGCCAGCAAAAGCAGATGGATAAAAGGAATATCTCATCAACCTCACAACAGATTGGAAAACAAAAGGAGGTTATGGAGATCCCCGATTCTCCTCCGCAGACTTCTGAAGATATAATTGTTTCTCCACCCCCATCAAAAAGGAAAAGGTTGGAAGAGAGACCTGCTCATAAGGAAAATGAGTACTCCCCATCACAGTCTCCTATAAGAATTTTTGATGACCAAGAGATTGCAGAACAAGTACAGCAAGTAGATGCCCTAGGTCAAATCTTTATGACTTATGAAGAAGTAAATGAGGGAGTGCCAGAGCTACCAAAAGAACCTAAGTTGGATCTAACAGCAAGGGAGTTAGCAGGTAATGAATTGGACCCTGTAATCAAGCAAGCTTGTGAAGAATTCTTGGTTGATGACACTTTTGTTAAAACTAGGGCCTTTATGCAGTTTCTTTGGAAATTAAACATCAAACAATTTTAAGAAATCTATGAGAAGAGACATGAAGAGAATCCAGAGAAGGATTTACAAGTTATAGAGGAAGAAGTGAAAATAGAGATGACTACAAAGTTCAAACAAATCACTCCAGAACAGGGAAGAGATATGGTAAAGATGTCAGGATTACTGATCTTCCCAAAATGGGATATAGCTGATGCAGTAGTGTTTGATGCAGTCAGAAAACAAACCACTCCTCTCCATAGGACTCTAGAAGAAGCAGAACAAGCTGTTAAAGGAGTCACTTTTAGTGATAATCATCAAGCATTGGTAATGTGGTCTTTGAGGAAGAATGAAAGTGATAAAGGAAAGCAAATTGTCAAAGATGACCTCTCAGGGACTTTAATTATGAGAAGAGTTACTAATACATCTTTGGTGGAAACATCAGGTATGGTAATGGCCACAGTACAATTAACAGCAAAGGTGGCAGAAAAGGAAGCTAAAGAGAAGGATGAGCTCACTGCAAAATTGAAAATAGTTTTGAAGGTATATGGTGAGATGAAATAGGGGATTCTTGAGAGAGATATTCTGATTGCAGATTTAAGAAAGAAATTGGGAAAATAGGGCCCAATACAATTATCAAAGGAAATTCAGATAGCTTTCCCCTCTGCAGGGCCTTCCCCATCAAGCCCCATTATAGAACTTCCCCATTCCCCTTCTCCTCCTTCCATAGATGAAGAAGATATTGATCAAAAGGTAAAGAATAAGTTAGTTGATAAGATAAAAGGTGTTGTGTCACATTTTGTTGCAAAGGTGAGACCTAAAGAAATATACAAATCTGCAAAACAATTGGTAGATGTCTTAGTGACTTTTCAGAAAGAGGTGGCAACTGTGGACAAAATTTTGGAAAGATGGACTGCAAGGAAAGATACTCTGAGGTCATGGTTTGATCAAAATAAGGATCAGTGTGTTGTAAATATTGAGCTTGCAAGTACTTACAGGGTTATCAAGGATCTTTTTGACTTTGAGGTAAATAGGGAGAGTATAAGAAGAAGGTCAGAAATCTTAAGGACAAGATATTTCCAGGATGATTTCCAAATTTTTCCCAGTCTTATTAAGGAAGATGGGGTAATCAAGGATAAAGGTCAATGGATGGAGCAAATAGATAGATGAGTATTGACTAAAATAAATGACATTCTAGGTACAGATGATAATACCCCATTTGTACACTTTATTGAACTCCTTCAGGATGCTAGGTTATACTTTGCTAATGTGAGAATAGAGGTTCATCAGTTGGTTGCTGAGTGGGAAAAGTTGTCCCCAAAGAAAGATGAGGTCCTTTCCTTTCATTGGCCAAGTGAAGAAACCTACATGTGGGAATCCACATATCTATCAGGAGGTTTAGAAGAAAGGGCAATCAGGTGAAGAAAGTAGTAGGTGTTATTATTCCAAACTTTTGAAGGTCAAGGTAAAAGGGGACAAAGATGTCAAACAAGTTATCATAGACACGAATGTGACACCTGGCCAAATAGAGTTGCAGATGGCATCTGATCCAGAAAATGAGGGAGAGCAAGTTTCAAACAAAGGATGACTTAAATTAGCCGGATGGTGGTCATCATTCATGCAACAAATTTAGCAACTACTCTAAAATATCTTTAGACAAAGATGCCACCTGCGGGACTGTTGGAAATAGATATTTGTAATCTATTGTTGTAAACAACTTTCTCTATTTGTAATCTTGTTTTTAGTGCAAGATCTTTTGACAGCCATCTGAAGCTTGTTGCATCCTTTTGAGGATTCCAAGATGGCTGATTGGTATAAGTAGTAAGTCCTGGTTCATTTCAAAAGAGGTTGAAAAATATACTGTAGAGGCTGGACGCCATTGTTGAAATCTTAGAATATTTTATTAGATTTTGAAATGTATTGATACAGTGAGATTTTATTGGAATACAATAGAATTCCCTTGCATGATTTCAATTGTCTTCTTGTTTGAATTATGTGGCTTTTGTGTATTGACTCTATAAGGTAGTTTTGATATACCGTTTACAAGGTATCTGTGATTTTAATCTCTAGCTCCTTTCAAGGAAAGGGTAATGTCTTTAGGTTAATTTCTGAGAGCTTAGGAATTTGGCAAGAATTTGATGATCAAATGTGTTTAAGAGAGGATGAATTGTAAGGCACTTCATCTAGGATTTGTTTGTGTTTCATTTAGAAGATTTTTGTAAGTATATGTTTCACTGTTTGACTCTATACCCGAAGATAAGGCACTGGTCTATCCTCGATTTGCAGAGATCTCACCCTCAACAAAATTCAAATAATAATTTACTTTTGTGTATGTTTGAATGGCTGAGAAGATAAAGTTTGTATTAAGGATATAAACTATTGTTGTGATCCTTTCAAGAAGTAGATCTAAAAGGGGTTAACCTGCCCGAGTTCAAAGCTCAAAAAGAAGAAGGAGTTTATCCTTATCACAGTTGCCATTTTCTACAATGAATTTTTACTTCCATTAATATCATTATGGAGCATTGAGTCTGAAGATAGGTACACCTGCCCGGGTCTGTGAAGCCCGAAGTAGAAGAAGGACTTGGTCCTTATCAATTAGCCTTTTCCCTATAAGAATCTAGAGTTGAGAACCCGAGAATCAAGTTTGAAAACTATATTGGTGATTCTACATGAAAAAGAGCTAACAAATTGGCAACTCTGCTAGGGATCGAACCTTCTGAATAGCATGCAATAGGTTAGTGCAAATCCTATCTATTGTGCATTTGTAGACCAGTATAAAATATTTTCATTCCCTCGTAAAAGTGGGTGGTGACTCTAAACTCTGTGCTACTAGTTGCTAATTGTTGTAAACTTTGCTAATATTGTCGTGCTACACCATGAGTCAACCAAGGTACACTAGGTCTTATTACAAGGATCACCTCGAAGAGAATATGGGTGATGAGCTCCATACACCAAGTAGGAAATAATGGTCTAGGAGGGGTCAGCATATTGCTAGTTCCCAAGGCCCTTCTCGAGAAAGATCTTATGTCCCACTCCCTCATGAGTCCTCATCCTCTTTTGATGATCCTGAACATGTCAAGAGGGTTACACCAAGTGTGCACATGTAGAAAGAAGTAATCATTGAGGTCACAGAAGCAGGTTTTTTCCCTGCAAGACAAATTTTGGAACAACTAAAAGAAACCTCTGCTACTGAGGCCACCTCCTATGATTCTGAGAAGTTGAGAGAAGAGGTGGTTGCTTTAAGAAATAAGGAGAGTGAACAACTGGCTGAGATTGCCAATAGGTTGAAAGAAAGGAAACAACAAATCTGTGATTTACTCATAGAAAGGCAGGAACTTCTCAAGAGAACCAAGAAAAATGAGACCCAAGTTAGTGATTTAAACCAAGATGTTCAAGGTTTAAATAAGGACTTATTTGGTGACATGGAAGCTTTGAGAAAGTAGGCCCAGGATAATAAACCTAAGCAAGGTGAATTTGAGGGAACATGCTATGTCTTAAGGCAATTGAATCCCTCTGAAATCCATAAGAATAAGGAGATTATAACTACTCCCAAAGAAATCCCTGATAAGGGAAAACAAAAATTGGTGGGTATACATATTAATGAGCCCAAGAAAATTGTAGTTCCTCCTAATGTACATTCTCACACAAGTATAGACTTGGAGAAGGCTAGAAAAGCAAAGGAAGAATTGGCTATTCAACTGGAGAAACTTGAGTTGGAGGCTGCTGCTGATGAAATGAAGAGGAAGATTGCCTTTCTATGTGCTAACATGAACACAGTCGCTAGTACCTCTATCCCTATCACCATGGGAACAACTCCTTTCAGTCAGCCCAATACTTCACTTCCAAATGCTCAAGCCTTTCACCCTGGACAAACTTTACCTGGACCAGTTCCCAATCAAGTTCCCAGTATAGCTAGTGGTACAGTGGGAACTATACCCTATCAAAATGTTGCAACTACCCCTCTGAATCAACCAAATATCCAAAGATGACCAATTCATTTGGATAGATATAGGCCTTTGTTTTTTGATGGTATTCCTGGCCAACCTAATGCTATCCCCAATGAAATCAAAAAGAAGATCCCATTATTTACTGGGAATAATATTATTACCTTTGAAGAGCATCTAAAGTTTTTTATAGATAAGGTCAATGATTATGAAATCGAACATGAAGATGTCATAATGAAGCTCTTTGTTCAATCATTAATTGAGGATGCCAGGGATTGGTATAGGGGGTTACCTGAGAACAGTGTTGCATCTTGGGAAGAATTTGTCAGATGTTTTAAAGAGCAATATGTAGAACATGTGAACTCTAGCTACATGCTCAATGAGTTCAATAATATCAAGAAACACTACAATGAGAGCATGTCAAATTTTAATAGCCGATTCCAAAAGGCTATGTATAAATTGTTCCAAGTATTGAGGCTAGATGATGCAGTCTGCATGACAACTTATTTCAATTCTATGGATGATAAGATGTCTTACCTTTTAAGAGATAAGAATCCCCGTACCCTTAGAGATGCTTTTAAGTTGGCTATAAATATTGAAAGTAACCGAAAGGCATCTGGCCAAATGTACAAAAGGGATGAAGGTAGATTGTGGAAAGAAACCAGGCCACAACCTGTAAGGCCATCCAAAGAGGAGGATAGAATGGACAAAGGGCCTAGTAATAATAAGGATTTCCCAGAAAGGTTTGATAAAGGTGGTAGAAATTTTCAATATGTGAGACCTCCTTGTCAAAGGCAGGACAAAGCCCCTAATTTGAGAGATATGCCTTACAAAACAAACTGGAAAGATGGGAGGCCTGTTCCTGATAATAATGAACCCCAAAAGGGAAGGATTACACTAGATCCTTTAAAGAAAAATATGGCACATAATGTGGAAAGTACCCCTTGGTGTGTGGCCTGTAGTATGCCCCACTCACCGTTCCAGTGTGCTGTTTCTCAAGCTTTGGGAGAAGAGGCCAGTGACTCATATGTAGGAGATTATGAAGGATCTGAAAAGCCTGCTATTAATATGTTTACTACTGAACTAATGGAGGATCTTGAGTCCTCAGATGATGAATTTATTTGCCCTGATGTTGATCATAAGAGGAAGATTTTCTCTAATTATGAACAACAAATATTTACTCAGTCTGATCAGGAAGAGTTTGATAGTGATGACTATAAGACTCACATGGTAGAATCCGGGTCAGATGAAAGACAATGGAGAAAGCCCAGTGAAGAAGAAATTAAGAGTTTAACTATGGCTGCTATTACACAAGCAAAATCCTCATACAATTTGAGGAACAGAAAGGTAGGTAATGATCAGGGAGTCCCTAGATCAGTGTTTTTCAAAAGTAATCCTCAGAATAAGGACTCCCCAAAGCCCAATATTGAGAACAATAAAGATGAAGGGTTTGAAGCTGAAAAGAAAGGGAAACAAGAAGTTACTGCCGACAAGGTGAAAAAGAAATTTGGCAAGTCAAAGGATCACCCTGATTTTGGTACTAACTCCCCTACTTTTGATATGAGACATGCTTTGTCCCAAATGAAGGTTTCCATTCCTCTGCTTGAAATGTTGAAAATAGAAGAGCACAAAGTAGCAGCCCTGGCTCTCATAAGTGAGCAGAGAACTACTCCTATTTTACAAGATGAAGGGAAAACCCTAGACAAGCCAATTGCAATTAATGACATCTTTGATGTATGTGTTGGGACAATTGTGACACAGGAACCCTCTTCTATCAATCCTTTCTATGTTACTTTGCTTGTAAATAATTTTTTGCTAAAAAATTGTATGATTGATTCTGGTGCTGCTACAATTGTAATGCCTTACCAAGTGATGAAGGAGTTAGGGTTACAAGTTGATACATCTAGGGGAAGGTGTTATGCCATGGACAATAGGGTAGTATCTATTGTAGGGAGCCTGATTGCAATTGAAGTGAAAATTGCTGCATTCCCAGAAGCTACATATAAAATGGATGTGATTGTTGTTGATACAAAACCTCACTATGGCATGTTATTATCAAGACAATGGGTTGCAGCAGTGGGTGGAAAGTTGCAACTAGATTTATCATATGCTACCATCCCAATAAATGGAACTGAGGTAAAGTTGTATAGGGAGCCCCGTTCTTTAGTCATGATTGAAGTGGTTGCTCCGGAGGATCTAAATTGCTTTGTAGATATTGACATGAGCAATTTTGTGATTAAAGAAACAGTACCTCAGTTAAAAAACATAGAACCAATTGTGGATGAGTTGATTTTGCAGCAAGATGGGCTTTGGCAAATTTCTTTGATGGTGGATGCTCTAAGGAAGGATCAGAAGCTGGTGTGGTGTTCATTTCCCCATCAGGTATTACATTTAAATACTCATTCTTGTTAACTTTTGAGTGTACAAATAACACTGCTGAGTATGAGGCTTTGATACTGGGGTTAGATGTGGCCATAAAACATGGTATTAAATCTTTAAAGGTTCATGGTGATTCCCAGTTGATTATAGCCCAAGTTAGATCTCAGTATGCATCTAAGGATGAGAAGTTGAAATTGTATAAACATGCTATTTGGGATAGGCTAGAATTTTTTGATGCTTTCAATCTACTTTGGGTAGAAAGATCCAATAATATCATGGCAGATTTTCTTGCAAATGTTGCCCTTAAGAGTGAAGATATAACCCTCACTGGTGTGTCTATGTTAGAAGTCAAATCTAGGCCTGCAGTGCCTGACAATGTATATAATTGGCAAGTTTTTGAGGATGACTTAGATATCCTTAGGTTCCTTCAAGGCCTTGATCAATATGATGGTCAGCAAATAGATCTCAATGAGATACAACAGTGTGTTGAGGGAAAAGAATGCATCATGGGGAATGAGATAGTGCAGTTGCCATCCAACCACATACCTAAAGGGTTAGTAGAATTGGAAGGAATGTTTAAAATAAATGATGGTTTTTTGTCTCAAAAGTCTAACACTAAAATGGAGGACTTAGAGGAAATAAACTTGGGTTCAGAAAACTCCCCACAAATGGTATACATTGGCAAGAAACTGAGTAAAGAGATCAGAGGAAATTTGATGAGACTTCTGAAAAAGTACAAGCATGTATTTTCTTGGTCCTATGATGATCTCAAAGCCTATAGGGCTGACTTGTTTCAGCATGAAATTCCTCTAAAAGAGGAAACCAGGCCTTTTAGACAGAAGCAGAGACCCATTAACCCTTTATTGGCTACCAAGATGCAAGTTGAGTTGACAAAACTGAGAGATGCTGGTATTATTGAACCAATTAGGCACTCAACTTGGGTCTCAAATCTTGTGCAAAAGGAAAAAGAATGGTGATATTAGGCTCTGTGTTGATTTCAGGAACCTGAATGTAGCTTCACTTAAGGATAATTATGGATTGCCCAATATGGAGGCTATGCTACATAGGGTGACTGGATGTGAACTCTTGTCAATGATGGATGGTTTCTCAGGGTATAATCAAGTGCTAGTCAAAGAATCAGAACAATTTAAGATGACCTTTACAACCCCATGGGGAACATATGTATATGTTCGCATGCCCTTTGGTCTAAAAAATGCTGGAGCAACATTTCAGAGAGCCGTGGATGTTGCATTTGAGGAATTGATAAATGTTTTAATGGTTGTTTATCAAGATGATCTCACTGCTTATTCCAAGAAAGCTGAAGATCATTGTTCCCATTT
This sequence comes from Chamaecyparis obtusa, assembly GCA_027943335.1. Lineage (NCBI taxonomy): Eukaryota > Viridiplantae > Streptophyta > Pinopsida > Cupressales > Cupressaceae > Chamaecyparis > Chamaecyparis obtusa. Next base: position 263,010 of record BSBK01006265.1, on the reverse strand, counting down.
GGAAAAGGTCATTCTTAAGGCCTTAGAATTTGGTGTGTCCTTGAATCCAAAAAAGTGTCAATTTGCTGTGACAGAGGGGAAGTTACTTGGACACATAGTGTCAAAAGAAGGAGTCAGGATTGATCCTGAAAGAGTAGAAGTGATTCAAAAGGTCCCTCCACCAAAGAACATAAAAGGTGTCTAGTCATTTTTGGGACAGATTAATTTTGTAAGAAGATTTATTGCTAACTTTGCAGAATTGGTCAAGCCCATAGTAAAGTTCCTAAAGAAGGATGTGAAATTTGATTGGAACCTTGAAGCTCAGCAAGCTTTTGCAAAAATCAAACAAGCAATTCAGGAGGCCCCGGTCTTGGTATCCCCTGTCTACTTGAAACCATTTTCTCTGTTTTCCTTTGCATATTTTCATACTATTGCAACTATCCTTTTGCAAAAGGATCAAGAAGGGTATGAGCATCCTATAGCCTTTTTCAGAAAGTCATTACAATCTGCTGAATTAAATTATGAACTAATGGAAAAGCAAGCCTATGCACTTGTGAAGTTAGTCAAAGCTTTCAGACCATATCTGGTCTGTGCAAAGGTTAGTGCTTATGTACCTCATGCTGTAGTAAAGGATATCTTAACATAGAGTGAAGTCATAGGAAAGAGGTGCAAATGGATAAATAGGATTCAAGAGTTTGACCTGGAAATTCATATTACAAAATTGGTGAGAGGATTGGGACTTGCTAAGTTAATGACTGAGGAAAACATGGACCTTGTTTAGGTAAATAATGTTGCTGCTAACATTGATATGATTACTAGTATTGAAATGCAACCCTGGTACAAGGATGTTATTTATTTTATTAAAAATGCTAAATGTCCACCTGATTTAAATGATAATCAAAGAAGGAGTCTGAGATTGCAAGCTCAGAGATATGTGTTGATCTAGGGTGATTTGTACTGGAAGGATAATGATGGTATTTTACTCTTTTGTCTGGATAAGCATCAATCAGAGAAAATGTTAAAAGAAATGCACTTGGAATGTGTGGAGGACATCATTCAGCTCTATCAATTGCTCATAAAATCTTAAGAGCAGGATACTATTGGCCTGTGTTGTTCAAAGACACTCATTCTTATGTGAGGAAATGTGAACCTTGTCAGAGGTTCTCTAAAAAATTGAAGTTTTCTAGTGCATTATTACTAAACCCTGTGGTTGCAGAAGCTCCTTTTGCAATGTTGGGTATGAATTTTATTGGAGAATTCTCTGAGAAGTCTAGTGGGGGACATAGTCACATTTTGGTGGCTACTGATTATTTCACCAAATGGATTGAAGCCATCCCAACCAAAAGGGCAAACAGTGCTATTGTCATTGAGTTTTTGATGAACAACATAATTACTAGATTTGGTGTTCCTGTTAAATTGGTTGTTGACAATGCTATGAGCTTTAGGTCACAGGAGATCACTGATTTTTGCTCAAAAATGGGCATAGTATTGTCTTACTCATCCCCTTATCATCCACAAGCCAATGGATAGGCTGAATCTAGCAACAAGAGTATTTTACAAATCTTAAAGAAAACCCTGGAAAAGAATAAGAGAAGCTGGCATGTAAAATTAAAGTTAGCACTCTAGGCTGATAGGATTTCTGAGAAGAGGGCTATTGGTAAGTCCCCTTTTGAAATGGTATATGGTGCTAAATCAAGATTGCCAGTAAATAACTTCCTTTCGATCTATAAGTTTATGCAAGAAGAGGACATGGAAATCAGTGATCCACTGCAAGAGAGAATGGTTCAGATGATTGAATTAGATGAGATTAGAAGGGAGGGACAAAAGGAAAATCTAAAGTTGCAGTAGAAGATGAAATATCTTTTTGATAAGAGAGCAACTGTGAGAAAATTCCAGCCTGGTGATATGGTTCTCCAATGGAATACCAGGGCTGAAGATAAAGGGAAACACAAAAAATTTGAGTTCTTATGGATGGGACCTTATATTGTTCATCAAACCCATGGTAAGGATTCATATTTCTTGCAACATTTGGATGGTGAAAAGCAGGAATTGCCAGTGCATGGACAATTTCTGAAAATTTTCTTCAGTTAATTTCTTTTTCCATGCACAGTAGGCTTGTATATATGTATAGGTGTGTTTGTTTCCTATTTTAGGTTTAGGTTTTGTGGTCTGCCTCCCAGAGATTCGTAAGTTCTTGCTATGATTTTGCAATCAAGCATCCTCAGATAGAGCCACTGTTGGGAGTATTCTTAAATTTCTGAGGCTTTTGTCCAAATGTTGGTTTAGTCCTTTGGTCTGTGAAGTTATCCTAGGTACAAGTGCCGGAATGTCTTCAAAAATTGTCATAACCCTATTTCAAAATTCCTTACCCTAGGTATTATCCTTGAAGATTTTTGAATTCATGTCAAAAACCCTAAAATGTTTGCCATTTTCAAAATAAATCCTAAGTCAATTACTTTATTTCTTTTTGAGCATTACTTTTTAAGTCACTTAGGTCCATTAAAAAGTACATGCATTTATTTTTACGCGGGGGGTTATATTTCTTCCTAAGTCTAGAAACCCAGTGGTATAAATAACATTTCTTATGTTTCCAGTTCATCCAACCGTGAATCTTCAAAGAAGATCTAATGGCAGTCGCGTGTTCACATGGAATATTTCCAAGCCATGCGAACATGCGAAATAACCATTGATCTTATAACCAAAGCCTGATGTGAAAATAAGGTGGGACCACTGCCAAGTATCTCACAAGTGGCAGCCTTCTATTTGTCGAGAACAGTAGGGCCGGTAACAGAAGAATCTCTGAGGGTTTAAAATAGTAAAGGGAAGATCAGACGGCTATCGTATAATTGCAAAGGATCTTCCAAGAAATGTGATTATGCGATAGGCCATTGATCTTGCGTTGAATCAAGTGCAATTCTTCAAAGGAACCTTTGACAGATGTGCATAAAAATGTTTTCTCATTGGCTGGCTTCAGCGGACAATGGTGCTCAAAAAGAAAGAAAGTACCTAACATTCTGCCAGGTGTTGCAAACATGGAATTTCTTTATTGACAAAAGTGAGGTGCGACCGGCGGCTTAAAAGAAGACAGTGACAGTTAGTGGTAACGGGTTTTCACATGTTCGCATAAGCTTCTTTTAAGCTATGTGATCATGCGAATAGCATTTTATGTTAACGGAGGAGAGTTACAAGAGACCGCCAGGAACAAAAAGGTAGTGTGATGGTTAGTCACATGTTTTCATGAGTGTTTTTTACACCATGCGATTATGCGATAAGCCGTTGGATCATATGCTAATAAGGATCAATGGTTCTTGTTCAAACTGAAGATAAAATGGTGCGAAGTGAGCCTTCTCATTGAAGACGTGACAGTTCGCTCTTCCAGAGGAGTAATTGTTTCAATCATGCTAAATTAATTGTTGACAGGACTACTTTTAGTGGCTCATATATTAGAATTTTGCGCACTTTCAGAAGCACAAAGAGATCAAAATTTGCAGAGATTCAGGCGTGAAGATTTCTGAGGTTTGGCTGCTATTCCTGGGTGGTTTCTGAGAAAAAAGGTTGGTAGAATTCTTGTGTGATTTTCTTCCTTATTAAAAGAATCATAGCTCTATGTTTAGTCTATCTTGCAAAGGTTTCTTTTAGAGATAAACCTTACAATCGTCCCAAGGAAAGAATTGTCAGGTAAAATAGAGTATAGTGAAAGAGGTTTGCACGAAGATTTATTGCAGTTACTTCCTGGCTCTTCCACTACCCCGGTGAAGAATAAGAGTTTGATTCCCAAAGACCCTTGGGTAAAAATAGTAGAAGGTTTATATGACATGGAAAGTTTTATTAGAGAGGCCAAGATTGGTACTATCAATGCAAGAGGTGACTCTGATACCACAGGACTGGAATTGTTCAAAGTAGGTTTTAGTCAGATAAATGCCCCTCACCCTGCAAGCAATATATGGCAGTCTGACTTAGGAAAACTTGTCATGCCTCATGTCTTTTTAGATGTATATTTGATGACCTAGGTTGTAAAAAATTATGATCCAATCACTAAAGAAATTAGGGATGCAAAGGGAGTGTTATTATTTAAGGTTTCAGCTAAAGAAATCAAGAAGGTGTTCGGGTTAAGTGAACCCTCAGAAAGTTTGGAAAGCATTAACTTTGAAGAACTAAGAAAGGTATACAATGCACAAAGGAACTATTATAGAGGCAACTTGTTGAAGGATTTCTGCACCAAAATTGGAAAAATGGTTGTTGTGGGGCAGAACACTCCGGAGCCTTTTAAAATAGAATATTTTGATCTCAGAGCTAGGGGTGCATATTGGTCATTATGTCAGGTTTTTGGAGAAGATGTTAGTGAAAGGATGCCAATACACTTGATGTGCATGATGATCCAAATTTTACATGCACACGTGTCTATAACATTTGATTTTGCTCCTTTCATTGCTGAATTAATCCATAATGGATTAGTAAAGATTCAAAAGAATGAAAGTGATAGACCCTTTGGCTGGTACTCTTTCATAATGTACATGTTTCTATTCAAAGGAGCAAGCTATTTTGAACAAGAAATGGAATTGGTGAGAAAGAAGGATGGTGAAGACATGCCAGTCCAACTATGGAGCCTCACAATGACCTGGGATAAGAAGGATCAAAGTTTCATCAATTTTGATAAACGTTTTGCAGCTAGACTCAAGAAGCTGTTTGTTTTAGATAACCCAAGAATCCCAACAATGTTAGCATAGCTTGTTAGGCCAAACCAGATTGCTAAGAACCTGAACATTGTACACAAATGGGGAGATGTTATTTTCTACAATGTATCAACTTTTATTAGGTTGTATGGTTTTAGGGGGACCCCTTTTATACTGCCCTATCAAGTACCACTTAGGATTGGAATTGCAGAGTTTTTGAGGCAATTAGGAGATATTAAGGAGTGTGCCCTCACGGGGAAAGGCAAGGGAACTTTATTCCCAAATGTTACCATTACCCATCAATTCATAATTACCAAGGGTGGCTGGGTCTACATGGATAAGATTCTAGCTCCATACCATATGGCTACTACAATTGCTAGAATAGCAGATCCAGAAGGTTTCTATAATGAAATGTTTAAAAAGATAGAAAAGTGTGCCATGATCAACCATATTTTTTATTTCCCTAAAGATATCATCAAGAATGTAGCAAAGATATAGGAACAAGAGGTCATGAAAGAAAAATGGTTGGTATACAAGAAGACACTAGATTTTATCTGGCAATTTGTTTCAGGATGGGATCCCCTGAAAAGCATAACTCCAATGGGGAAGAAAATAGACACTCTCATGAATTGTTTTCAGGATATTTTCTAGACTTTAAATGAGAAAAAGGAAAAGGTTATGAAGGATGATCCAAAAAAGGCTAGACAATTGTTGAGCAAGCCTGTGTTTGCAAAAGGGTTACCCCCGGGGAGATATATGGTACAAAAGAAGACTGGTTACAATGTGGTGATACCAAAATAGAACCAGAAAAAGTAGATGGATAAAAGGGATATCCCATCAACCTCACAACAGATTGGAAAACAAAAGTAGGTTATGGAGATCCCCGATTCTCCTCCTTAGACTTCTGAAGATATAATTGTTTCTCCACCCCCATGAAAAAGGCAAAGGTTGGAAGAGAGACCTGCTCATGAGGAAAATGAGTACTCCCCATCATAGTCTCCTATAAGAATTTTTGATGATCAAGAGATTGCAGAACAAGTACAACAAATAGATGCTCTAGGTCAAATCTTTATGACTTATGAAGAAGTAAATGAGGGAGTGCCAGAGCTACCAGAAGAACCTAAGTTTGATCTAATAGTAGGGGAGTTAGCAGGTACTAAATTAGACCCTGTAATCAAGCAAGCTTGTGAAGAATTCTTGGTTGATGACACTTTTGTTAAAACTAGGGCCTTTATGCAGTTTCTTTGGAAATTAAACATCAAACAATTTCAAGAAATCTATGAGAAGAGACATGAAGAGAATCCGGAGAAGGATTTACAAGTTATAGAGGAAGAAGTGAAAATAGAGATGACTACAAAGTTCAAACAAATCACTCTAGAACAGGGAAGAGATATGGTAAAGATGTTAGGAGTACTGATCCTCCCAGAATGGGATATAGCTGATGCAGTAGTGTTTGATGCAGTCAGAAAACAAACCACTCCTCTCCATAGGACTCTAGAAGAAGCAGAACAAGTTGTTAAAGGAGTCACTTTTAGTGATAATCATCAAGCATTGGTAATGTGGTCTTTGAGGAAGGATGAAAGTGATAAAGGAAAGCAAATTGTCAAAGATGACCTCTTAGGGAGTTTAATTGTGAGAAGAGTTACTGATACATCTTTGGTGGAAGCATCAGGTATGGTAATGGCCATGGCACAATTAATAGCAAAGGTGGTAGAAAAGGAAGCTAAAGAGAAGGATGAGCTCACTGCAAAACTGGAAATAGTTTTGAAGGTATATGGTGAGATGAAATAGGGGATTCTTGAGAGAGATATTCAGATTGCAGATTTAAGAAAGAAATTGGGAGAATAGGGCCCAATACAATTATCAAAGGAAATTCAGATAGCTTCCTCCTCTATAGGGCCTTCCTCATCAAGCCCCATTATTGAACTTCCCCCTTCCCCTTCTCGTCCTTCTAGAGATGAAGAAGATATTAATCAAAAGGTAAAGAATAAGTTAGTTGATAAGATAAGAGGTGTTGTGTCACATTTTTTTGCAAAGGTGAGACCTAAAGAAATATACAAATCTACAAAACAATTGGTAGATGTCTTAGTGACTTTTCAGAAAGAGGTGGCAACTGTGGACAAAATTTTTGAAAGATGGACTACAAGGAAAGATACTCTGAGGTCATGGTTTGATCAAAATAAGGATCAGTGTGTTGTAAATATTGAGCTTGCAAGTACTTACAGGGTTATCAAGGATCTTTTTGTCTTTGAGGTAAACAAGGAGAGTATAAGAAGAAGGTCAGAAATCTTAAGGACAAGATATTTCCAGGATGATTTCCAAATTTTCCCTGGTCTTATTAAGGCAGATGGGGTAATCAAGGATAAATGTCAATGGATGGAGCAAATAGATAGATGAGTATTGACTAAAATAAATGACATTCTAGGTACAAATGATAATACCCCATTTGTACACTTTATTGAACTCCTTCAAGATGCTAGGTTATACTTTGCTAATGTGAGAATAGAGGTTCATCAGTTGGTTGCTGAGTGGGAAAAGTTGTCCCCAAAGAAAGATGAGGTCCTTGCCTTTCATTGGCCAAGTGAAGAAACCTACATGACTTGGGAATCCACATATCTATCAGGAGGTTCAGAAGAAAGGGCAATCAGGTGAAGAAAGTGATAGGTGTTAGTATTCCAAACTTTTGAAGGTCAAGGTAAAAGGGGACAAAGATGTCAAACAAGTTATCATAGACACAAATGTGACACCTAGCCAAATAGAGTTGCAGATGGCATCTGATCTAGAAAATGAGGGAGAGAAAGTTTCAAACAAAGGATGATTAAATTAGCTGAATGGCGGTCATCATTCATGCAACAAATTTAGCAACTTCTCTAAAATATCTTTAGACAAAGATGCCACCTACGGGACTATTGGAAATAGATATTTTTAATCTATTGTTGTAAACAACTTTCTCTATTTGTAATCTTGTTTTTAGTGCAAGATCTTTTGATAGCCATCTGAAGCTTGTTGCATCCTTTTGAGGATTCCAAGATGGCTGATTGGTATAAGTAGTAAGTCCTGGTTCATTTCAAAAGAGGTTGAAAAATATACTGTAGAGGCTAGACGCCATTGTTGAAATCTTAGAATATTTTATCCGATTTTGAAATGTATTGATACAGTGAGATTTTATTGGAATACAATAGAATTCCCTTGCATGATTTCAATTGTCTTCTTGTTTGAATTATGTGGCTTTTGTGTATTGAATCTATAAGGTAGTTTTGATATACCGTTTACAAGGTATCTATGATTTTAATCTCTAGCTCCTTTCAAGGAAAAGGTAATGTCTTTAGGTTAATTTCTGAGAGCTTAGGAATTTGGAAAGAATTTGATGATCAAACGTGTTTAAGAGAGGATGAAATGTAAGGCACTTCATCTGGGATTTGTTTGTGTTTCATTTAGAAGATTTCTGTAAGTATATGTTTCACTGTTTGACTCTATACCCGAAGATAAGGCACTGGTCTATCCTCGATTTGCAGAGATCTCACCCTCAACAAAATTCAAATAATAATTTACTTTCATGTATGTTTGAATGACTGAGAAGATAAAGTTTTTATTAAGGATATAAACTATTGTTGTGATCCTTTCAAGAAGTAGATCTAAAAGGGGTTAACCTGCCTGAGTTCAAAGCTTGAAAAGAAGAAGGAGTTTATCCTTTTCACGCTTGCCATTTTCTGCAATGAATTTTTACTTTCGTTAATATCATTGTGGAGCATTGAGTCTGAAGATAGGTACACCCACCTGGGTCTATGGAGCCCGAAGTAGAAGAAGGACTTGTTCCTTATCAATTAGCCTTTTCCCTGTAAGAATCCGGAGTTGAGAATCCGAGGGTCAAGTTTGAAAACTATATTGGTGATTCTACATGAAAAAGAGCTAACAGTACCCTCACAGGCAGTGACAGGGTCTGTTGGAGAATAATTTACATTTCATTAAAAACCTGAGTATGTTACATTATTTCTTTTGCATTTATTGATTCTTCTATCTTCCTTTACTCCCCTATGTCTCAAACATACACATACATGCTCTAATAAGCCTCTCCAACTAGTTTACAACCTCCATGTAATCGGTAAGAGTTAGTTATTAATTGTTTGGCTTAGTTTGGAATACACAAATACAGACCTCACAAATGCATAGATGTGGTCTAGGATCAATATCTAACTATTCCAAATGCATTGAAATGTCAGACAATGACAAAATGAATCCAAAATCACTCTAAGAACTCAAGGAAATTGCATTTGAAAGAAGTTTATTTATCAAAAACTCAGTATAGTCCATACACCAGGCCTCTTCTGCCATACAATGAAACTTTGGCATATTTTTTGGACTCCTAGAAACTACCCCAACCAATCCCAATTGGTTGGATGGATTATTTTGCACTAAAGCATAACAAAATCCAATTCCCTCCATTTTCTAATAACCATTGCATTTGAAATTTTTGAATTTGCAACATTACAAATTTGGAGTTTTTGAAACTTTTAAAGATAATGAAGCCTTAAGACTTTTAAATGTGACCCAAATGAACTTATTAAGCATTATTAAAATCAAATCTAAACTATTATAAACTTGTAACACCAAATACCATCCTAGGCTCTTATTTTGGTCCTAAGGCCTATTAGGCCTTTTAAGACTTATTCATATTTTCCATTTGCATTGCATGGCATGACCTTATAGGCCATTATAGGTGCCAATACATCCCAATTGATATATTTAGATTTCATTAGGTTCATGGTTGTTATTATGGACTCCTGGTAGTCTTTGGATGTTCTAGGTGCCCCTGCACCATGTTCACCACCTTTGAAAGGATTCTTGTCCCAAGAATCAGTCCTGGCATTGGATGTTTGTGTCTGAGCCTATAATTTAGGAATATGGTGCCTTGATAGTTGGTTATTTCTACCCATTGGACATCCACATCTAAACATGGTTGTTGACTGGCTTCCCTTCAATAGGACACTTGACTGTAACTATTTGAACATAGTTCAAATCCCAAAATTCTGCATTTCTAAGACTGTGCAGCATCCTCCTATTCAATCCTTTTTCCTTTTCTTCCCAAAATTGATTTTTCCTTCCTCCTCTTCCCCTCATTGGAGAACCTCCTCTATTGCTGCTATTTTGTCCAAAAGCTCTTCTTCTTTCAAACTTTCATCATACATAGGGATTTCTCCCCTCACCTTATGCTACTCATTCTTCTTAGCCTTGAATATCCTGATTTTCCTCTACTCTTTAGGATCTATTTGGGAGAAGAGTGGGAGAAGACAATCTAAGATTTTGAAGACCTAGAATCCCTTGTCGAACCCTTAAAGTTGAATTATCCTTTAAAGAGTGTTCCAAGGTGGTGGTTTGAAGTTGAATGAATCCTAGATTGTAGATGAAGTGTGGAGAAAATTTTTGTTGACATTAAAGGGATATGAAAAAGATGGTGATCATCAATGTAGATTTGGATATAAGGTACATTGTGGAACCATGCATATTCAAGACACATTGTAAGTGCAGAAACAAAGTTTGTAAAGTTATAGTTTCAAATGGTGTGTTTTCAAATTTTGTTTCCATTGAGATGGTTCAGAAGTTGAATTTTCCAAGGACACTACATGAGAGGCCATATAGGGAACATGGGATTAATGTGGAAGACCAAGTTGAGGTGACAGAGCAAGGACAAGTGCACTTTAGCATTGGGCCATATGAGGATAGCCTATTGTGTGACATCATTCCCATAGTGTATTTTCATTTGATCCTTGGGAGAGCATGAAAGATAAGTAAAAGTATCCTCCATGATGGAGCAAAGAACACTTACACATTCTTGGATAGAGGAAGGAGAGTTATGTTGTATCCCTTGAAAGATGAAGAAGTTTCATGGACATTGACAAGGGGTGTTGGTATTTTGGAGTGGAATGGACTCTTGGGGAGTGAAGGGAAGACAACAGACAAAAGAATAGAAGAGAAGATTGGTGAGAATTCTAATGACAACATTGAACAATCAGTAGAACACCATATAAAGTGTTTCTGAATAGGGATGCATGTGAAGATGAACAGAGAGATGTCAGAGTATGAGGATACTCATGAAGATGATAGGATTGAGAAGACAATGAGGATGTGTGGGCCACAAAAGGAAAATGCTCAAGAAGTTGAGATAATAGAGATAGAGAAGGGAATTGCAGAGGTTGTTGATGAACTAGATGAGTGCATGGATGAAGGGATCCAATTTGGGACAGTCAAGTGTCCATTAAAAGTTTCTATTCAAAAGATAGAAGACAGGGTTGTGAAGAAAGCCATAGATTACATGTTTACATGCCAAGGAGGATGGCATTGGAATGAGAAGTTGAAAGAGGTCTTAGAGGTGATAGGGACCTTAGAGAGTGAAGAGTCAAAGCTCTTGAAGACAACATTGTAGCAAGAAGCCACAAGTTGGTATAAGAAGATGAGGAAGAGGGTTGTGTGGCCTATTAAAAAGCTTATGGAAGAGAAGAAAATAATGAATGGAGGACTTGTTGAGAGAGCTCAAGGAGTTTTTGATGAGGAGAGTGTACAAGTTTCTGAGAGATGTATAGAAACTAGTGGTCAAGAAAACCTTGTTTATTTTTTTTTCTAACATTTTTATGATAGGTTTGCGGGAGTTTGATAGTGTTCACCATGCAAGTGCTATTTATACACACATCTATGAGAATATAAACATGAAGGATGATAGATTTAATGCTTGGCATGAGCACATAATGTTTGATTTCAGGGGCATATAACACATGAACATGGAATACTCTTTTGTTGCAGGTCCTCAACAAGAAGTGGATAGAGATTGGAGGAAATGAAAGAAACTCCCAATCCAAGGGACTTGGATTGATTTGATCCTTGGGAGCATGGTGCAAGGCACCTTGACAAAGTCGTGAAAAGGGGTCACTTGAATGGCTCTTGAAGAATGATCATAAATATTATAGGATCTAAAAAATCAAAACATGAATATATCAATGTAATTGGACTTATGGTCCATTTTGTGAATTTGATGGAATGTCATGTAATAAGCCTAAATCTATAAAGGCATGAGTTGATGTAATAGGAGTTAGATAGTATAGGATTTTTAGGATCTATTTGTTCCTGTTCTTCCTCTCCTTCCCCTTCCTTATGGGTTTCTTCATCTTCTTCACTATCAACACCTTCATCTGCTACTCTTCTTTGACTAGATTCTAGTGCTTCAAGCTTGGCCAAAAGTGCATTGTAAGATTCCTGCAACCTTGTGTTCTTCTCCTTCAACTCATGGATCTCCTTGGTAGTACCTACATTCCTTGGAGGCATTTTCACAAACAATAGTCAAAATCCATTAGCAAAGTGTTCCTCTATCATTCTAAGGCACCATTTGTTTTAGATAATTTAATTTTAACTTTGGTTGTGTTAACAAAACTATGTTAACTTTATTTTGTAGTTGTTTAACATGAGAGTTTGTAGATTAATGAGTTCACAAATACTAGTGTGCCATAGTTTCCCATCTATAACTAGTGAGATGCACATAACTCATGTAGCTCATTCTAGTGTGCTTGGATACCTTGTATACACTATTTTTCATTAAACTAGACATTATCCAAATTGTTAGTTTTTATAAATTGCTATAAGACATAGGTGGTCCTCCTTTTACACCAATTAATAATAGTGACAACCCTCACAGGCGGTTGGATAATGTCTAGTATAATCCAAGCACACTAGCATGAGGTACATGAGTTATGTTCATCTCACTAGATATATATGGGAATTAATGCCCAATTGAATGATACGTTCCCATAAAAATGTGAACTCCTATTAATCTACAAACTCTCATGTTTGACAATATCAAGTAACGAGTCATTCCATTCAAGAAAGACCATGTCTAACAATATCAACCCAAAACAAAATAAGGAGTATGCAGAATATAGTGATTGTATCTTCCATTAGAGCCACTTCATATGCACAGGTGATGAACATGAATATTTGCCTGAGTGCTATTGGGAGCTTACCCACCAACACATGTACTATTGTGAAAATCACCACAAATCTATTTGCTGCTAGGTCGAGCTCCTAGTATTGCTTGGTCAAATATGCATGTTTTTCACCTATGCATATACCTTCTATGATCAAATTGTTGGCAATTTGGCTAATGTGGATGCATAGATGTTGTCATTATGGAAACGTATGATCTCTACTAAGAGCACAGAATCTAGAATGCAAGTATGGAAAGTTGAAGGAAGAAATTGGCTAAGTGTGCAAATAAAACTTCAAAACACTTACACAAAATTGTGGCCAAATGTTATACAAAACATATACAATATTATACTCCATAGAATAGCTCCCCCTATGAGTATCCTTCCTCAACATATTATCAATTTTTTTCTATCTCTCCCCCTTTGAAAACAATGACAAAGATAGGGTGTACAAAAATTTCAAAAAAAACTTGATACCTTGTTATCAGCTATTGCAAAGCCGGTAGGCTTGAAACACAGTCGCCAAACTCTGACTTCCATGTTTCAAAATCTTTCTATTTACTGCTATGATGATGATGATGATGATGATGTGTTATGAGTTCTTTCTATTTACTGCTATGTCTGTTAATTAGCTTGATAATCTTTGTATGCACTAAAGTAATCTATTATATCCATAAGTGGGAAAAAGTAAAAGTTTGTGAAATACTAATTCACCCCCCCCTCTCAATATTTCCTATTTCTAACAATTGGTATCAGAGCACAGTTACTCGGAGAAGGAACATTCAAGGAAAGCTTAGCAGCTTGAGTAAGATCTCTATGGATATGGATCAACTTCAGAAGAATCTTGAAGAAGCTCTTGAACATATTGATATGCTTACTGATGAAAGAAACTCCTTAAGAAGAAAGTATGAAGATGCAAAGAATGTTATTGACAAATTAAAAGGTAAGATTGAAGATCTGAAATCTGAAAAGGAATCTGACATTCTTGTTGAAGATTGTGATGAATTAGAAAAAGAAAATGAGATCCTTAAGCATGAACTAAAGATAGTAAATCTGAAGCTTAGTATGAAAGATGGAAATTTGAGATCTGATAATGAAAAATTGAAAATTAAGAATGAAGATCTGAGATCAAGACTTGAAAAGGTAACATCCAAATCTGAAAAAGTAAAAGTGCAGTATGAAAAACTTGAGAAGTATAATAAAATTATGAAAGGTGAATTGACTCAATCTAAAAAACAACTTGAAAGGCTATACTCTAATGGTGATAGGACTGAAAAACAAATTTCTTTTGGAGAACCATTCTTTGATAAGACTAGATTTGGATTTAGTATGTTTAAAACAAATCATGAAAGTAAGAAGCCAGATCTGAAGACATCTGAAAGTTTGGAGGAAATGAAGCTAGATGAGAACACATTGGAAGATCCACCTAAAGAAGAACCACCTAAAGAGAAAAAAGAATCAAAGCAAGATGAATCAAAACAAGATGAATCATCTAAAGGTATGAAAAGAGAATTCAAAGGTAGATGTTTTTCTTGTAATACTATTGGGCACATGAAGAGAGATTGCATAGGTAAGCAATTTAAACCTCTTAATGGACATTGTTTTGGACATAGAGCTAACGAATGTAGAAGACCTAAAGTAATTTTGAATAATTATGATAATAGAATGATTGGGGATACTAACAATATAGATAAGAGATCTATTGAAGAAATGAATAAAAGAAAAGTGGTAGTGTGTTTTAGATGCAACAAAGTAGGACATATTGCTAGAAATTGTAGGTCATAGATCAACCAGCAAGGACAGAGATTTGGAAACAATGGAATCATTTGTCAGATATGCAACAAGTTTGGACACTCAGTAAGAGTTTGTAGAATGAACAATGGAGGTTATCATCATAACCCTAACCCTAGGAACAATGCAAGTAGGAAATAAAGAGAAATGTTGTTGTAGCAATAAAGATGAAGTAAAATTTGATAAAAGCACATATCAAGGAGGTATATTCAGCACTGAAAGTAGTTAGGAAGGTAATGTATCTGATGGTAGGGATGAATCTTTACCTGGCCCTTCTTTAAGTACTTAAATTATGTAAGTTTCTGTAGTTTTGGACTTTGGATTAGTGTAGATTAGGAATTTGAATGAGTTAAGTTTTACGTAGTTAGATATAGGTTTTTTATGTTGTACTAATGCTATGGTTAAGTGCACAAAAGAAAATATTATGTTTTGCGAGGTCGCAAAAAGTTTTATGGTTGCAAGTTTGCAGAATCATCTTTTTGAGGTTTTAGCGGCAAAATGAATGAATGTGATGTTAGATTGAGTTAATGTGAAGTGTTATTAGGTTGAAATCAAAGTTATTATGATTTCAAAGTGATTGAAAAGAGATTTGAAAGAAGAAAAAGTGAGTTGAGGATGATTTGAAGAAGTTTGGAAGTAGTTTACAATGTCAATCATACTGAAACCCTAGATTTAAAAATTTGAGTTGACTGGAGTGACAATGTGAACACAATGGAAAGAATAAACTCAGTCTACATGAAGCACCTAATTGATAAAGTCAATGATAGTGTGAAGCTTGTATTGAAGACTTTTCAGAATATTGTTAAGAACAGATCAAGGATTCCTCAATCCTTAGTTGAAAAGCATAAAGATGACATTTGTTTTATGGTAGACACTGATTTCACCTACATTGAAGTAGTTGAGCCTAGAATGGAATTCATAGACCCTCTTGGCTATGAAGTATCTAAAGTAGAAATAGTAGGATATGTGAATAGACTGTTAAAGTGTGAGTTGGATGGTCATGCAAATAGGTTTGGAACCTATGAAGAGAATTTCAACTCTGCAATAAGTTTGAAAGAAAAGAAGTAATCTAGTAGGAGAGTTGAATCAACTATAAAGAAAATACTGAAAGAATCAGGTATGTCAAGTCATGAGTTTGACATAGCTAAGAAGACTATAGAAGCCTTAAAGAAAAGTAAAAATCTTGTAGTTCCACCTGTGGCATCTATTGCAGACCCTATTGATCCTATTGTAGTAAAGGTAAAAGTTGAAGAACCTAAAAAAGTTGAAAGGGAAAAATCCTTTTCTCCTATTCCTAGCAAAAGAGTAAAAGAGAGTGCAACAAGACCTGACAAGAGATAGAAAGTGATTGTACCACCTATACCTAGAAAAGTAGCAAAAATTAAAGATGATGATGAAGTTTTAGTCGAGAAGAAAACTTGGAAACCAAGAATTGAAAGAGTTAATAAAGATATATTGTAGCATGGAGACTTCACTAAGATAAACAAATACTATGATCTATATGGATCATTTGACAGATTAAATTTTGAAAATGTAATGATTACACATATGATTTTGACAGATAAGAAATTGAGCACTATTCATGGTAAGATCCCAGAAGATTTGTATAACAGACTTGTGAATAGAAAATAGAGAGCACAAGAAAAGGACACAAAGATGAGAGAACATGTAATCAGATAGTTCTATGAAGTTGAGGATGAAGATCATTTGAAGAGAATCTTGAAGCCTCTTGGAACTTTATTGAGAACTAAGAGAAGAACAATTCTTATAATGGGAGGCAAAAAGGAGGAAGTATAGAAAGAGACTGAGCAAGCAGTAATGCAAGTTCTTGCAGATATAGTTGCAGGAAAGAATGTTGAATCAGTTCCTCAGTAGAAGTAATCAGAGGAACAGCATGTAGAGAAAGTTGGTATTGAAGAAGTCCCATCTTCTTCACATATCAATATTAGCAAAGAATCATTGGACATTGAAGGAACCAAAGTGACACTAGAGTCAGATGATGCAGTGTTTTGTGATCTAGGAAACATTATTGACAATTTGGCTTTAGGAGAGCAAGAGAAGGTTACAGAATCAAAAAAGGATACAGAGGTAGAGGAAGCACCAGCTGTATCAGAATCAGTTCCAACAGAGAAGATAGTTAAAGGTAAACAAATTTTGACAGAGGTCACTACCTCTAGTGCACCTTCTATACTAGTTGAAGACATTAGCACACTTGACAGTAAGAAGAGACAAATTGGTTCAATTTTTGAAGACCTTGGAAAAGAGGTTGAAGATGATGATCAACTTGAGTTCATCACATCTCTTAATAAAATTATTGGAAAGAATAAGAAGGTGAAAGACCTTGAAGGCAAAGTTAGAGTTTTGACAGAGAAACTTGAGAGTGTGATCAGCACTAAGGTATTTGACTTGGATCCACTTGAGAAAACTAAAATGGTAATGGACTCTTTTGACTCTGAATTTTCTAACTTGAAGGATATTGCTAGAATAAAAGCTCAAGAAGCTTATGAAGTAGAAATGCAACAAAATATAAGTGTAAATATTCAAAATGATATTGGTAATTTGGATGTATGTATAAAGAATTTGAGGAAACATTTTGAGATTGGAAAGAGTTTGTCTATACAATGCACAAAATTAGAAATCCTAATAGTTGAAGAAGATAAGAAGATCAAAGAGAAGATAGATTCAATTACAACTGAGACAAACACCTTGACAAGCCCTAATGTAAAGATAAGTTCTGTGGAGAAGAACATAAGGAAGTTAAATGATAAAATCAGAATGTTAGTAGAGGAGAAGAACAGAAAGATGATCAGGATTAACATCTTGAGAGAGCATGTCTCAATCAAGACCTTAATTGTTGAAGACCAAATTGAGGAGAGTCTTTCAGCAAAGACATATTTTCAGAAGTTTAGCTTTAATTCCCTACAAGCTTGTCAAATAGCAGCATACGGATTGAGTACTTTACTCAATGTTGCTGAATCCATCAAGAAGATATGGGAGAAAGATTTTGAAACATGGAAGTCAGAGTTTGGTGACTGTGTTGCAAGCCTACCGGCTTTGCAATAGCTGATAACAAGGTATCAAGTTTTTTTTGAAATTTTTGTACACCCTATCTTTTTTATTGTTGTCAAAGGGGGAGAGATAACAGAAAATTGATAATATGCTGAGGAAGGATACTCATAGGGGGAGCTATTCTATGGAGTATAATATTGTATATGTTTTGTATAACATTTGGCCACAATTTTGTGTAAGTGTTTTGAAGTTTTGTTTGCACACTTAGCCAATTTTCCCATATGTTGCAACCAATGACAAAGGGGGAGATTGTTGGAAATTTGGCTAATGTGGCTGCATAGATGTTTTCATTATGGAAACATATGATCTCTACTAAGAGTGAAAAATATAGAATGCAAGTATGGCAAGTTGAAGGAAGAAATTGTCTAAGTATGGATACAGTGATCCTGATAGAGCACCCGATGAAGATTTAGTTGGTGACGTCCACTGGAGGAATATTTCTATTTGTGCAATTAACTAAAGCTTCTACAGAGTATGAGGATACCCCATCTCATTGCACATAAAGTTTGGAGTAGTACAAACAAAGTTATTCAAAGTTTACCGAAGACAGTTTTGCAGATAGAATAGTTTTGGAGATAGTATTAGCAAAAGAGTTAACAGATTATTTTCCTGTCAAAATAATGAATTAACATTATGAAGGGATGACATCCTAGATGTTTAACCTTGAATAAATATTTTGGAAGCCGACCATATGAAGTTATTAGCTCTAATAACTCATATATTAGGCATACTTGAAATGTAATGAGTATGATGTTTTTTGTAAAAAGAAAGAAAAGGATAACTTGCAAAAGTTGTATATTGTGATAGCAGAAAAGGCTATTGATGTGAAGTTGTAAGAAGTACCATATTATAGTCAGAAACATTTTGTATTACCTATTTGGGTAGTGAGCTCAGCTGGTGATCAAGTTTTGTAATCTAACTCCTAACAAGGCCTAAAGTCCTTTAACCAGGACAGATCTACTATACATTGTAAACAGACTCTTAATAGGGTCCAATATCCCTAACAAGATACTTTTGATTAGTGATCTTTGTGGGTACCATCCCCACCGGGGTTTTCCCTTGGCCAGGGTTTCCTCGAGAACATATCATGTGTTATGAGTTCTTTCTATTTATTGCTACGTCTGTTAATTAGCTTGATAATCTTTGTATGCACTAAAGTAATCTATTATATCCATAAGTGGGCAAAAGTAAAAGTTTGTGAAATACTAATTCACCCCCCCCCCCCTCTCAGTATTTCCTATTTCTAACACAAATCTTATATGCATAGGGGATGAACATTCAAATTTTCCTAAGAATTACTTTGAGTAGTCCTCCAACACATGTACTATTGTGAAAATCATCACAAGTCCATTTGTTGGAGGAAATCTCATAGTACACATGTTTGGAGGTTTGAAGGAAATAAGAGAATTTGAAGAGTCATGAGTCTTAAGATTGTACTTAATATAGCCAAGCTTCATTCAATGGTACATTAAAACATGAAAAAAACTAGATTAAACTAGTAAACCAAAGGACATACTGATTATAAGTAAACTAGTAAACCAAAGGACATGCTGATTAACATAACTATGTTGACTTCATTTTGTAGTTGTTTAACATGAGAGTTTGTAGATTAATAGGAGTTCATAGATACTAGTGTGCCATAGTTGCCCATCTATAACTAGTGAGATGCACATAACTCATGTACCTTCGCTTACTAGCCGTTACCTTAGAAAAATGAGCAAGAAACCAAAAAAAAAATGATTAGCAAAAAATGTTAATTATAATCATTTCTTTTTTGGTTTCTTGCTCATTTTTCTAAGATAACGGCTAAGTTGAGCATCAATATCCTCGTCATTCCCCTCCTCTCTCTCTCTCTCTCTCTCTCTCTCTCTCTCTCTCTCTCTCTCTCTCCCCTACTGATCCTTTGGCATGTATTAAACAAAATTGAATTTTCAGCATATTATTATGATTCTATTTCTTTGTTGTAAACATGTCATTAGTTCAATTTTGTAATTTTTTTTTTGTGTTAAATGCATTTAAAATAAAGGTCTAATTCTGTAGACTGCTGATGTAGAGCCCTCTACTATCACCTTAAATAGGCCAACTCAACTTGAGGATTCAACAAGAAACTTAAATGTAATACACCAAGAAGTACCAAATGATGAATGCTCAATTGTTGTAATGGAAAAGAAATATCAAAACCATCCATTTCTAGAACTTGATTTTTCTAGAGTCCTAATGATTTTTCTTATTTCTTGAACATTTTTGACATACTTAAATGGAATACACAATACCAAATGATGAATGCTCAATTTTTGTTGGCAAAGCATCATAACCATCCATTTCTAAAATTTGATTTTTTATAGTCTTAATTATTTTTCTATAGTCCTAATGATTTTGAAAATTGTTGACAAAGAGTGTTTCTTTTTTTTATTATAGTATAAATGATTTTTCTATAGTTGTAATGATTTTCCTTATTTCTTGTCTTTTGTCCCTTTTTTATTTCCTATGTCTATGCTTCATGATAGGATTTTGTCACCTTCTTTTGATGGTATATTTCATTCACTCTATGTGGAATACTATTTTGTTCACTATTTTATTTCAGCTTGATATTTCTTTCATTTTTCATATACACAGAGACTACACATGTTGATAAAAAAATGAGCTATTTGATTTAGGTTTACTTTTTATTATTGTAAATGGTTAATATTTCTGATGGTACTCCTTGGTGTATTCCATATATAAATAATCATATAAAAATAATAAATTTAGTAATGATGGTGCGATGCATTATTGATATAGGCTCGATAGCTCTTGTCAATGTGCCAAACTATCAATGTGTTGGTGGGAAGTGTGTGTTGAAGACTTCACAGATATAGAGCAACCCTGGATGACAATTTTGGTGCTACCCAAATATAAAAAAGGTTGCTAATGTGTATATATTTAATGTTTCTAATGTAAATACTATTCATTATATTATAATAACTAATGTAGATTGCGCATCACAAGGAAATAATGGCTGCGGATACTTTAGTTGGGTCGATGACAACTCATCTACATCTATCCGCCCATCTCCACTTATCCATGATGAAGGATTTGAGTGAAAAACATGTCAAGTTAGGGAAAATTGCAAAATTATATTTTTACGATGCCTTCTCTGTATTCTAATCACATATCTTTGTTGCGACCATATGCAGAGATGAACTCGGGAATTAGTTAGTTTAGTATTTTCATATTGTAACTAACATTTTAATATGGATATGATGTAACTTCTCTTTGCCTCAAGTGTGCATATATATGGTTTGCATCTTTTTTTAGAATAATTCTTCATGTTTATGGCTCAAGTGAGCCCCAATCTGCTATCAATCACATGATTTAATATATAGTGTTTTCTTGGTTATTCCATTTGTTCCTTGACCTTTGAAGGCCATTTGGTAATTTCAACTACACCTAAGGATCCATCAGTAGTTGTGGAAAATAAGATTCATGTTGCAATGCCTAGGTTGTGAGATGGGAAATAGAGGCAAGAAGAGTGGAAAGAAGATGATATTCCTGAGATCATGGATGGACACAATGTTGCAGACCTTATTGATCCAGGTATCTTGTAGATGCTTGAAGAACTGGAGAGGGAAGAAGGGATTTGGATGGCAGCTTAGGGTGATGAGGATGATGAGATGGGGGAAGATGAGATGGGCTTGCCAACATCTACTGAATACAAGGTATCAGAATCATAGGCTATAAGTATCAGAATATAAACTATTGTAAAAGGAAGAAACACATATGTATCATCATTTAATAAAAAATATAAAAGTATCCCATAGACACACAGTTTCTATTATAACAACCATCCTCTAATACCATGGTGTACTAGTCTCAAGGTAAGAACAATTTACTTAAGCCATCATATAAGTATCATACTAAAGTTTAAATAGACATTAACTATGGATTGACTATCATTTTAAAGCTTGAGTGAGGCTTGGTACCATGCACCATTTGTAGATTTATACACAATGCTGATTTAGGCTTGAGGTAAACTACATGTGTCATGTAAACAACATGGTTGAATGCAATCTCTTTTGTGCATTTTCAAGAGTTTTCCCACCAATACAAGCATAAATAATGCATTGAACATAATCTATGAATATTTCACGGTATGAAGTCTCACTAAAGTTTGAAGTTTGAAGTATGAGCATCCTCCCTTTATTCTAGTGAGGGATTGGAATGGGTTCATTTTGGATGCAAAGGAGAAAGGGGATACTCAAAGAGGAATTACACTAGCAAATGAGAGAAGAAGGTATGCAATAGTATTAACTACTACTAGAATGTAATAATGCACTAATTAGTGATCTTTATATCTATATCATGTAACATATTTCAAACTTTTCATACATTGTAGGACACATCAAAGGAAACAAAGGCCAGACAGCAAAAGATTTCACAATAGCTGAGAAACATAATTCTAGGCATCATGGTCATAAATTTTTGGAGACAATGTAATTGAGTTGTATATGTAGATGATGGAAAGAAAGTGTACCAAGACCCCTTATGACCCTTTACAACTGTATATGACCTCTAAGCATATATCTTAGAGGTCTTAAAATGTTGTAAAGGGTCATAAGAGGCTCCTAGGAGGGGCCAGATGAGCTTCCACCTTCACGTGGTTGGCTCTGTTAAGTAGAGAATGTTAATTAAACTATTCTCAAAACAAAGAGAAGCTCAATAATTTAAGGTCTCAGTCCACAGACAAATTAAATTAGACTTACTAAGCCTCTTATTTTAGTTTTTAATAAGATTGATTTGAAACCACTAGAGACTACTCTACAAGGTTGAAGAAGTGGTATATTTTGGCAAATGAAGAGTGGAAAGAAGATGATATTCCTAAGATCATGGATGGACACAATGTTGTAGACTTTATTGATCCATATATCTTGCAGAGGCTTGAAGAACTGGAGAGGGAAGAAGGGCTTAATTAGGATGGTAGCTAAGGGTGATGAGGATTTCACAATAGTTGACAAACATAATTGTAGGCATCATGATCACATTTTTTTGGAGACAACATAATTGAGTTGTATACCCAGACAGAGTGCAACTTCTACACCTCTGATTCCAAGTTGACATTGCAGGATGGAGAACAACTTGGAAGCGGAAGTGCAGAAGTTTTTCTCCATCATCTGGGTATACCACTCAATTACATTGTCTCCAAAAAAATGTGACCATGATGCCTACAATTATGTTTCTCAACTGTTGTGTCCCAGGACCCCTTATGACCCTTTACGACCATTTACGATCCCTAAGAATACATCTTAGAGGTCTTAAAATGTCGTAAAGGGTTATAAGAGGCTCTTAGGAGGGGCCAGATGAGCTTCCACCTTCACGTGGTTGGCCCTATTAAGTAGAGAATGTTAAACTATTCTTGAAAAAAAGAGAAGCTCAATAATTTAAGGTCTCAGTACAAGCACTAGAATTGATTTTTTTGGCATCGGCTGGGAAATTTTTGTATATCAACATGTGATATAGTTTGGGAAAAAAACTCTATCGCATGTTGATATACAAAAATTTCCCAGCCGTGCTGAAAAACTCAATTCTAGTGCTTGTACTACATGACTGGTGCCAAAATAGGGAAAACAGGGCTCTCCCAATCACTGACTATGACCCCCTGGCAACAAGCAATAGAATGAGTGTGGACACCTGAAGATAAATATCAGATAGGGGAAAAGCACCTGCAGCAAGAGAGGCAAGAGCTATAGATACAGATGAGGATATCCCAAATCCCTAATATAAGAAATACGGTGAAGAAAAAGAGTAATGCATAAATTATTACTATTTTGGAAGATGCAAATCCAACCAAGGAGATGCTGAAGAGGATAGATGAATTGATGGTGTGAGCATGTCATTTTGAAGTAAGCAATAATGAATCTTTAGTTATAACAAAAGTTCAATAAAGGTTTATATTTTATACTATTTTATGTCATGAACTAAAATATGTATTTGTTCTTGTTACAATATTTTTTTCTTGCTCAATTACCTAGTCATGGACATTGCGGTGAGACCGGTAGTAGCATCATGCAAAATAGTAATAATTTTTTCATTAACTCTTTTTAGTTTTTTCTTCACCATATTTATTATATTAGGGATTTCTGGGATATCATCATATGTATCTACAACTATTGCCTCTGTTGTTGCAGGTGCTTTTCCCCTATCCCGAACATCAAGTTGTGATAAAAATATCAGTAAAACTATCATAATAACTCCATGAACATTATTTTAAGTAATTATCTATGAATATTGTGTATTAATATTGAATTATATTTCATGTTAATGAATATTTTTATGTGTTAATGGGGAATTTAGATTGATGTTAGGGGAAGGGGGGCTGAGGCTAGATGAGCTTCCACCTTCATGTGGTTGGCCTTGTTAAGTAGAGAATATTAAAGTATTCTTGAAACCAAGTGAAGCTCAAACTAAAATACCTTCATTATTTAATCAATTTAATTTGATCTAGGTCTTTTATCATAAGTGCATTTTGAATGTGTCATTGTCAGGCAACTATCAAATAAAAAACTAGAAGGGCCAATAGTCAACTTCTCTTTGTCATTGTCTAGCATGATTCGGCTTCATTTTGTGTAAGTATTCTCGTATTGAATGCATCAACCTCTCTTGGCCTAATGTGGATTATTTCATTGGTTTGTGTTTTTGAGTAGGTGAAGTGTTAAATCAGTTCCAATCTTCTATTCTTAATTTGTTCAAACTGTAGGAGGGCCTAATAGATATACTCAACATAGAATTGACTACTAGTCTCGGCAATTGAACACACTAAGTCTTTGGCTTGAGAGAAAGAGTTGGGTAATGTTGTTTCTGGATACCTATGTGATTGTCCTCAGTGGCCTCTTTTTGTTTTAACAGGTTATTTTTATATATATGTAGTGTCCATGTTTTTTTTAATAAGGATTCTTTTTGTGTCATATGCTAGTGCTATGGAACCTAAATAAACAATTATAAATGTAATAGATAATGTCTTCGATGAAGGAATTGATGTGCCACATGTAAACCAAAATCCATGCTTAATGCCATTTTGTGCAAAATGAGTTTGTCTATTAGCATATCAGATTTTGTTACACCCTTCATGAATGTAATGTTTAAGTTAAGTATTGATGCAATTTTGTAAAGTAGCAAGTTCTGTTGTCATTATTTTTTTCTAGTTGGTTATGGAATAAAAGTTTTTGTCATATAAACTTTGATAACATTGTGAAAGTAAGTACTACACTTGCAGTAAGAGATTTGCCTAAAATTATGAAGCCTACTAACATGATTTGCAAAGAATGTGTAATGGCTAAATAGAAGAGAAGTTCTTTTCCCAGTAATAAGTTTACATCTATAGAGAAGCTGGAGATTGTTCATACAGATTTGAGCGGTCCTACCAGGACTAGAGGATTCTATGGAGAAAGGTACTTTATGATTCTAGTTGATGATTTTACAAGAATGATGTGGATTGCATTTCTTAAATAAAAATTTGAAGCATTTGATAAGTTTAAGATTTTTAAGAATAAAGTTGAGAATGAATCTGGAAAGAAGATAAAATGTTTGACATCTGATAGAGGTGGAGAATTTACTTCTAGAGATTTTAACACATTTTGTGAAGAAAATGGCATTAAGAGATAGTATTTAGTCCCTAGAACACCTGAACAAAATGGCATCGTAGAAAGAAGAAACAGATCAGTGATTGAAGCAGCAAGAACTATGTTATTTGAGAATGATTTGGTGAAGATATTTAGGAGAGAAGTAGTGAACACAAAAATGTATACAATGAATAGAGTACAAATTAGAGTAGACACAGACAAGACACCTTATGAATTATGGTTTGGACATGCACCCTCAGTTAAGTATTTTAGAATTTTTGGAAGCAAATGTTATATAAAAAGAGATGATGATATTGGAAAGTTTGATCCTAGAAGTGATGAAGGTATATTTCTTGAATATTCTTTGAAAAGAAAAGCCTATAGATGTTACAATAAAAGAACTAAGACTATTGTTGAAAGCGCAAATGTTAAAGTTGATGAAAATTTCAAAATTTAGGAAAGAATACTTGATTATGAATTAGATGAAGAAGCT
Source organism: Chamaecyparis obtusa (assembly GCA_027943335.1). Classification (NCBI taxonomy): domain Eukaryota; kingdom Viridiplantae; phylum Streptophyta; class Pinopsida; order Cupressales; family Cupressaceae; genus Chamaecyparis; species Chamaecyparis obtusa. Next base: position 237,440 of record BSBK01006265.1, on the reverse strand, counting down.
CATCCTAAACCTAACATTAGATCTATTGAATTATTTTATGAAACTGACAGTGATTTTTTGAATGAAAGCCACAGTGAAGTCATTAAAGAACTTACACCTGAAGTGAGATCTAAGACAGTCACCTAGAAAGAGTTTGTTAAGAAATCATCCTATTGAAAAAATTATTGGAAGCATCAAAAGAGGAGTTCTAACTCAAAATAAGGCACAAAAAAGTTATGTTTGTTTTCTCAAATTGAACCTAAGACTACTAGTGAAGCTTGTGAAGATGAAAGTTGGACTAATGTTATGAAAGAAGAACTAGATCAGATTGAAAAGAACAAGACATGGGAATTGGTCCCTAGACCTAAAGACAAGAATGTTATTGGAACTAAATGGGTATTCATAAATAAGATGAATGAACAAGGAGAAGTAGTAAGAAACAAAGCAAGATTGGTATGTAAGGGTTACTCGTAGCAAGAAGGAATTGAATATGAAGAAACCTTTGCACTAGTTGCAAGAATTGAAGCAGTAAGAATGTTTTTGGATTATGGAGATTACAAGAAATTCAAAGTATATTAGATGGATGTGAAGTCATCATTTCTGAATGGAGAATTGGAAGAACAAGTCTACATTGAGCAGCATGAAGGTTTTCCTTTAACTCATGAAGGATACATGGTATGTAAACTGAAGAAAGCTTTATATGGACTTAAACAAGTACCTAGAAATTGGTATGCAAGATTGGATAAGTATTTGTTAAAATTGGGATTTACAAAAGGAACAGCTCATAGCAATCTGTACACAAAAGAAATTGAAAATGGTTTGTTGATTATAGTTATTTTTGTTGATGACATTATCTTTGGAGGAGAAGATGAAGCTAGTGACAAATTTGCTGATGAAATGAAGACTAGATTTGAAATGAGTATGATTGGTGAAATGAAATACTTTTTGGGATTATAGATAACACAAAACAATGATGGTATCTTTGTAAGTCAGACAAATTACCTGAGTGACTTGTTGAAAAGATTTGGAATGGAGGATTGTAAACCTGTTGGAACACCCATGGTGACTAGACATAAGCTATCTAGCACAGATGAGATTCTTGTAGTGGAACAGAAGAAATACAGATCTATGATTAGAGGATTACATTATTTGACTCATAAAAGACCTGATATAGCACATTCTGTTGGAATTGTAGCAATATTTCAAGCTAAACCTAGAGAATCACATTATGTAGTAGTAAAGAGGATACTAAGATATTTAAGAGACACAATGGACTATGGATTATGGTATGAAAAATTTGATGATTTTACCCTATGTGCATATACAGATGCTGATTGGGGAGGCAGTATTGATGATAAGAAAAGCACCAGTGGTGGAGCATTTTTCCTAGGAGGAAGATTGGTTTCTTGGCTAAGCAAGAAGTAGAGTTGTATCTCACAAAGCATAGCAGAAGTGGAATATGTAGTAGCAGCAAAAAAATGTAACTAGATAATTTGGATGAAGCAAATGCTGAAGGATATTGGAATAAAATTTGTTGAGCTTGTTGTCATACATTGTGACAACACCAGCATAGTTAGTATTTCTAAGAATCATGTATTACATTCTAAGACAAAGCATATAGAGATTAAGTATCATGTTGTAAGAGAGAAAGTTGTCAAGAAAGAAGTCAGACTTGAGTACATAAGTACAATGGAGCAGATAGCAAATATATTCACAAAGCCTTTTCCTAAGGATACATTTGAGTATCTGAGAGGTATGCTTGGGGTTATGCCCCAACCTAATTTTGAAAAGTGATGTAGTTGGTTGCATCCATCCAGTGGTATATGAGCATTATCTTTCTTCTAGACTGGATGTTGGTACTTCCTCTATGGGGGAGTATGTGTATCTGAGCTGAGTCATGAGGACTCTAGAGAATGTATTTTCTGAATAGTGTCTTTTGACATTGGAGTTGTTGTTGACATAGTGATGAAATTTCTATCATTGATGTCAATGGGGGAGAAGTATACATGGAAAACTAGTTGAACCATCTGTTGGAGAGAACTGAATAGGATAACAAAGCAAGATTTGATTGATGAAGAGGATTTGGAGTAGCAGTGTTGCAGTATTGGATTTTTGGAACATTGGATGTTTTTCATCTATGTTTCCATCAATGCCAATGGGGGATATTGTTAGAAATGAATACTAAATGCTTGGTAGCCATTCTGTAGAAATTGTTGTTGCATTCATGACTATGATTGTCATTGATGTCAACACAGTGATTTATCGAAGACTTGGAGAGAAGCAGACATAGTTTGAATTAGCACACATGGGTTATTGTAGTTGGAGCTATGCAATGTTGAGGATATACTATTTGATATGTTATATGTCTATGGTTAAGAGCATAGACAATAATTCATTTATTCATGGAAGTTATGAGCATTTTAGTGGAAGCAGTATTCAAGTAGTGTTCCTGAGTAGCGGTTTGTGGAAATTGGATGATATCTCCTAATTGGGATGGAATCTAGTTTTGTGAAGTTAAAGGGAAGTTGAAGACACATTGATAGTGATGTGGATGATAGCGTAGACTTTGAGGTTGCACGAGTGAAGATTATTGTATTTGGAAGTCGATAGTTTTGTGTAGTTTTGATGTAGCATGTGGAAACTTTTATATTGTAATTGTATGCGGACTCATTTGTAATTATTTGAGTGTGGTATAAAGGAAGGAATGCATTTCCTTATTTTAATGTATTTTTGATATGGAAGTAGTGGTTGTGTGTGATGTTTTATGCATGAAGTGAAAAAAAGAGCTAAGTATGAAAGTGAATTTGTGAAGGAAGACATGTGAAGTACAAAGATCTGAAATTGAGATCTGATGTAATAGTGAGTGCAGTTTGGCATAGTCAGAGAAGAGGTAAAATATTATTTTTGTGAGTAATGGAAAGATTATTTGGAGAGTGTGTTCAATGATCTTAACTTGAAGCTGTTTGGGCAGTGGGTCCTTCTATCTTCCATAACTCTTAATAGGGTTAGAATCTTATAACAGTGATTCAAAATCTCCTAATAGGGATTCATATGTACTAAATGTATTTCATAAGACTCCTAATAGATTCTATCCTTTCACAAGGAATATTCATATTAGTGCATCTTTTTTTGGGCATCATTCCCACCGGGGTTTACTCTTTGATCAAGAGGTTCCCTAGTCAACATATCTTGTGTCATTGTGTTATTATGCATGAATATCTTTCTATGGTTGGTAATTATATTGATTATATGGTTTAATTCTATTGAAGATGATAAAAGTTATAATTATTAGATAACTGATTCAGCCCCCCCTCTCAATTATCTTGGTGGACTTTACTTTCTAACAGTAAAAACCCTGGTGGGAATTAGCACCCACTATAAACTACACTAGAGTATTATGATCCTTGTTCGAAGATCTTACAACCCTGTTAGGAGTTGATCTTTAAAATGCATTAAGTAAATTCACTTAGTCAAAGGTTGGACCTTGTTAAGAGACTTTTACAATTAAACCTGTTAGGGGTGAGGACACATTGTCTGAGAGCACACTACTCAAAGGGGTGAAGGATGCAACCTTCTATTTAACATATACACACTATATATGGATCTTGGTGAACTACGAGTAGACCTATTGTCTTGATTAGTTCCAATGGATAGCATACACTCTCTAATTTGTCACATAGACCTTCTTCTGATGGCTCAATACTTTGCACCTTCTACTCTGCTCTTATCTTTCAACTATCTGCCATACATAACAATCACAAAATGATTGCTTATAAATATCTTCCTCTAAATTATATAATCAAGTCAAACTATTAGAAGCATCTTGAAATCATATTAGATAAACAATATAACTTTCCAATAACATCTCAGTCAGCTCTACTAAGCACACAACACAAATTAGGACTGCACAACTCCATATGAGTAGATGCGTCACTTCACACTATCGGCTCCACCAAATTAACTGATACTTTCTTCTCATTCTAAATTATGGCATGAACTCTTAACCCAACATTCATAACTCTTATCCAAACACTATTACAAGAACACATATCAAAATGATAGGTGCAACTACTACAACAATAAAAACACTGTCAGCTCTACCAAATAAACTCAAGAAATTATGACTGTCAACTGGAGACTTCATAACTCCACCTATACTACATATCTAACTCTACATCCATGAATAAAACATCATATACATGTCTAAAACATAAATATAAATGTGCACGGCTACATTACTGTTAGGAATGGGAACACTAAGAGGGGGGTGGGGGCGGGGTGAATCAGTGTTCACTTAATTTAATCTTTTTACTTTACTTCTTAAACTCAACTTGAATGCTTAAGTACTAAAATGAACATCAAGATAAATAAGAAACATGAACTCAACACATGAAACTAATGTGGTTATGGGGAAACCAAAATAGGTAAAAATCCCGGTGGGAATTGACACCAACTAATAATCTGTACTAGTGTTTTATGATCGTTGTTAGAAGATCCTTAACCCTATTAGGAGTTTCTTTACAATGTATTTAGTACAGTGACCTACTCAAGGGTCAGACCCTATTAGGTGTCTTTTACAATAACCCTATTAAGGGTGTGGACACACTATCCTAAAGCTCACTGCTCAAGTGGTGAAGGGTACGACCTTCTAATCTCAGATACACACTATATCTACTAGATGAACTGTCACTGTAACACTGCTTGTCTAATCAGTTGCTTTGATGCACCGATCATTTGACCTCTTGCAAATCTATAATACATCTTAACAACCTTTCACATACTTTTTCTCTTCTTATTTCAACTCTCTATCAACTTTCATACTTCATTACATTGGCACATCTAATATTTATATGCACATACAAAACAATTAACTAGGTCAGCCCTTTAACCGATTACACACAATGCTTCCAATTGAATTGGCACAAGTGTGTTTACAAAAAAACATAATTTTATGTCTAAAACCTAATTATAATAGGTGCATAGCCATTACACTACAATAATATAACCTCTAACCAAAATACCAACAGTTGGCTTCTTGCATTGTTCTTCTCTGGCATTCACTGTCTGTGCAACTTAAACTCTTTGTATCTTCCTCACACTGAATCTTCTGATAATATGCTCTTATTCTTAGCATGAATATGGTCTTAGAAACTTAAATTCTAGGGTGCACACCATAATTCTATCATATGCATGTGCGCTGATGCTCTGACCTTCAGGTACTCTGTACACTATCCAGTCTTCAACACTTAGCCAATTTTTTATCTTCTTATCATGAGCGCTGACTCTAAAACATCATGACTTTTTTATCATAATGACAACACTATATTAAGTCATATACACTAGTACAGTCAACTTTCCAACAATCTCCCCCTTTTTCATTGATGGAAACAATGGAATATGGAAAAGTTACTAACTGTCCCTTGATACAAAAAAAATACTCAATCATACTCTATCTTATATCTGCCTTATATCTTCTTACTATACATTTTCTTTACATAGCTATAGCTCCATATTCTATAGATACTCCCCCTTTGACATTAATGACAAAGGTGTTACAAAACTAAATCTGTACAAGTAATTACACTAAAAGTACATCTGGGTATGCAATCTATAAATTTTGGATCTCTTGCTTCCAAAATGCAATCAATGCATTGATTGTTTGGAGATGGGCACATAAGGCATATTGTAGTTTCTCCATCTTCTCCAAATCTAAACTAGGACCTTGATCATATTTCACCATGGTGGCATCAATATCCTTGATATTCTAATTCAACACATCTAGGGAGGGCGCAAGAGCATTTCTAGGCTGAGTCTACCTAGCCCTTATCTTTGACATCTCCTTTTCTACCTTCTCAATTTTGTCAATCTGTCCTTGATATATATTGTTACACATGTTTACATTAGTAGAGGGATCTTCTACTAACTTCCTCACTTTTTCAATCATGGCCTCTACTTCTTGGATCTTCTTGTAGTGATCGGCTGTCAACTTATCTTGATCCATATAGTTAGCAATAATTTTCCTTCCTTTTGCTGCAAACTCTTTCAAAGTTGCTTGTCCAACTTTGAGTGAATTGAGGTCTAGTGAGAAGTTTTTGACCAACTCATTTAGTCTTTTCTTCGTATACTTCTCCTTTGCAACTAATGATATTAATTCTTCCAAGTTAGAGAAATTACTCTTGAATTGTGAAAGAATTGCACTTACATCATCAACAGAGTGTACCTTGGACACTTTCTTATCTTCTAGTAATAAGTTGTTCAGGATATTTACTGATTCTACAAGGAGGGGATTCCTCATTACCTATTTCTCCTTGGCCTTCTCCATAGCTAAGACATTGAACTTGATTAGGTCTTCTTCTCCCCATGAGTCCAAACTAGTGGTGTCAGGTGTCAAGCTTGACAAAAATGATGTTGAGGGAGTGATAGGAGTGCTATCTATCACTCCTTTCTTTACTTTTCTTAGTATTTCAATAGATGGCTTATCTATTGTTTCATTTCCTTTTTCCTCTTCTTTTTATTTCTCCTCTTCCATATTTTCTTTCTCTTTTTCTTTCTCTTCTTTTTCTATTTCCTTCTCTTCTTATTTTTCATCTATTATATCTTCAATGTGTACTTCTTCTTTTGGTTTGGGTGAATTGTTACTGCAAAGGATTTCAGCTTCTTGTGTGCTCACAAAAGCTTCCTCAAACTTATCAAGGTCTCTATCTATGGGTGCCATGGCTATTTCTAAATTTTCAATGATGATAGTATTATCTTTTAGTGACTCTATCATAGGCAGATACTTTTCTTCCTTTGTATGTGTTTCTATTGTAGGTGCTAAATCCTAAGGACCTTTCATTGATAACTTTATGGTCTCTATCTCCTTGGCTTCCTTAGGAGGCATTTGAGTTGTGTGTGTAGTAGATGGATACATGTGTCTGTTCAAGAATAGCTTCTCAAAGGCTTTCTCTATCTCTTTAGCTACTAACTCATATTTTTTTTCCATGATATGTAGTGTTCTTGTCTTAGTCCGAAGGTGTGGTTTCACCAAATCTAACAAGAAGGTTTTTTCTTCAAGAGAACATACTGGGAGATTTTCATTTAGAATTTTCTCTCTTATTCTTAGATCTTCCTCATTTTCCCATCTCTTCAAGAATTCCAAAATGTTCCATACATTGTTTGGAATCACTATTTTTAGTCCTAGGACTATCTTTTTAAACTTTAGCATATGTTTGACAATCACTCCATGAATCTCTGATTTGTCAATCTCACTGTATTTCTCATAGAACCTTCCTACTTGATCAATTCTTCCTTCATCAACAATCCTTGTACTTAAGACAGTGAGACTAGGTTTGAAACTTACTTCTAGAGGTGCTTGAGTGTTTCTCTTGCTTCTTATTTCTCATGAGGATGGATGACTAGTGTTGATCTCTTTCTTCCTCTTTTCTATTGTCTTATACTCCAGAGGAGTAGTAAGATCAATTGTTACTATGGGCACTAGAGGGGCAACATTAGATTTACCCTTCTGATCATCTAATTTCTCAATTTTCACCTTCTTCATTTTTGGATCATCAAATTCTGTCTTTGTTGCGGCTATGCTTTCTATTTCCAAAGCAATTTTCTATTTCCTTTCTTTGTCTAGGTCTTCTTGAGAAACTCCATGAATTTTCAAAATCTTCGAAGTAACCTTGGAAACTTTTCTTTTTGTTGTTGTGCTATTGAATACAACATCTACTTCTCTTTTTTTCTCTTCATAAGTCCCCCACCTAGGTTCATTGAGGTCCTTAGGTATTGACAACAGAACTTGAGCATAAGCTTCTAGAATAGGCTCTTCAACTTCATATCCTAGTGGATGAATCCACTTTGTTCTTGGTTCAATAGCCTCCATGCATGTTGTATCAGTCTCTACCATGAAACAAATACTATCCTTGTATTTTTCAACTATCTTTTCAGGTATCCTATACCTCATTTGCATTCTCACTCTGATTGTTTTCAAATCCAATTCCATATAATCCTTAAGGGTAATTTATGTGGATGCCTTAAAGGATATCTATGGCATAGTGGGAATGGACTTGTCTAGATATAAATTAGACACCTTTCCAAGAATATGGAAGTACATATAGATTATTAGAGACCCAAACCTGAATATCTAGGTCTTGTCATGATTGATGGCTCTTATGTTGTCTATTAGCTATGTGCACAAGATTTCACATAGATTAAACTTGTCATTCTCTCTTACCAATCTTATTGTTGCTAGAATGGTGGCCACTGACACACTATTTGTTCTGCTAGTGTGATGAAGCCTGTATCCCATTATCATGGACATAAATTTGATGTCTTTGTCCTCTATAGGCTCTATTGTCATTCCATGCTTATCACTTCTTGATTTGCAAGTTTTCTCAACTAGTTTTCTCATGTCCTTGCCTGCTGGAAGAATGGCTCATTTCTTAGAGAGACCTATTATCTCATGAATTAGATCACCTGTGATCCTTACTAGAACTTCACCTATCTAGAATAGGTCATCATGAATCCTACTAAGTATAATCTTTATCCATTCGAACTCATAGAACTCATATGTAGTCGCATATTCAATTATCGGGTGGTTTTCAAGATGTGCATACTCATCCATGAAGGTTTTGTTAGCTTTCATCATTGTTTCCATGTGAGCTCTTATTCTATCCAAACCTACTAGTTCTTTCTTGCAATATATGTATGCCCTGATATCTTCCACATGCATAACACCCATGGGAGTGCGAGAGAATGCACCTTCTAGGTCATCTAGTGTAGATTTGAATGGATGCCTCTTAAACACATATCTCTTCTTCTCTACCACATCAAATACAATGGGAGTAGCCATTACTTACTTGTATATCACTTTTCAAATGATCTCAAAGACTTCTGAATCGATGTGACAGATTAGGGCTTTTGAAATTGATCAAATGCACTTGCTAAACACTGGTGAATCAATCTATAATTCTTTACACTCAAATGACAGGGCTCCTCTGGTCTCCAATTGCTTTGAATTTGAATGCAATAAGAGATCTAAAAGCTTTTGTGTACTTTAAAGTAAGAATTCTACCATTAATGCTTTTTGTGTAAACCAAGCTATCACTGATAATTTCCAACTTTCATTGTGTAATCAATCAACTAGTGCGCTCTTGCACATAGGTTCTACTAGTCTCCAAAAGGTTAAATCCAAATGTGCATGCTTTTAGGGTGAGTATACTGGCCGCACAGGGGTTTAGAGCTAAATTAGCTCCCCCTATGACCCTAAGGGCCATTCATCCAGATGTAGAGAGTGCATCCACTGTGGATGCATCCAATACATTATCATTAACCTTATCCTTATTTTCCTTTGACCAAATCAAGCTTTCATATTCTGAAGCTTTCACAAACTTGACTTCTCCTTTGGTGTCCAGTGTTGATTCTTCTGGCTTTCTAGGGATTTCCTAACTTTGCATCCTTGATCTACAAAACTTGAGATGTTTCCAACCTTGTTACATGAGTGACAAATAACTAAAGGTCTTATATTCCTTGGCACATTGACATGGGTTACCATTTTACACTGTCTAGCTGAGTGACCATTATAGTTACATATCTGACATGTAACATTCTAAGAACTTCTAATATTTGGTTGATTCTGATTTCTCTAATTATGTTGAGTCTTCTTCTTCTGACTTGTCTTGAAATTCATAGCTCTATGACCAAATTTATTGCATGAATAACAGTAACCATTGAAAGGTCTTACCTCTGTACAGTTCCTTACTATATGTCCATGCTTGTTACATGCATAACATGTTTGATCTACTAGATTGTGCTCATTCTTGGATGGTTCAGCATGATCTTTAGTTTGACTTCTAGTCTCGTTAGCATATGTGGTGTCTTCTGGTGCTTTCATTCTTGCTCACATGTTGGTAATATGATTTTGTGCTTCATTGAATCCAATGTCTCTAGTATATCCTTTAAGCCTCCAAGCATATAGTTGAGATTCAATCAAATCCTTGCTTGTGTGTAATTTATCAATGTGATTCTTAGCCTCTTTTAATTCAGATTCCAAGTTTTCTTTATTATTTCTTAGCTCCAAGATTTCCATGTTTTCCTGCCTCAATTCCTCTTTGAGTTGAAGGTTCTCTTTGATCTATTCATCATAGAGTTCCTGATTGTTAGTTAGCTTATCATCCACTTCTTCATTTAGTTCTTTCAGGGATGAATTTTCTTCATTCAGCTTCTTGATCATTATCCAAAAATCACTAGTAGAGCATTCTTTCAAATATTTTCTTAGCCTTTTGATAACTGCTTGAGCATCACTGACTTTTTCTTTTAGTTCTTCGATTTCTTTTTCAGATCTGTCTAGGTCTTCAAGAGCAGCTTCAAGATTTATTTTCAGATTTTTCATTTATGGTTCATCCATGATCTCCTCAAGTGATTAAACTTCTTTGCTAAGGACCAGAGCTCTGGTACCAATTTTTGGGAATGGGAACACTAAGAGGGGGGGGGGCTGAATCAGTGTTCACTTAATTTAATCTTTTTACTTTACTTCTTAAACTTAACTTGAATGCTTAAGTACTGAAATGAACATCAACATAAATAAGAAACATGAAATCAACACATAACACCAATGTGGTTATGGGGAAACCCAAATAGGTTAAAACCCCGATGGGAATTGACACCCACTAATAATATGTACTAGTGTTTTATGATCCTTGTTAGAAGATCCTTAACCCTATTAGGAGTTGCTTTACAATGTATTTAGTATAGTGACCTGGTCAAGGGTCAAACCCTATTAGGATTCTTTTACAATAACCCTATTAGGGGTTTGGACACACTTTCCTAAAGCTCACTGCTCAAGTGGTGAAGGCTACAACCTTCTGATCTCAAATACACACTATATCTACTGGATGAACTATCACTATGACACTGCTTGTCTGATCAGTTCCTTTGATGCACTGATGCTTTGACCTCTTGCAAAGCTCTAATACATCTTAACAACCTTTCACATACTTTTTCTTTTCTTATTTCAACTCTCTATCAACTTTCATACTTCATTACAACGGCACATCTAATATTTATATGCGCATACAAAATAATTAACTAGGTCGGCCCTTTAACCAATTATACACAACACTTCCAATTTAAATGGTTCAAGCATTTTTACAAACAAACACAATTATATATCTACAACCTAATTATGAATGGCGCATAGCCCTTACACAACAATAATATAACCGCTAACAAAAATACCAACACTTGGTTGCTTGCATTGTTCTTCTATGGCATTCACTATCTGTGCAACTTAAACTCTCTATATCTTCCTCATACTGAATCTTCTGATCATGCGCTCATAGAATTAGCATGAATATGGTCTTACCAACTTAACTTCTAGGGTATATACCATAATTCTATTGTATGCACATGTGCTAATGCTCTGACCTTTAGGTACTCTGTACACAGTCCACTCTTCAACACTTAGCCAATTTCTGATCTTCTTATCATGAGCACTGACTCCAAAACATCATATGACTTTTTTTCCATAATGATAACACTATATTAAGTCATATACACTAGTATAGTCAACTTTCCAACAATTACAACCATACTGTAAATGACATACATAACTCTTCATGGGACCTGTCAAGAACACTCACTAATACAGACTATTGTATTACTATCTTCACTCAAAATCAACCTCTTTGTCTATGATATCATGCTAATAACATATCTAGGAAATATATAATCAAGGCTCTCTCCATCAGGCTTCCACACACACTACTTACCATATGTTGTCATCAATGATAAACATACAGTCAACACTCTGGCTTGCTGGAAAATCTACAACATATTGATCACAAATGGATCATATCCCATGGTTTGGGACTTTAGAGATGCATAGGAAATGATTAAGACTTATTTTTAAATTTAAAATTTTGAAAATAACGGCTAGTTCCCATTTTAGTGGGAAAAAAAAACTAGTGTACTTAGTATTTTATTAAGGGATCCAACTATTCTAATTGGTTGGGGTAGTTGTTTGGATTCTATTTAAATTCTCTAGAAGGAATTTGTATGTGCAAAGTATAGATTGTATGAATTGTCTCTTCAAAGATCAATAACAATTACATTTATTACAATTTTCTTGTGTTCTCAAACTCCTTATGCATTGAATTGGTAGAATAGACATCTAGTTATGAGATAGGGGTTAGGGAATACAATTTAATGGTTTATTGAATCCATTTATAGTATTAAAATTTTGGTTTATATCAATTTCCTTTTGACTATTCCTGGTCAACACCATTGTTCTCTTTGTTTTGAAGAATTTCATAATGTTATAAGCCATTCCATGAATGTAACTCCTTATTTTTATGGAATGGACACAATTTAAATTGTAATATATGATACTAACATTCTACATGTAGGAAAGTTGACAAGTTTTGGTGTACATCAGTGGTTAGTGTGAGTTAAGAGCACAAGAGTGGTGCCACAAGTATAGCAGTGAGAGATTGGCCTAAACAAAGGGGTATTTTTGGAGTTTGGATAGTTTTATAATTAAATGGTGAAGATATAGGATCCCTCAAGTGATCTTGGAAGCCTTTGGGAAGTGAAGATCCAAGAAGCCCTAGACTTGGGTGTAGATTAAGGAGGTTTTAGGTGATTTCATAGTAAATGAACTCTTAGCATCAAATTGATCATATAAAAATTTTATTGGCATCATAAGATAATAGTGTCCAAAGTAATAGCCACTGGGGATAATTATTTAATATACTTCCTTTTTAAAAGTGTGCATTTTGGAGTCCAAAACTAGGTTACATACAAGGGATAGCATATTCCTTCCAAAACACCCATACTAAATCTTTTGATATGTTGAAGTAGAGTCAAAAGGGTTTTTTAATACATAGCTTATTTGTCTAGTGTTTTGAGAAGTTTGGAAGAAAGTTTTAGAAAATTGCTTTTGGAGGATTAGTCAAGGGGATATTATGCTTATAAAGGACAATTGGGAGTTAATCACCTAAGTCAAAGGATAGAGAACCAAAAATAGTTGAATAACCTTATAATAGGGATAAACAAACATTCTAAGCCATTGGGGACATTGGATAAGGTCTTGATCAAGTTTTGACCCATTCAAGCCATTTAGTTGCCTTTAGGCTTATTGCTTAAATTTTGGAGTCCTTGTATTTACCTTATAAATAAAGAATCCCACTACCACCTTTGAATCAAGTGTTATCAGAGAAGAGATTAGGCACTTGAAGAAGGGAGTGGGTTGGTTAGAAGAAGTAATGGAACCAAAAAATCAGTTGGCTAGGGAGATTAAGGAATTGAGAGAAGAGTTGAAAAGAGAGAAGAGGGAAGTGGAAGCTTCCAAGGAGAGAGAATAAAGGCATTTGAGAAGGGAGAGACTACAATTCATAACAAGGATAGAGGACTTAGAGAAGTAAAGGCAAGAACCTAGGAGAGAAGAGGTTCCTGAAGGAAATGAGGAAGGAGAAGACAAATACAGTGAAGGACAAGAAAATAGGTGTCATAGAGGATAAAATGATCTAGAGGAGAGAAGGTTTTTGAAGTTGATTAAGGAAGTGCAAGGCACTGGTGAAAGGAGAAATGTTGATTTTCCTATATATCAAGGAAAGATGGTAAGTGAAGAGGTGCTTGGATGGGTAGAAGCACTTGAAAATTATTTTGACTTAGAGGATGTAGGAGAGGAGAAGAAAGTAAAGTTGGCCAAGGCTATTGGCAAGTGATCAACACATGAAAACATATACACATATAGGAACATGGACATATATGAAGTGTTTTCATTTATGGAAACACTTATCAATTTTATGATCACACATATTGGATATCACGAATATGTTTGAATGCAGTTGAAGAAGGAAAAATTTCTAAGTCCATAGATTGTTCCTGTAACCCACTCTAACATAAAATATTAGTGAGATTCATAGATGTATTAAGGCATTTGATCTTAGTGACATACTTGCATGTCACCAATCAATACATGTGTAAGTTTGCACATGTTAATAATAAAGGATCAAAGAGATGTGTTTAGCTGATTGGATGCAAAGACAATAAATAGAACATAACATGTTAGCGATCATTGATGCAAACTTTGTGAATAATTGGAAAGTGATTTTTGGATTCAATGTTGGATCTTAGGCCGAATAAGGATGTTAATGAAGTGTACTATTTCACATGAACTAATATGATGTTTAGCTAGAATAATGTCGACTAGATTTTGTAAATATACCTCTAACAAGGTATAAGTATACAAACACTTTTGTATAAGTTAGCTATGATGAGAATAACAATATAGATGTATGTGAACTATGAAGGCATCTAAGAGGTAGAGAAAAGATCAAGAGAAATTAGAACAAGAGGTGCTCTTCAAGGAATACTTTGTTAACTCTTTATATTTAGGATAATAGATTGGTTGTAAGTGTTGTTTCACCTATTGCACACCCCTAATAGGGTTTGTTTGCCTTTAAAAGGGCTAGGCCCTTTATCAAGGTTTATTCCTAAACAAGGATAGATCATTGTATACATCCCCTAACAAGGATCTTCCTATACTGTAATAATCAACTTCTAACATGGCTAGAACTCCTAGAAGAGTTTCAAGATTCATAATGAAGAATTTAGCGGGTACCATCCCCAGTGGAGTTTTCCCTTTACATGGTTTCCTCAAAAAAAAAAATATGGTGTTATGAGTTCTCCTATGTTTTTATTTGTTTCATGGTTATTTATTTTATGTTACATATTTATATGTTGGTTAAATAAGTTGAAGAAGATTGAGAATTCAATTAAATATTGTAACACTGATTCATCCCCCCCCCCCCCTCTTAGTGTTTCCAAATCCTAGCAATTGGCATCAGAGCATCAAGCCCCTGAAAGAAAAGCATAACATCTTTAGGGAGATCAAGATAGATTTGGAAAACTTGAAGAAGAATTATGAAATGGCCTTGGAATATGTGGGCATTGCTAATGCAGATAGAGTGGATCTAAAGTACAAGCTAAGGAAGGCATATGCCTTTATCAAGAAGTTGAAGAAAGAACTTGAACATGAGATAAAATTGCGAGATGATCTTAAGGAAGAAAAAACTAAGGAGATATCAGATCAAGATTAGATTGAGTAGCTAAGACATGAAAATGATTCCTTGCAGAATGAAATGGAGGTCACAAAATTGAACCCAATGAAAAAACTTGATGCTGAAAAAGAAGAAAAAAAAAGTTGCAAAATGAACTATCAAATAGAAAGGATAGATTGCAAACCTTGGAGAATGAACAGAATACATTAAAAAAAATATGACTTTCTAGAAAGATACTATATCACCATTACTGGTGAACTTGATAAGACCAAAGGTTGCATATAAAAAATTAATGAGAGAAGAAAGAAATTGGATGAGAAAATTGACATGCAAAAGCCTGCTAGAGACATGCCAGGAGTGGGATTTAATGACAATCCTGATTACAGGAAATATAGAGTTGTGGTGAATCTTGATTCACATTAGAAGTTAGATTCTGAGGTTGTGATAGAAGAACCTAAGATACCTCCTTGCAAGGATGATGAAAAGCATTGCAGTCACAAAGACCAATCAAAGAAACCAACTAAAAAAGATATTCCTAAAACCAACTTTACTGGTTTTTATTTTAATTTCTACTTGTATGGACACAAGATAAGAGAATTTGTAAAACCTGATATGAGTTGTAGCATACCTACATATGATCAATTGAATCATTTTCTCAAGAAAAAAAAGGAGAAAATCTTGAATGAGGCAAATGTTTAAAAAGGTGAATGTAGTAAAGATGCAAAGCATAAACAATTTGAGGATAAGGAAAGATGTAAAAAAAAATGATATTTTGCAAGATAATGTTTCTAATACTAGTAAGCATGAATGTAACAAGATAGTGAAAGAGGTTAAGAAACCTATTACCAAACCTAGATAGATTGTATGTTACAAATGCAATAACTTTGGTCATATTTACAAGTATTGTAAGATGTAGATAGATTATAGTCTATTGAAACCTAAGAAGAAGGTGACATGTTTTAAGTGTAACAATGATCAACATGTTGCAAAGTATTGTAGATTTAGAGGACTAGTGAAGAAGTCTTTTAGACTATTCAAAAAAGAAAAGGAACTGAATGAAGATGATAGAGAGCTAGCAGAACTTAAAGAAAAATTTAAGGAGAAATGGGTCAAACATATGAACTTGTCAAATTTGAAGTTAATAAAGATGAAGAGAAGAGTGTGAGAACTCACAAAATTTGTAAGAGTCTTGTTGAATCATTCCTAGGATTCATTTCTTCACCATATTTATGATGGGAAATGTATACCTTAGGGGGGCATGAAAGATTAACACCAGTCAGATATAGAACCCCTATATGGATGATTTAAGTTTTGTGAGCTTAAAGGAATCTTAGTTACTATGGTATGGGATCCTGGATAGGATCACATTTTTTTTGAAGATGTCTATGAGAAGGTATACCAGTTTGAACTAGCACTGGTTTCTTATAGCTTTATAGGAAGTTATTAGAACTTGTGTCAAATTGTCTATAAGGGTAATAATGTAGTCAAATTACTTACCATTTACACTGAGATTAGAGAGCATTGAAGAGCTTGGAGTAGTAGTTGAATCTTGAAGTGTTTGTAGTTGTTTTTTCAAAACCATCACATGGTCATGTGAGCTAGGTATTTGTGATTAATTCAATAAATATTTGTCAATTTTAGTAGCAAAATAATCTGTATGGATATGCCTAAGGTTTTTAATGTTCTTGAAAGGAATATATACAAATTTAAGGGCCATCCCTTCAAATCTACTGAAGATAATCAAGAGGGTGCATTTTCACATACCCCAGTTGGTGTTCTTTATGTTGAAGACATCAGGGCTTACATACATAAAAATATTGACTTCATGGGAACTACAAAGATAAATGATGACATTCTAGGGTTATACAATGCAGATAAAACCCTAAGAGAAGAATGTAGGAAAGTTCATGGTTTACCAATAGTCAAATACATGGAGAAATTTGAATTTGATGAATTATAATGGAGCAATATTGTGTCGAGTAGGATTCATGATGAATTCATATGGATTGGTGGAACCCAAACCAAGATCACCAAAGAACTATTGCATGGGATCATTGGTTTACATATGACAGTTAAAATACCCACTGCAGAAAAGAACATTAGGTTTGAAGTATAGAAACTAACAAACACAAAGTGGAACAAGAGAGCCATGAATATAAATGACATCACACAAGAAGATGTAAAACTTGTGGAAATGATATTGGGATACAAGTTCGAGTACAATAGTAGAATAAATAGTGTGTTAGCTAGTTTTTTTCACATGGCATATAAGATGATAGTTGAAGATGATGAATATGTGTTAGGAATAGTCCCAAGAGATAACTGAGAGGGGGGGGGGCGTGAATCAGTTATCTACAAGATTCAATTCTTTATCTAATTAAGTACAGAATAAAATTAAGTACATACACAATAAGATAACACTTAACACAACACCACAATTTTGGTTATAGGGAAACCCAAATAGATAAAAATCTTGGTGGGAATTAGCACCCACTATAAACTGCACTAGAGTATAATGATCCCTATTAGAAGATCTTACAACCTTGTTAGGAGTTGATCTTTATAATGCATGAAGTATAGTGACCTGGTCAAAGGTCAGACCCTATTAGGAGTCTTTTATAATTAACCTTGTTAAAGGTGAGGACATACTATCCGAGAGCACACTACTCAAATGGTGAAGACTGCAACCTTCTGCATAATATATACACACTATATTTGGATCTTGGTGAACTAGAAAGTAGACCTATTATCTTGATTAGTTCCAATGAATATCTTATACTCTCTTCTTCTTGACATAGATCTTTAATTGATGATTGATTGTCTTAGTACATTCACATCTACTGCTCTGCTATCACAATCACACTTAGCAATCACAACTAACTAGCTATAAGTATCTTTATCCAAATGATATAATCAAGTTGACCTATTAGAACTTCCTTGAAATCATAATAGAGAAATAATATAACTCCTTAGTAACATCTCCAATGGCTAAACCAAGCACGCAACATAATAGGACCATGCAACTCAATATGAGTAGATGCCACATAGTCATCTCCACCAAATTAACTAAAACTTTATTTTTATGCTGAAATATGTTATACACTCTTAACCAAAAACTCTTAACTCATCACCAAACATGAAACCAAAAATGTATATCAAAATGATAGGCATAACTACTACAACAATATAAACACTGTTGACTCCATCAAATAAACTCAAGAAACTGTAACTGGCAACTAGAAACATCAGAACTCAACTTCAACTACACAACTAACTCTACATCCATGAACATAGCATCAAAAAAATATCTTCAATACAAATATAAATGCGCAAGGCTCCATCATAACCATACTGAAAATTGCATACAAAACTCTACCTGTAACACTATCAGGAACACTACTAATACAAACAACTACACAACTATTTGTACTTAGAATCAACCTCTGCATCTATAATATCATGATGATAACATATCTAAGAAACATATGCTCAAGGCTCTATACATAAGTCTTCAATGCATGCTTCTTACCATATGTTGTCATCAATGACAAACATACAGTCAACATTGGCTTGCTGGCGAATCTCAAATAATCTCCCCATTTGGCATTGATCGAAACATATGGAATGAAAAACACCACCAATCCAAATGTACAATTATTTTATAACATTCTCCATTTCCTCAACAAAACTCCCCCAAGGATGAATCCTCCATCTACTGCTGAATGCTCTGAATATCAACTGTTATACGCTCCCCTTATTACTACAGACTCCTCCTTTCTAAAATGAATCAAGTGTTTTGTTTTTCATGATTATATACTCCCCCTTTGACATCAATGGAAAAGGGAACCAAATAAAATAATCACAAGTACTACTCCTGAAGTAGAGTACTCAACCATTCATTAGTCATTAAGGACTGATGCACTACTACAAACTCTAATCAGATCTAGGGAAGGGAATTACTCTCAGCTTCTCCCTAAGATACTCAAATGTATCCTTCGGTAAAAGCTATGTGAATATGTCTTCTGGTTGTTCTTTTGTGCTCACATAATCCAAATTTACTTCTTTTTCTACAAATTTCTCTCTTAGGAAGTGATATTTTATCTCAATGTGTTTTGTCTTTGCATCCATTGCGGGATTCTTTGACATATTGATAGTGCTAGTATTATCACTATGAATAACAATAGGGTAATCAATCTGAATTCCAAAATCCTTTATCATTTGCTTGATCCACACAATTGTAGAGCAATTTTATGCTACTACTACATACTCTACTTCTACTGTGGATTGAGAAATACAATTCTACTTCTTGCTTGTCCAAGTAACAAGTCTATCTCCAAGAAATAATGCTCCTCCTAAGGTACTTTTTCTATCATATAGGCAACCTACCCAATCTACATCTGTATACACATGAAGTTCTACATTTTCTTAATTAGGATACCATAAACCATAGTCTATAGTTCCTTTATGATATCTAAATATCCTCTTTACTTCCATAAGATGACTTTGTTTAGGTTCTGCTACAAATCTTCCAACAGTACAAACTACATTAGAAATATTTGGTCTAGATTGAGTAAGATATATGAGTTTACTAATCATAGAATTGTAAAGGGTCTTGTCTACTACTGTAGAATGATCTTCTTTTGAAATCTTACTTCCTATTATCATAGGGGTACTTACTGGCTTACAATCATCTATCTTGAACTTCTTCAATATTTATTTCACATACTTAGAATGATTAATGAAAATACCTTTATTTGTCTACTAGATATTCAGCCCAAAAAAGTACTTGATAGGTCCAATCATGCTCATTTCAAATTCACTTTGCATCTCTTTAGAAAATTCTACACTAAGCTTGTCATTACCACCAAAAATAATGTCATCAACAAAAATAGCAACTAGTAATAATCTTTTAGGTGTCTCTCTTATGAATAAGTTACAATATGCTGCTCCTTTTTTGAATTCAATCTTTGTTAAGTAACCATCTAGTCTTTCAAACCATGCTCTAGGGGCTTTCTTAAGTCCATAAAGAGATTTCTTCAGTCTGCATACCATATCTTGTTTGTTTGATAAATTAAATCCTTCAGGCTTCTCTATGTAGACTTCTTCTTTCAATTCTCCATTCAGGAATGCTGACTTCACATCCATCTGATATACTTTAAAGTCTTTGAATGTTGTATAGTCTAGAAATAACTTTATGGCTTCCAATCTTCTTACAGGGGAAATGTATCTGAATAATCAATTCCTTCTCTTTGCACATATCCTTTACATACTAGTCTTTCTTTTTTCCTTACTACTGTATCATCTTCATTCATCTTGTTTCTGAATATCCACTTGGTTCCAATCGCACTCTTATCACTAGGTCTAGGGAGAAGTTCCCATGTATCATTCTTAATTATCTGATCTATCTCTTCTTTCATTACTTCATGCCAATCTAAATGATTACATGCATCTTCAACACTTAAAGGTTCAATTTGTGAAAGTAAACATACTGTTTCATCAACTATTGAACTTTTTCCCTTTGATCTTGTCATGACTTTGCTATTTTTATCTCCAATGATATATTCTTTTGAATGGTATCTAGATGTGAATTTTGGAACATTGTGTGTGACTCTCTCACCTGTCTTCTATGATTCTTCTTCACTTATTTCATGATCATTGAATAATACATCAATGCTATCAAACATTTCTTCAACAACTATTTCTCTACTCATAGGACTAAGTTCTTCTTCAATCATAGGTTCATAATCATGATATCTCTCTTGAATCATAAACTTTTCATAAATCTTTACATGAGCACTATCAATGATCTTCTTCAAGCTTAAGTTAAAACATCTATAAGCTTTTCTTTTAGTAGAGTAACCAAGAAAAATACCTTCATCCCTTCTTGCATCAAACTTGCCAATAACTTCATCTTGCTTGATGTAGCACTTTCTTCCAAATATTTTGAAGTATTTTGATAAAGGTACATTCCCAAACTATAGCTCATAAGGTGTCTTTTTTGCACCTGGCCTTAATTGAATTTTATTGATAGTATAGGTTGGAGTATTAACTGCATCTCTCCAATAGGTGTGTGCAACTTTTCCTTCAATCATGATAGTGCAAGCTATGTCAAGTATGATCCTATGTCTTCTTTTTGCAATTATATTCTACTGAGGGGTTCTAGGTGCACTTAGTTATCTCTTTATCCCATGTTCTTCGTAATACTCATAAAATTTGTTAGAGGTGAATTCTCCTCCTCTATCTGATCTCAGACATTTAATCTTTAATCTAGACTCATTTTGAACTTTAGCTTTGAATATCTTGAACTTCTCAAATGCTTCAGATTTATCTTTTAAGAATGGAACCCACATCATTCTAGAATAATCATCAATAAACAAAATAAAGTACCTTTCACCATAGTATGATCTTGTTTGATTTGGTCCACATAAGTCTGTATGCACTAGATCTAATTTTTTTTCTTCTGAATTGTGCTTGCTTCTTAATGATTTTCTCACATGTTTTCCCATCACACATTCCTTGCATATTGTATCAACTGGTTTTGCAATACTAGGAAGGTCTCTTACTACTTTTACATTTCTTATCTTTACTATATGGTCAAAATTGATGTGACAGACTTTTGTGCCATAACCAACTATCATCAACTTTAGCAACAAAACAACTTTCTTCTAAATTGAGCTAAAAAACATTACCTTTTGTCTTTGAACCTGATGCAATCATTACTCCTTTGTTATCAATGACACACTTATTGTCTTTGAATTCTAACTAATACCCTTTGTCAAGCAATTGTCCAACACTTAGTAAGTTATGTTGTAAACCATCAATATATAGAACATCATCAGTACTATTCTTTCCATCCAAGGTGATAGCTCCTCTATCTATGATAGCTTTAGGAGTGTTGACTCCAAATCTAACCATGCCACCTTTGTACTTATCTAGATGTACAAATATATCTTTGTCTCCTTTCATGTGATGTGAACAACCACTATCAATGATCTAGTCTGTTCTAATGTATACTTGTTAAATTAATGCTAACTCTTTTGCTTTCTTTTCATCTTCAATATCAATCTCATCAAACATCTTTTCCATGTCTTCAATAGAAATGAATCCAATTTCATATTCTACCGAATCTTCATCTAGTACTCCATCTCCAGCATAGTAACATTCTTTTGTATACTTAGGCTTGTAATTAGTTTTGAACTTCTTGACTCCTATAGGACACTTAGAGGAAAAGTGACCAATCTTGTTGCATGAAAAAAATTTGAATGGTAACTAACCTTCATATTTTCCAACTTTCTTTCTTAGCAATCATAGCAATGAAATCATCTAGTTCTTTATCATCATCATACTCAAAGTTACGAGAAGTGGTCAAGGATTTCTTACCATGGATTGAAGCTTTGAAGGTTGTCTCACTTTTGGTCTCTGTCTTCAAACTTGATATCTTGAATGCTGAAATCTTGCTGATTAAGGTCTCTCTTTTGAAGTCTTTTGAAAATTGCATAGTCTCATCTAGGACTTTTATCTTGCTCTCATATTCTTCTTTTAGAGTAGTCATCAACTTATCTATTATGTCTTCTTCTGAAATTTCTCCACCATTGTTTCCAATTCCTGTAACTACTTTATTAATTCTTTGATTGTAGGCTCTGATGTTCTCTTCATGTAGCATCGCCAATGTATTGTACTTTTTCTTCCATGTCTTTCTATGTACATTCTTGGCTTGGATGTCTCCTTCAAACATGTATTCTAGATACTTCCATATCTTGTAGGCTTTATCTACTTTCTTGATCTCTGAAAACTCATGGTGAGACAAGGCATTAATAAGGGCCTCTTTGGAAATTGCATTTTGAGAGAACAATTCCTTTTTCTTAATAGTCGCATCTTCCTTTGCAAGATATGATAAAGAGGGAATCTGAACTTCTCTAGTAGCTACTTCAAAAATATTAAAAGCCATGCATTGCAAATGTGTTGTCATTTTGTTCTTCCAGTCTAGATAATTCTCTCCATCAAACTTAGGACTTTCTTTTCTAAAGAATGTCATATGATCAACCTTAAACTATTAAAATTTCTCTCTGAGGCACTTGGCTCTAATACCAATTGTTAGGAATAGTCCCAAGAGATAACTAAGAGGGGGGTGAATCAATTATCTACAAGATTCAATTCTTTATCCAATTAAGTACAAAATAACATTAAGTAAATACACAATAATTTAACACTTAACACAACACCACAATTTAGGTTATGAGGAAACCCAAATAGGTAAAAACTTCAGTGGGAATTAGCACCCACTATAAACTTCATTAGAGTATAATGTGTTAGAAATAAGGAATACTGAGAGGGGGGGTGAATCAATATTCTACAAATTTTAACTTTTGCCCAATTATGGATATAAAAAATTATCTTAGCACATGCATAACATAAGAAGCTAAACAACATGCATAGCAATAAAACTAAAGAACTCATAACACATTATTTGTTCTTGAGGAAACTCTAGCCAATGGAAAACCCTAGTGGGGATGGTACCCACAAAGATCCACTAATCAAAAATATCCTCTTAAGCATGTTGACCCTATTAGGAGTCTATTACATCCATATAGTGTCTCAGCCTTGATTAAGGGACTATAGGCCTTGTTAGAAGCCTCAACCCTATTAGGAGTTGGTAGTACAAAATGTAATTACCAGATGAGCCCACTACCCAAACAAGTAATATACAATATTCATTGATTACAAAAGTAGGTTAAGGTACATAACCTTATACTACTTGCATCAATATCTCTTCACTGCTCTTTCACTATTGCTATTACATATACATCATATATCTCGCATCATATCACTTCTTAATATCCTTCTTACAATTTACAATTACATTTATACAAGTTATTAAGGCTAATAACTTTCTAGTTGGCTATCATATTAAAAAAAATATTTATCCAAGGGTTAACATCTAGGGATTCATCCCTTTATATTGTTAAGTCATTATTTTGATAAAAAAAATAATCCCTTAACTATTTATCAATTCTATCTTCATATTCTATCCTGTCATAACTTCTTTCGTACATGCCATACTGACTTGTGCTCTGAGGTGATTCTTCAATAGTCACCATAGAGTCTACATTCAAGTGTGCAAGCACTGAACTTACTCCAATCAACATAGCAAACAAAAATTGTCTTCAGGTTCAATGGTAAAAACACACTGTATCATACTTAGACAATTTCGCATTGCACTTTGACATACTAGCTCTCTGACTAGTACAATCTTCATGTGGAGCATATGTTTCCATAATGACAACATATATGTAACCAACTCATCCAAATTGCCAACAATCTCCCCCTTTGTCATTGGTGGCAACATATGAGAAAATTGGCTAAGTCTACAACTTCAAAATCTCAAAATTGTGGCCATAATACAAAACATATATATACTATCCTTATGACTTTATTAATCCTTTCTATATATTTTACTCCCCCTAAGAGTATGTATCCTTAACAATTTTTTGCTATATATCTCTCCCCCTTTGAAAACAATGACAAAAAAAGGATAAGGAGGGTAACAAAACTGTGTTCACAAAAAGTTATACCTTAATTCAATATTGCAAAGCTGGGAGGCTTGCAACACAATCTGCAAAATTTATCTTCATAGCCTCTATCTCTTTCTCCCATGATTTCTTAATAGAATCCACCACACTAAGTAGTGCACATAATCCATAAGATGCTATCTCACATGCTTGGAGATTCTCAAAGCTAAACTTTTGAAAAGATGTCTTAGCTGAAAGACATTCTTCCAATTGCCCTTCAATAATACTTAACTATTGGAATTAAGAAGGATTGCCACTAGTGACAACACTTATTTGCATCCTCAGTGCAAACTGAGCAGAACAGTACAAACCGAGCAGAATAGTGCAAACCGAGCAAACCGAGCAAACTGAGCAGAATAGTGCAAACCGGGCAAACCGAGCAGAATAGTGCAAATTGAGTAGAACAGTGCAAACTGGGTAGAATAGTGCAAACCAAGCAAGACAGTGCAAACCGAGCAGGATAGTGTAAACCGAGTAACATTATGTCTACCGAGTCATAAGTATTTACCGAGTTTGGAACCTACCGAGTGGTTAGTATGAACCGAACCTTCACTTCTACCGAGTGCATGATGATGCCGAGTAATGTAGTGGACATCGAGTATCAAAAAGTCACTGAGTTAGTTTGCAAGAACCGTGTAACCATACTTGGGCCGACTTAGTAGCACTTATGTTTATTTGTCAAGCTGACTTTGTAATTGTAATTAATTGTTTAGACTTGTATATAAACAATGTTGTAAAATTACCAAGATGTAATTAGTATGAGTATGGATATGAAAAAGAAAGAAAGGTAGAGATAAGCGAATTACAAAGGGCTACAGTAGTATAAGAAGCAGCAAAGAGAAATTCATCACAGAAGGTGATCAGTACATCAACGAATCTCATTCAGCAATCCAGTTGCAAAGTAAGAGATATACTGTTTCATCCTAACAGGTGAATCAGTACTAAAATCCTTTAACCAGGTAGACTTAACAGTCTTTTGTAAAATCTCTTTACCGAGTACATACTTCTTTTGTAAGTTTGTAAAAATCCTTTAACAGGGTGGATTTAGCAATCCTTATTGCTCCTAGCAGGGCAGATCATCAGAAGTGATCAATGTAAGCCTTAACTGGCTAACTTTATACTACAGTACGAAAGCTTTGTGGGTTTCATCCCCACCCTAGTTTTACTTTCTTTTGGAAGGTTTCTGGGTAACCAAATCTATGTGTCATTATTGTGAATGCTTTTAAGTTTCATGCTTTCTATATGCAAAAGGATAAAGTGAACTATATGTTAATACATCTGAAAGAAAATTTTGAAGTTACTGATTCACCCCTCCCCTCTCAGTAACTTGGTGAATTCCTGAATATTTCCAACAATTGGTATCAGAGCTGTATTGGTTCTCAAGATAAAGCTTAACTAGCTTGAGCAAAGATCCAGGACAATGGAGTTATTCAAACTGAACAAGGTGATTGAAAATGAAAAGCTAGATCTGGAAATGGCCATAGCTAAACTTAAAGAAGCAAAAGAACATCTTTCCCAATCCCTAAGAAGAAGGAAGGAACTTGCAAATCAGATGAATGATCATAATTACATTGAAGAAAAGATTGAAGATCTTTTCCCCTCAGATAGCTCAGATGTAGCAAACAATGCTATCAAAGAACTCCTAGAAAAGAATGGGTCTCTACAGGAAGAAGTGAGAAAATTAAAAAGAGAACAAGAACTACACTCGACAAGATTTTGTCAGATCTTAGAACAAAGAAACAAGTTAAAAGATGAATTAGATGGAAGGAACAATGAAGTCCAAAATAAAACCCTTCAGCTAGAAAACCTAATTGATTAGATCTCCCATACAAATGAGGAAATTCTGACTCTAAGATCAGAAATAGAAAGCACAAGAGAAGAACTAAGATCTGAAAAGCAAATCAATCTAAGATTGGTGGATGACCTAAACACCGAAAAACAAATCAATGAAAGAATGATACAAAGTCAAGAAGACTTAAATCAACTATATGATCAAAATCTTCATAGGCAAAAAGGAAAAGCAGGACTTGGATACAAAGGAGAAGGTGAATCTTCTAAGCAAGGTACTCAAAGAAATCAGAAACCTACTTGTAATCATTGTGGAAAAATAGGACATACTTCAAATAAATGTTGGAGCAATGAAAAAGTAGAATTGAATGAAAAATGCTACAACTGCAATCAACATGGTCACAAAGCAAATGAATGCAGGGAAAAACCAAGATTCAAAGGTAATTGTCACAAATGCAACAAACAAGGTCACAAGGCATCCGAGTGCAGATCCAAAACATTCAATCTAGCAGAAAAAATTATGAAAGCAATGTTTGGATGGGATTACAACACTTTGTGTAGATGTCATTACTGTGGAGAATATGGACACATTGGCATGAACTGCATAAAACATCATCTAAGGAAAAGAGATACTACCATAAGATGCTTCAAATGCACTAAACTCGGGCATATAGCCAGAAATTGCATGAATGCTAGTGAAGTTGAAGATGGAAAGAAGAATGAAGCAACTAAGGTCAGGAAACAGATGAGACAATAGTGGATTCCTAAATCTACTGAGTAAACCAGTCCAAGTAATGGAATGGGTGGCTCTACCGACTCAAACTAAATTCCCAAGAAAGCACTGGAACTGTATTCTCATAGACAAATTTCAAGCAGTTCTAGAACTGAATTAAAAGAAAGATCTAAATCAGCATACAAGATGCAATAAGATCACAAGAAGGTCGGTATCAGTTTTCATCGAGCAAGGTCAGGAGCGATCTAATATGATTACCGAGCGAGGTCGGAGCAATATGAATTCTCAAGTTCACCGAGTTGCGAAGTCTTTACCGAGTAATTAATTCATAGTGGGTGATAGTCTGTCAGAATTCATACCCTAATTTGTACTGAGCATTAATGATAGAGTTGTAAACAAAAGGCAAGAAATCAAACTCATTCTTCACCGTGAACTTTAGCATTTTGAGAGCAGAAAATTTCAACAGCAATCCAGTGATTCAAATAATTTTGCGAAAAGAATTCTCTGTGAGCTACCATGGCATCATCCAGCACTTCAGTGAAGAAAGGATCAGAAATGATAATCCAAGGGGAATGGAAAGCACCAAATTTCAAACTCATGCCCGCAATTGCAGCAGCCCTAGACCCGAACGGAGCTCAATCTCAGATTCCTCCTAAGGTACTACTTGTTAATGATATTCACAATCATTTCAATTGTGCAATTCAAGAGATGGGAAACCTAGAGCTAGATATTGTGCGTGAGGAACTGTGTGTAAATGGTATTCTAAAACCCGAGCACAAACATTTGGAAGACAAGGGATTAGTTCACATTTCACATTTACCTCAAAACTTTCAAGAGAAATGGGTTAGATACATTCTCAACCATGTACACGAAGGCAAGATTTATCTTGAGCAACCCATAGAGATCACTAAGAAGATGATTCACCAAATCACCGGTCTTCCCATGTTAAACAAAGTTAAAACTACCAAAACCCTAGGTCGATTAGAACTGGAGAAGAAAACCCTAGCCGAGATGGACAGTAGAGGCATGAAAGTAAGCAACATTACTGATGCTGAACTGAAGTTTGGAACACACATCATTGCCCATAAAATATACAGTTCAAGTCGACAGAATAGTGTTTCTTGCGAAGCCATAGACCTAGCATACAAAGTGGTCAAGAATAATTTATCATTTGACCTTGCAGATTTGTTGTTAAAACAGTTTAACAAGAACATGGAAAGCATTCAAACTTCCAAAAACAATCCATGTAAGTTTGGATCTCTACTGGTCTGTTTATTTTTCTATGTTCAGAAATTCTTCCCTTCCAAAGGAAAAGTAGTATGGAGAAAAGATGTGCTAGTTCTTTATGAGATAAATGAATATATTTCAGAAATGGGTGAAAATTTTGAGAGCATCATGGGTAGTTATTTTGAGTCTTTCAAGGAGAAAATGAATGACAGATTCTGGATTCCACAGAAGTTGGTGGAGGATTATAAGGATGATATTTGTTTCATGGTGGACTATGACAGAGTATACATTCAAGCAGCTAAACTAAGGATTGTACATGTAAAACCTCTTCCTTATGAGGTAAACATTGATGAAATAAAGAATATCATTGAAGCCCTCCTTAATCAGCCTGTTAATCCCAAAGCTCCATATTTTGGGACATATGAAGAAGCAAAAGTGAGAATTGAATTAAGTATAAAACTTCCACAGGCAGTAAATAAAGGAAAAAAGAGGATAGCCAAAATGCAAATGCTAACTGAGGACAGAGGAGAAGACACTGAAGAAGAAGAGGAAAAGGATGAGAAAATAGAGGAACCAGAACCTGCAAAGAAGAAAGGAAAGGTATTCATCACCCAGGCACCTAAGCCTCCCACTGCTATATTTACAAGGAGAAGTGCAAGGGGTAAGGCAGACAAATAGGACAAAGATATAATATTCAAAAAGCCTCCTCTAACTCTTCAAGAGAAGATCAAACTTTTGAGAGAAGGATCAAGATCTGGAGTAAGTAATATAAAATCTTTAAAATATGAAACAAGATTGGAAAAAGAACAAAAGGAGATTGAAGATGCTGTCATTGAAAAGATGGGACAGTGGAAATACTCTCCTGATGAAATAGCCCCATAGATTCCAGCAGCTTTATTAGATCAAGTAAAAATGAGATGGGCCAATGCAAAGCAAACTGTAAAAGACATATTTGATCAAACCCTGAGACAGTTAATGCCCAGCTTGAAAAATGAATAAAATTGATGAGGATTTGAAGATTAGCATATAGAAGCTGCAACTTCAACCCAGTTCAAACTCTGCTCATCACATGAAAATCTCATTCCTATCAAATATGCAGTCAGAACTACTGAAAGAAGACACAAGGATCTGGTCCACACTGCTAGACATTCAGAACATGATCCTTCCCATCATGAATACAATGTATAACCACATTGAACATTCCAAAATATTAATTCATGACAATCAGTTCTCAATAGCAGATCACATTATTACACTCTCTGCAGAAGTCAAAATTGCAATCCAAACATGCAAGATTCTGCAAGAAAATTGGGACAGAACCTTGGCACTGATAATGAAGGTACATTCTATTTTTCTATCAAATTTTGGATTCTCCCTATAAAATACTTGTATATACACCTTTGGCATTATCACCAAAAAGGGGGAGATATGTATAGAAGAAAAAGTTAGTACATTGAAAGGGGGAGATAATTTATAAAGCCCTATGACAAAGACAAATTTTGAAAAATCAAAATAAATCTCAGCATGGTTCATGTATATAAGTTTTGGGCAATAAGTGTTTTTGTCACTAATGCCAAAGGGGGAGATTGTTGGCATTAAGCAGGATTGCCACTAGTGACAACACTTATTTGCATCCTTAGTGCAAACCGAGCAGAATAGTACAAACCGAGTAGAACAGTGCAAACTGAGCAAACTGAGCAGAATAGTGCAAACCGAGCAAACCAAGAAGAATAGTGCAAACTAAGCAGAATAGTGCAAACTGAGCAGAACAGTGCAAATTGAGCAGAACAGTGCAAATCGAGCAAGACAGTGAAAACTGAGCAGGACAGTGTAAACCGAGTAACATTATGTCTATCGAGTCACAAGTATTTACTGAGTTCAGAACCTACCGAGTGGTTAGTATGAACCGAGCCTTCACTTCTACCGAGTGCATGATGATGCCAAGTAATGCAGTGGATGTCGAGTATTAGAAAGTCACTGAGTTAGTTTGTAGGAACCGTGTAACCATACTTGGGCTGACTTAGTAGCACTTATGTTTATTTGTCAAGCTGACTTTGTAATTGTAATTAATTGTTTAGACTTGTATATAAACAATGTTGTAAAATTAACAAGATGTAATTAGTATGAGTATGGATATGAAAAAGAAAGAAAGGCAGAGATAAGTTAATTACAAAGGGCTACAGTAGTATAAGAAGCAGCAAAGATAAATTCATCATAGAAGGTGATCAGTACATCAGCGAATCTCATTCAGCAATCTAGTTGCAAAGTAAGAGATATACTGTTTCATCCTAACAGGTGAATCAGTACTAAAATCCTTTAACCGGGTAGACTTAACAATCTTTTGTAAAATATCTTTACCGAGTACATACTTCTTTTGTAAGTTTGTAAAAATCCTTTAATAGGGTGGATTTAGCAATCCTTATTGCTCCTAGCAGGGCAGATCATCAGAAGTGATCAATGTAAGCCTTAACCGGCCAACTTTATACTGCAGTACTAAAGCTTTGTGGGTTTCATCCCCACCCCAGTTTTACTTTCTTTTGGAAGGTTTCTGGGTAACCAAATCTATGTGTCATTATTGTGAATGCTTTTAAGTTTCATGCTTTCTATATGCAAAAGGATAAAGTGAACTATATGTTAATACATCTGAAAGAAAATTTTGAAGTTACTGATTCACCCCTCCCCTCTCAGTAACTTGGTTAATTCCTAAATATTTCCAACATTAACTTCATAGAAGTGTGCCCTCTTAAAAGAGTGAATCTCTTCATTTTCCTATCATTTTCATCTTGCAAAATTCTGATCTCATCATATATCTTACAAATTTTCTGCACAATATCAAATACCTTCACATTGGGGCTTGAAAGAAGGTTTGTCTCATTCTGAATTTCTTCTTCCTTCATCTTCATCTTTTGATCTTCTTCTGCTGCCAAGGTCTCTAATTTTGTACACTGAATGTATAAGGATTTACCTCTTTCTAAATTCTTCCTCAAGTCCTTGATACAGATATCAAGGTTATTGATATCATTCCTGATATTTTGACTGATGTTAAAGAGTGTTTTGGCCTCATAAGTT
The DNA here is from genome assembly GCA_027943335.1 of Chamaecyparis obtusa. Taxonomy (NCBI): domain Eukaryota; kingdom Viridiplantae; phylum Streptophyta; class Pinopsida; order Cupressales; family Cupressaceae; genus Chamaecyparis; species Chamaecyparis obtusa. The sequence continues at coordinate 206,031 of BSBK01006265.1, read as the reverse complement.
GCATGAGCTTTCATTTTTGCTATATCAGATAAGTTTGTGAACTCATTATCAAAAGTGTTCATTGCTTCCTTTGCTCTTTCTAGAGGGTCATCTTTTTAAATCTATGTAGTAATAATTCCTTGTAATTTCTTAGTAAGCTCCTTCAGGCATCCTTCAAGACTCTTTACTTTCTTATTCTTTCCAATGATCTTGTTCAAAGATGTGATCAATTCCATCTGATCATCATCATCTACTTCCTTTCCCAAATTCTCAATCATAGAGCCAATTTGAGTTTTCTTGCCAGTCTCAGGTGTAAGATTGATTTCTTCTTGAGTGGGAACAGGTACTTGTTTTTCTATCACTTTAGGTTCTGCAACTGTGGTCTCTATTTTCTCTTCTCCTTTGGTAATCTCCTGCTCTTCAAAAGTCGAATTGTCAACAATGTTTTCAAGATTCTTGAATAAGTTATCATCACTATCCAATGTGATCTTAGTTCCTTCTACATTCATGACTTCATCCTCAATGGTTATGGCTGGTGGAGAGGGAATGTCCTCTTGTTCTGGTTCTTCTGATGCTTGATCTTTAGGGTTTGCTACAACTAATGATTCTCCAGCATTCTCTGACATTACCTTAACAATTTCTTGCTTTGTTTTTGCATTAACTTCTTCATAGCTGCCTCCCATAATCTAAATGGTTCTCTTCTTGGTTCTCAAATGGGTGATTAAAGCTTTCATAATTTGATTGAAGTGTACTTCATCTCTCACAACACAAATCTTTCTTATAAGCTTTTCTCTAATAGCTACGTCCTCTTCTGATGCTCTCTTCTTCCTATTTACAAGTTTCTTGTATAAGTCATCAAGTATCTTACCCTGAATTGTGTCAAACTTCTTATCAGATAGAATCATATGCTTTACCACTACATTTTCCAAATTTAATCTCTCTACATAATCATAGAGATCATAATACTTATTTGTCTTTGTAAAGTCTCCATATTGAATGATCTGCTCATTAACCTTTTCAATTATAGGTTTCCAAGTTTTCTTCTTAATAGAAGTGTCATCATCTTTGATTTATGCAATTTTCCTTGGAACTAGTTGCACCCAAGTTTTCTGCCTCTTACCTGGTCCAGTAGCACTCTCCTTTACTCTTTTTCTAGGTGTGGAGGAGGTGGATCTAGTGGATATCCTTGCTTCTTGATCCTTCTCTGTTACTTCTACTTTCACCTTAACTTGTGTTTCTTCTTTTTGTGCTACAATTGATGATAAAGGTGGAACAGACAAAATTTCTTTTTGTCCAATATCTCTAATTGTTTCTGCTATTTTCTTGGCTACCAAGAATTCATGTTCATTCATCCCTATATCTTTTAGAATTTTCTTGATAGTACTCTCAACTCTTTTCTTTGACTACTTCTCTTCAAGTAAGGTCTTTGCAGAGTTGAAGTTCTCCTCAAAGGTTCCAAGCCTATTATAGTGAGTGTCCAACTTACACTTAAGTAACCTGCTCGCATACTCTTCTATCTCAATCTCAGATATCTCATAGCCAAGAGGGTCTATGAAATCTGTTCTAGGTTCTACTGCTTCAATGTAAGTAAAGTTAGTATCAACCATGAAACATATCACATTTTTATACTTCTCCACAAGAGACTATGGGATCCTTGATCTTCTTGTCACTAAATTTTAAAATGTCTTGATTACCAACACTGCACTTTCATTCACTTTATCAATAACATTCCTCCTATACACTAGGTTAATCCTTTCCATTGTAGTTTGGCCACCATTCTAGTCATTTCCAATGGTGTAAGGAAATCTTCTCAATAAATGAAAAAACATATAAGTGATTAAGGATGAGAATCTAAACTATGTATACTTAGTCTTCTTAATATTTTCCCAATTCTCAAATAGTTGAATTCTTAGAATCTCACACATCTCAACTTGTACTTTATCAACACACATCAGATAAGCTACATGTATCATTCCAGCTGCCATGTCATCCTCTCTTGAGTTTGCACAAAACTTAGTGGTTAGGATCTTACATAAGTATCTAACATCATCTTGTTGAATCTTACTAATCACAATTCCTCTACCATTATAGGATGAATTTTTGTTGTCTATGACTATTTTCCTCATGTTCTTCTCATTTAAAGGAATGGCTCCAGTTTTAGATAGTCCAGTAACTTCATGAACCAAATCACCTATGATATCTATCACTCTATCTTCTAACCAAAACTTCCCATTATGAATTATGCTTAGGATTATCTTAGTACATTCTTCATTATCAAATTCATACTGTAATGCATACTTAATGATCTCATTATCTTGCAAATGTTTAAATCCTTCTTTCAATGACATGTCTTGATTATAGATCTTCTAATATTCCTTGGTGAAATCACTATCACTGATAGTCTCTATTTTGCATCCAAGATAACCTCTAACATTTTCTAGATGTAAAACTCCATCTGGTACGGATGATAAAGCTAACCTAGGATCATCTACCAAGGGTTCTACTAGTTCCCTTTTCATCTTAGGTCTATTTTTATCTCTGACATTGTGAATCAAAGAAACATCCATGATTTCCTCTAATTCCTTAAATGATTTAAAGATCTAGCAAGTAAAATACCTCGATTTCATGATTTAGGGTTTGTGTAGATTCAACACAAAATTCTTCACCAAATCCTTGCAAAATGCTTCCAATAATTGCTCTTTGATCTCCTTAACACTTGTATTCAATTTGATGATCAAATAATACTAATCATGACCTTTTATAAATTCAATCTCACTTAGATCTGACATTACATTTAATTCTTTTTCTGCTTCTTTCCAAAAAGTTGATTCTGCTAACCTGCAAAACTTAAAACTTCTTGCGATCTCGCAAAACATAATATTTTTCTTTGTGCTCTTAACCATAGCATTAGAACATCATATAATACCTTGCATTAACTACACAAGACTCAATTCATCATATATCTGCTTCTACACTAATCTAAGTTCCTATTCTACTATAATTTTCATAAATTAAGTACTTTGAGATGGGTCGGGTAAAGATTCATTCTTAGCTTTTAATACTTCACCTTCCTAATTACCTTCAATGTTGAATGTGTCTCCTAGATCTATGCTTTTAATAAACTTCACTTCATCTAAATTACTACAACATCCTTTCTGACTGTTACTTGCATCTTCATTTCTTCTTGCATGATTTCTAGGGTTAGGGTTAGGATGAAAAAATCTATTGTTCATTCTAAAAAACCTTGATGTATGTCTAATCTTGTTGCATATCTAACAAACTATTCCATTATTTCCATATCTTGGTCTATGCTGATTGATCTATGATCTACAATTTCTAGCAATGTGTCCAACCTTATTGCATCTATAACAAACTACTCCATTTCTTTTGTTCATATCTTCAGTAGGTTTCTTATTTGCATTGTTAGTATTCCTAAACATTCTACTACTATTATTATTCTCAATAAATTTAGGTTTCTTGCATTCAATAGCTCTATGTCCAAAACCATGACAATTATAACAATAACCATTAAGGGGTTTGAATTGCTTACCTATGCAATCTCTCTTCATATGACCAATAGTATTACAAGAAAAACATCTACTTTTGAATTCTCTTTGCATACCTTTGGGTGATTCCTCTTGCTTGGGTGGTTCTTCTTCCTTAGGTGTATCTTTAGATTTTTTAGTCTCATCAGACTTCTTCTCATCTATACTTTCAAATATTTTTAGATCTGGTTCCTTGCTTTCTTCATTTTCTTTAAAAGTGTTGAATCCAAGACTAGTCTTATCATAGAATGGTTTCTGATAAGATATTTGTTCATCAATCTTCTCACTAGTTGAATATAGCCTTTCAAGTTGTCTTTTGGATTGAATCAGGTCACCTTTCATAATTCTATTGTATTTCTCAAGTTCAGCATACTACAAATTGACTTTCTCGAGTTTAGATGTTACTTTACCAAGTTGAGATTTTAGTCCTTCATTTTTAGTCTTTAGACTTTCATTCTCAGATTTCAGATTTGCTTCATTCTTGCCATTTCCATCTTTCAAACTTAGCTTCAGATTTTCTATCTTCAGTTCATCCTTAAGGATCTCATTTTCTTTTTCTAAGTTGTCATCACAATATTCAATAAGAACTTTGGATTCCTTTTCATATTTTAGATCTTCCAACTTGTTTTTTAGTTTCTCAATGAGGTTCTTTACATCATCATATTATCTTTCCAAAGTGTCTCTTTCATCAGTAAGCATATCAATCTATTCAAGAGCTTCTTCAAGATTCTTCTGTAGTTGATCCATATCCATAGAGATCTTACTCAAGCTACTAGGCTTTCCTTGAATGATTCTTTTCTGAGTAACTAAGCTCTGATACCAATTGTTATAAATAGGGAATACTAAGAGGGGGGGGGGGTGAATAAGTATTCTACAAACTTTAACTTTTGCCAAATTATGGATATAATAGATTATCTTAGCACATGCATAACATAAGAATCTAAACAACATGCATAGAAATAAAACTAAAGAACTCAACACATTATTTGTTCTCCAGGAAACCCTGGCTAAGGGAAAACCCCGGTGGGGATGGTCCCACAAAGATCCACTAATCAAAAGTATCTTGTTAAGGATGTTGACCCTGTTAGGAGTCTATTACATCCATATAGTGTCTTAGTCCTGATTAAGGGACTATAGGCCTTGTTAGAAGCCTCAACCCTGTTAGGAGTTGGTAGTACAAAATGTGATTACCAGATGAGCCCATTGCCCAAACAAGTAATATACAATATTCACTGATTACAAAAGTAGGTTAAGGTACATAACCTTATAATACTTGCATCAATATCTCTTCACTCCTCTTTCACTATCACTATTACATATACATCATATATCTCACATCATATCACTTCTTAATATCCTTCTTACAATTTACAATTACATTTATTCAAGTTATTAAGGCTAATAACTTTCCAGTCGGCTATCATATTACAAAATATCTTTAACCAAGGGTTAACATCTAGGATGTCATCCCTTTATATTGTTAAGTCATTATTTTGATAAACAAAATAATCCCTTAACTCTTTATCAATTCTATCTTCATATTCTGTCATGTTGGCTTGACATTGTCTTTAGTAAAACTATCATAACTTCTTCTGTACATGCCATACTGACTTGCACTTTGAGGTGAGTCTTCAATAGTCACCATAGAGTCTATGTTAAAGTGTGCAAGCAATGAAATTGCTCCAATCAACATCACAAACAAATATTTTCTTCAGGTTCACTGGTAAAAATACACTATCTCATACTTAGACAATTTTGCATTGCGCTCTGACATACTAGCTCTCTGACCCCCGCTAGGGAACCCAAGAGAATTTAACCTAAAACATGCTACTAAGTTTGGTGAATAATTTTTTTTTCTAAAGTTAACAAATGAGATAAACAATAGTGCGGAAGCAATTACCATTTACGCACATTGATACAACATCCAACACAAATTACAAGACTCAAGAGTTCCATGACGTAGAATTACTTAAGAACAAAACATTACTAAACTAATATCAACAAAAGATTCCATAACATATAAATTACAATTACATGATACCACAATAAATACAATTCTCATGGACATCCATGACATATGAATAAACTGACATCCATTGCACATGTCGCAGGGTATGTAGTAATCAATCTAACTAAAAATATACAATGTCCATATTAGGTATCACATGTAATACACTAATACAGGATTACAAATAATGAAGATATGAAAAGAAACATCAATGAAACATCATAAGGAAACCATCTGCAGAGTCACCATCAAGCACCAGCACTAGGACATCAAATCTCAAATGGTAAAGAATCACTACCACCCATTCATGTAGAACCACAAAGGCCTACCCTACCGTGCTGAGGAGATAATCACAAACCCCAATTAGATAACCAAAACAAAAAAAGGATAAAAATCTAAGCAGAAGGATCCTAAAAACACTCTAACTCAAGATACATCATAATAAAGATAAAGGTACATCTCACTAATCTAGAAGCAACCAACATATGTAGAATAACCAGACTATTAATAGGAAGGTGTCATCATGCACATCTAACCCTTGAGTTTTGTCCTAGTAATCTCTCTGGATCCTAGCACCCAAGTGACCTTACACGGTATCAATGACCTCTCATACTGATGAAGTCATCAACTATGCCAACTCATCCCTTAAAAGGGGGCTAGTCATCTTCTCAACACCACCTCAGTCTATACTAGCACTCAAGCATGGGTGATACTCATATCTTATTAGGTTCTATTAAATACCCCTTAATTATATTAGGTTATCACTTGATTACTGAAACTTACAATAAGTGATCCTGGCAAGCACTTGTGGGCCCCAATGCTTATTGCAAGCCACCTCCTACTACATATCTAGGTAAACTACCCTAGGCTCACAGATCTCTCCTAGATCTAATTAGGTATTCAACTACGTAACCTCATATCCAGATTCACACGAAAGAACTAGATGTGGTTACAGAGATACCATAAAAAGAATACAATATAACATGAGCCCAATGGTCAAATAGGAGTGATAAATAGATAAAGTAAACTCACACCAAACATAGCTGAAAAAGGAACATCTGACACATACCCCAGCCTCTGTATCCTCCTAGGTGTTCTAGTACCCGACAACCCATAGCGTAAAAGAAGACACAAAGAATACAACATTCACGCCATTTTGAAGTGAAATAAAACTATAATCAAATACATTCCATACTTGTCATATTTGAATTCGAGTATATAAACAACAAGGACTACTAGGAAAATTCTAAACATACTCATTGCAATAATATCATAAATAGAACATAATCCCTAAAGATTACTTAAGAATCCAACATAGGTGAAAACACCCAATTTCAGTAGAAAAATAACTAATGTCACTTCATGAATGCCAAAAGATTTTAATCCCAATCTAATAATGTAAGCTTTAATTTAAACCTCTGACACAAAACTCTACAAAAGACATTCTACAACTAATTGATTTATGTATAAAATCAAAGTTTCACAAAGAACTATATAAGGTTTTAGTAATAATTCCACCCTTAATACAAATACCTAATTTTAGTCCATAAACATATAATAAGAGTGAGTTGCATAATCAAACCTAATACTCACTTGGAAAATAATTAAAACAAATCAATTTGAAACAAATTTTTATTCAAAATGAATTAGCTACAATTTTGATATAAAATCAAAATAACCTAAATTAAATTAACCAATTTAATTTACCAAAATATCAAATCAAAACAGCTCGTAAATTCCAATTTAGATTACATAGTAGCTAAACTAGGAATTAAATATAATACATACCCATGAATTAAAAATAAAACCAATTTATAAATAAACTAGAACATAATAAATAAAAACTAAATTAAATAACAAAATTTAATTTAAAACATATTGTAAAATAAAATTTTAAACAAACATAAAATAATAATAAAAAAAGATAAATAATTACAATGAGTGCGTTGGGGGGGTAACAGGGCCCCACCAACCCCTGCGCACGATACCACTCACGGTATCACCGCAAGCAATGGTAGGATGACCTCCTGTCGCGCAATACCCACGGGTACTGATGGCAGGTCGTCCTCGACCTTGGGAGGTGGGGAAAGTGGTGGCCCCACCTCCCATTAACTTTTACAAAAAAAAAAATTATAATTTTATTTTTTAAAAACAATAAAACCATCCAATCACATTTTAAAAAACATTTTTTTAATATATATAGTTTTTAAAACTTCCAAAATTTTAAATATTAATTTTTATTGCTTCCCAATACATTTCAAAAAATGTGTCTTATAATTTTATATATATATTTTTTAAATTTACAAGGTCCCATATTATAAATTGAAAACACTATTCAATTATATATTTTTATCATAGAATGAATAGAAACATATGCCAAAAGGCATATTCTAAATATTTTAAAGCAAATTCCATAATTCCAAAACTGGAAAATATTGACTGTGTAAAATTTTTCTAGAAAAGGAAAATAATTACATTCGTACAATTAGCTCATGAGTTTTTGTCTCTTTCCCTATGTTGTTTTCTTCCTTGATTTTTTACAAATATATTTACATTCTCTAATGTAGTTCTTTGTTATTTGAAAATAAAATATTTTGTTTACTATGGTAATTAAATTTTGACTTTCTTTTTTTTTTACAGAGATTAGGTTTTCACCCAGATTGGTCTTTTTTTCACTAAAATTGTTTTTTCTTAACAACCCAATAATTTATTTAAACCACACTATAGTACAAACTATATCAAGATTAATGTATCATTTTCTAGGAGTTCTAGGATGTATTTTCTCTCCAAATTCAGACAGCATAACCCTACTATGCCAAGTTTACATAAAAATATGGAATAGAAAATCTATGAGTTTACTAAACCCCCAAATTGAAAACATAACTAATAACAGATCTAATCTATAAATCAAATCAAACATAGTAATCTACTGAAAGTTCTACTGATGGAATCACAGGAAAGTTCCTCAAACACCTACCTCAACTTCAATGCTAGAAAGTGAATTAGATTGCCTGTAGAATGCTGAAACTCTTAGATCTGACAACATAAAAACTCAACCTGCAGATCTGAATCACAGTGCATGCAAATCCCAAATCTAGATGCAAACAATCTTCACCCACAAATTTAAGCACACACACAAAAGCTCAAGAACACCAAGAAAACTCAAAATCTTCAAAAGCTCTCTCCAAAATTCTCCAACAACCTGATTGATTCAAAAATGAATGCTAATTCCCCCTATTAGGGATTCAACTCCACCAATCATGCAAAACCCTAGATGACTCACAAAAGAACTCCTAATCAAACTCTCCCTCTTTAGTCGAAAGAAAATACTAATTATTAACTAAAAATAAATCTAATTGTGCACAACTCAACTTAGCCTCCTAAAGACAAGTTGTCACCTTTTTCAAACAAATCACTTTCAAACTCAATAAAACACATGTTAATAATAAAATCTATTATTAAATAATTTAATATTCCAACATCATTAAATCATGCAATTCATAATAATTTAATATCTAATGAGCAATATTAATCCTATTTTCACATAATTAATTAATTAAAACCAAATATCCTAATATTTGATTTTTAATTAATTAATAATCATACAAAACATAGGAATTAAATTTAACATTATTTTCCAACTATGATATTAATTTCCCAAATACTCAAATAATTAACTTTAATTTAATTTCCTCAATTAAATCCTAGGAGCATAATTAATCATTAAATTCACTATGCACCTAACATTAATAATCACATAAAATAATCTATATAAACATAAATCAACTATAATCAATAAATGAATAATCACCCACAAAACCACAAATCAATTGAAACCAAACAAACACGAGAGAAGGGATTCACGAACTCATGCCAACCAGATGAATTCAGGTAGGGAAGTCAAACTGACACTTGTCCAATCCTAGGACAATTAGGTTTAGGTTAGGGTTTGGGTCTATGTATTATCTCCCCTCTTTACCATTGGGATGAATGTTTGTGGGCATGCTCACTCCTGCCAATTTAGGGAAGATGATGCCCTGTACCTGCAAACCTATCATCACAAGATGAAGCATGTACATACAATAATATATAATAGACAATGGCTAGGATTGACCGATCATGTGGATCTTGCAAGCAAGTAACTACGACTCCATCCCTCAACCACATCAGGAATGTGTTAGGGATTTTTCTTGTCTTAGGATAGATTTTAGATAAAAGGGGGTCCAAGTTTACAAGAAAAGCCTAATTGCTAAGGATTGGATAAGATCCTTCTTCATTTTTGAGTTCCACACAGACCCAGGTAGGTATTACCTTGATAAATGATTGTAAATATAGTTTTGTAAGGTGGACACTGATTTGCTATCTTGATATAGCCCTACTGAACTATTTTGAGAAACTATGACTCGAAACTACAACAGAAATCAATGGTATAAGGACTTTCATCCTTCTTCCTTTTAAGGAGGGATAGCCTTTATGATTCTCTCTTTTTAGAATCAGTAGAGTAAAAGATTGAATCCTAGAAACAACCTTAATCAATCATATTCAAGAAACTTTTAAACATCAAAATAATAAATCATAGAAGATTTTCAAATTTATTTTAACTTCTGAGTCAAAAGATAGAATGTAAAGTTGAAACAGACAATCTAGACCAGTGCCTTATCTATTGGGAAAAAGGAATCTAAACATATACCTGCAAAAGAAATTCAAAAATAATACATTAACATGCCTTGCATATCATACAATTTCAAACAGATTGCCTTATAAACCATTCTTTTAACTTGATATCATTATCATCAAATTTCCACAAATATAATTACTCCTAGGAACAAATTATGAGAAATTTTAATTCTTTCCTTGAAAGAAACTCATAAATCTATGCCACACCAAATATATTTTTAAATGCCTAACACATAAAACATATAAGAGTAAGCATACAAGATAGAAAGACAAGAACAGTATAAGGTAGAAATTGCATTGTATTCATATTGAAATCAAATTTATAGTAATATATTCAAATTTCTTTACTCAAAGAAACCAGACAAAAATTGTAAAAGTCTGTCTCAGAGCAACAAGTTTTTGTTTTTTTTGTTCTATATTTTTCACCTCTTCTAAAGAAACTCTAAAAACTATATATATATTGCCTGACCATCCTGGAATTCCCCTAAAAAGATGGGAATGCAACAAGCTTCAGATGGTCAAAACCCTAACCCTAAAGCATAAAAAATAAAATGTAGTACAATCAGGCGGTGCAAAGGCAAAGAATCCTTGACTTGCAGCATCCTCCGCTGTTGTTGTTGACACCTTTGCTTGAAAGCATTAAAAACCCTGCAGTAGCCATAAAGAAAGTTGGTGACCGCCAACTTCAGCTAACCCTCACCAACCTTCAAGAAAATTGATGACCCCTACCCTCAAAATATGTGTCAACATTAGGATGCCTTTTAATCATTTAGAAGATCAAGGTCTACTACAGTGGACTTAGGTATTTTAGGCTCTGTTGATTCATCCCATGCAGCTACTTTATCTTCTGAAGGCCATGGGAAATTTTGTACTATCTGCAATTGTGCCTTTTGCCTCTCCCATCTAGCATCCATCATTATTCTAACATCTGCCAAGAATTTAGAAAATTCTACCTCTACCTTTACTGTATCATCCAAAAAGTCATTAAATTTATTCATATCTACCCCACCACCTATTTTGACAAAATTCTCCCCTTTAGGCAATCTGAGATCAAAATCTGATCTCCATTGATCTACGGTTTTCAAAGTACCATTGTCATCCTTTATCTTAGGAATGAATTTATTGGCCTCTTCTTCCAAAAATGCTAATTTTGTTTCCACTAACTTGGCTTTTCCTTTGAATAATGGGAGAAGAGTCTTTATTCTATTTATTTCTTCCCCTACCTGCAGTACTTCCTTAGGTATATCTGGCCTGAAAGGTTTTACCACTACTAACCTTTCAAAAAGTGGAGTCCTTACTGACCAAATTACATAAAAAGAATTCAAAATTGAGATGCAATTATTTACTTCTAGTTGCAACTCTGGCAACTTGAGATAGGCAGCATAGATTGCCTCAACCTTTTCTTTTAACTTCAAAATCCTATGCTGCAGAATTTCTAGCAATGTCTGTACAATTGCTTTATTTTTACTTTCTTTAATTTCTTCTGAAGAAGCAATACCTTCTTCACGTACTACTTGTACTTCTTTCTCAAGTACAACCTCTTTAGGAGGAGGTGGAGGTGTAGCTTCCATATTTATTATTTTAACTTTTAGTTCATCAACTAGTTTTTCAAATTCTTTCTCCTTTATTATATGCAACTCCCTATCTTTGACCAAAGTAGTGTAATCATCATACAATTTTTGATGTCTTTCTGATAGTTGCTTGGTCTTGTCTTCATTCAATTTGGTAAAATTAATCAAAATTTGGAAAATTTCTAAGTCCCCTGTATTTTGGATAGACCAAATCATCTTATCCACGTCCATCTGCTCTTTTATATTCAAAATTGATGGCTTTTTGTCCTTGGGGTAGAGGCTACACATGGCTAATGCCTTATTCTTTGGGCTATATCCGAAGCCTTTTATTATATCTCCCACTTGCTTTTCTGAAGTCAGGGTAATATCTTCCTGTCTCCTTATTTGATCAATAATAAATGTAGAGGCCAAATCCCACCTAGGTAATAATAACATATTACTATCTTTTACTAACCTCCTAGCCTCTTCAGGGGTTATCTCTTCATTCTTTGGATCATAATCCTTTATTTATTCTAAGGCCTCAGTGGGAATCTGGCCATCTTCTCCAATCTGCACTGTGGAGGCTACTTGCCGCTGTTTGTGCCAAAGGAGGAAATCTTTGAATTCACGAGTCTTGATGAATTCATCATCTTTTAGAAAATCCTCTTGCTGCTGGATTCTCTCATCTATGCACATAGCAAGAGGAAATTCTAATTCCTCAACTATCTCCTTTTGTTTCTTCTTTTCCTCCCTGACCCTTTTTCTAATTTGATGGTCACAAGTTGTTTGGGTAGGGATGACAATAGCAACCATATCTCTTTTTTCAATAGGCCTTGCCTGTGATGACTCTCCTACCATTAATCTTTGCCTTTTAGTAGGTGGTTCTACCTCATTATGAGAGCCAGGAACCTCAATCAAATCAACTATCTCATTTTCATCCCCTCTTTCTTCAAGAGCATCAGGAGGAAGTTCTTGGGCAGGGTAACTACGAATAGAATACCCCCCTTCACTATCTTCTTTATATTCTGATGAGGAGTGCTTCTTCTTCTTTTTTAAAGTTTCTAATTTATCCTCAATCAGTTGTTCCCCTTGCTCCATTAGAACATTGTAATTCTTCATCATCATCTCTAATCTTTGGAGATATGGTAGAGTAGGGTAAAATCCTCCAAAATTGACATCTTTTCTTCTCATGGATTTCTCTAGTTGGAATAATTGATCCAGCTCCCAAGACCTTGTCTTAGCCTCATCCTCATCAAGAATATTTCTAACTACGTCCTCCTCATAGGACACATCATGAGTTTTATTAAGAGGGATGGTAGGAGTGTAATATCTCCTAGCAGCAGCCAAAAATCCCTCGGGATCAACAAATCTAGGATGTCCAGCAGGCATCATAAACTGTAAAAAATATGTGTTAACCTTTTCAAAAGCCCCTTTTCCAATTGTTAAATTGGCTAATTTGAAATGCCTAGGGGTGAATGTACCCTTTTTGTATGGGACTAGATGCTCTTTATCTACAACCATGAGTTGCCAAATGAACTCAAGGGCTACAATCCTGGGGGGAACATTATTAGGCAAAATGTGGGGTGGTTGTGGGAATCCATAGACCCTTATTAATGTATACCCTTCTCTCAAATAGAAATCACCCCAATTGTGATCATGATTATCTTTTCACTTATCTACATATTCCATCGGTCTAAGAAGTTGCAAGGTTCTGATAGGAATTCTTGAAGAATTCACACCCAAGTGGATAAGAATAGCGTCTACTATTATATTCTCAAAAATACAAAAATTATGCTTAAGGCCCGTTGGACTCCAGACATCTAACTAGGACTGTACAGGGTTAGGCTGGCCATTCCATTGAAACTTAGGTTTTAAATGTTGCAGACTAAACATATTTACATTATGGTAGAAGATAAGATGCATCAGCATGGAGTAGTGCAAAAATTTGGGAGGGTATTGCTTCTTTCTTATCATTTCTAAACCCTCATGCATCTTCTGGATACAGTATCCAATGTAATCATACCAATGACTAGTGTGGCATGATTGGGAATCCATTACTAACATCAAAATTTTAGGAGAAATCCTCTCTTTAGGAGCATGAATACCCAGAACTCTACATAACCCATATGTAATGTATTTCATATAGAATTTTAGATCTTTAAATGCATAGGGGAGGCCTCCTGGCATGGGTGTAATATAGTTTCTATTTCCCTCAGGGACATGGGATTGAATAGTAGTTGCAACACCCCCAGACTCCCTCACATATCTATTTGCCAGAGATTGCAGGTTAATCTCTGTGGCCATAGGGACATCTATCCCGAAAGTCCTCATGAACGGTCCTCTGTCTAGGGTTATCAAAGAAGAACCATCGACCTTTCTAATTTTCTTAGAGAGGGGGTCATATCTTTCAGCCAAGGAGACAAGAAGATCAACGTCAAAAAATAAATCAAGGACAATCATCTTTGCAAACCCTAAAGTCCACAGGTTAAACACAGGGATAGGCCTATCTTGATTCTTCTGGAAGTAGTAGAAAAAATTCATGGCCGGTACATTGTGAGTCTTAGCATCCCCACATTGTGAATAGACATCAGAGAAGACATCATCACTAATCTTCTTATTTTGGGTAGAACCAGGCAGTAATTCGATGAATTCGTCAGAAAAACTAAACTTTTGTTGTGCGGTTGCCCTACTGGCTGATGGGGTGCCGACTGTAGTCTGACTTATGATGATTGCTATTGAAAATTCCTACTCACTCTGCAAATTCTAGTCTTCTGTAAGCTCTGTGATCACCAAAAGCTCTGGTTGCTTAAATGTTCTTCGCTCTGGAAATGCTCTACTCTCTGATTGCTCAAACGCTTGGTATAAATGAGATAATCACCAACTTCTGAGTTTTAACGGTGAAGAATTGATTACAACTTGGTTCCCTGCAACAATGTCACTTCTGTAATTAAGACTGCGTGCTCCGCAACTTAATGTCTGAGCCGTCATCAAGAGGTGACATATTTTTAAATTTCATCTTCTAGCGACCTAGCGACTTAAGGAAATTTGAAGTCTCGTAATAAATCTTGTGCCTTTCTAAATATTCTAAGATTTAGCAACTATAGTCTCTCTTTCTAGTCATGGGAATGTATTTCCTCATTCTGAGATTAAGCGACTAAGCCATTACCACATAATTTTCTAATTGAGATATGGTGACTATAATTTCTCAGAGTTGCTAGATGTTTTATGTCTCTCAATTCTTTTCTAGTGATCACGTGACTGAGCCTTTCCTTCTATTAATTTACTTCTCTTAGTGATCACATGACTATAGTTTTCTATGTCACTAGATAAAATTTCTTCTATCTGAGATCTGGCGACTAAGCTTAGTTCATCTTTCAAATTTTAGCTATCTGAGATTATGCAACTATAGTTTTCTCCAAGTCATGAGAAGATTATTTCCTTTTAAGTTTTATTCAGTGATCACACGATTGAAGTAGACATCTAGCGAACTGGCGACTAAAGGAAGTCTCCTGTTCACTGAATAACTCATTCCCTTCTCTGAGATTAAATATGAGCCACCCGATTTTCATCTAATGGTAGTCGCTAGGTCTCAGAAAGAAATAGTGACATCACAGGTTTTCTAGCGACTAAAGGATAACCGTTAGATGAGAAGTTCATTAAAAAGATCGAATGGTAGTCGTTAGATCTTTTTATTCTTTATAGCTTGTTGACTTTTCTTCTAAGATTTGGTGACTAAAGGAAATGCTGTTTGATTTTTCTTCTGGAGAATCAGTGACTATAGTGGAACTCGTAATCGCTAGATGTTTTATGTTATGAGTCTTTTATCTTGATATCACCGGACTTAGGCAACTTCTGATTCAGAGATCTGGTGACTATAGTCTGTCCACTTAATAAATTAAGTCACGAGCAGATTATAAAGCATCTAGAGATTGCGTGACTAACATTCACCGCTAGGTCTTAGAAAGATAGAGAATATGCTTCTTTTATCTGGCGACTTGGAGACTAGAAGATTTCTCATGATCAGGAGATAAAGAGAAGTATGCTAAGAATATCATGCGACCTGGCGACCAAGGTAAATATTAAAGCGCACATGGTTTTAGAAAGTTTAAGTGACTTCAAAAAAGTAACAAAGAAATAGAAAGTCACTAAAAAAAAGAAAACTAGGGTTTCTTTTTAAAATACAATGGCTAGTTTCAAGACTTTAAACCCTAACTTCTTTCTCTTTTGATGCAAAGACATAATAAACCCTAATATCATTGGAAAAATTTTACAGAGGGTTTATTATGATCAAAAGATGACAAATTTATCCAAAATTTTTGGGAGAAAATCAGAGTTGGGAAAAGGCACCAACAGTGGCTCTAACTGAGGATATTTGAATGCAAGTTCAACTAAGAACCACAGATCTCTGGGATGCAAACCAAAAGAAAGTGACCTATTTATAAAAAGAATAGGCAAAAAGGGAAGCAGACATATATACATAGATTAGAAGAAATTTCCATAGAAACAAAAGCCTTAATTGAAAAAAGGCTTCAAAAATTGCCCATGCATTGGCAATTCAAAAACTTCTCCATCCATATTGGTTAGAAGATATGAGTCTATACCAAAATTATGATAGACAACAAGAGGACCAAGCCATAGAGACTCAAACTTCTTATGCTTTCCTTTATCTTCTACCCTAGCATTCCATTGAAGAACCAAATCACCTACTTGAAACTTCCTTACAGTGGTTCTTTTATCAAACAGGTACTTCATTTTTAGCTGCAATTTAATGTTATTTTTATTGCTTTCTCTTCTCATCTCATCTAGCTCAGTCAATTACATAATCTTGTCTCTCATGGGGTCAGATACTTCTAATTCTTCTTCTTGGACAAAATTGTATACAGGGAGCAAGTTATTAATAGGGAGCCTAGATTGCAAACCATAGACTAATTCAAAAGGAGATCTTCCTGTAGCTCTCTTTACTGTTATCCTGTTTGCCCACAGGGCCAGTTTCAACTTTGAGTGCCAGGCTCTCTTATTCTTTTCCAATGTTTTCTTCAGAATCTTTAGAATGCTCTTATTACTAGATTCTGCTTGGTCGTTTGCCTGGGGATGATATAGGGATGAATAAGACATCATGATCCCATACTTATTATAGAAATCTGTGACCTCTTCTAACCTAAAACACATGGCATTATCCATCACCAAAGTAGCAGGGACACCAAATTTGGTCAAGACATTTTCCAATAAGAATTCAATGACCACCTTACTTGTTGCTCCCTTAGTAGGAATAGCCTCTATCCACTCTGTGAAATAATCTGTAGCAACAAGTATGTGACTATGTCCTCCACTAGATTTCTCAGGGAATTCACCAATAAAATTGATTCCCCACATTGTAAAAGGCCTATCTACATTTACTGGGTTTAATGACAAGGCCTCGGAAAATTTCAACTTACTAGAGAATTTTTTACAACTTTCACATTTCCTTACATGTAAGTGAGCATCCTTGAACAAGGTAGGCCAAAAATAGCCAGCCCTTAAGACTTTGTGAGCTGTAGTTTTAGCAGAAAAATGCCCACCACAAACCCCATCATGCATTTCTCTTAGCGCTTTCTTTACTTGATGCTCATCCAAACAAAACAACAAGACTCCATCTCTACTCTTCTAGTATAAGTCACCCTATACTAATGTATACTTTTGTGCTTGTAATTTCAAGGTTCTCCTTTGATTATCAGAGAGATGATCAGGGCACTTGGCATTTTTTAGAAAGTAGACAATGTCTGAATAAAATGGTTGCCTTTCAATGCTTGTGACTATTGGGTCCAAAGACAATTCATTGTTAACTTGGAGCAGGTCCATGTTTTCTTCTGTCATTAACTTAGCTAACCCCAACCCCCTCACTAGTTTGGTAATCTTAATCTCTAAATTGAACTCTTGTATTCTTGTGATCCACTTACATCTTTTACCAGTGACTTCAGTTTGGGTCAACACATCTTTTACTGCCGCATGAGGAACATAAGCAATAATTTTAGCACATACCAAATATGGTCTGAAGGATTTTACTGCTTTTACCAAAGCATATGCCTGTTTCTCCATCATTTGATAATTAAGCTCAGTAGCTTGCAATGACTTGCTAAAGAAGGAAATGGGGTGCTCATAATTGTCATCATCCTTTTGCAACAACACAGCAGCAATTGTGTGGAATGAAGCAAAAGAGAAAAGAGAAAAGGGTTTTCTATAATCAAGTGATTTTAGGACTGGTGCTTGCTGAACCACCTCTTTGATCCTATTAAATGCCTATTGGGCTTCCTCAGTCCACTGAAATTTTACATCCCTTTTAAGCAATTTAACTATGGGCTTAACAATTTCGGCAAAGTTAGCAATAAATCTCCTAACAAAATTGATCTTTCCTAAGAAAGATTGTACACCTTTTATATTTTTAGGAGCTAAGACCTTTTGTATTGCCTGTACCCTTTCTGGGTCAATCTTGATCCCATCTTTAGACACAATATGACCCAGCAATCTTCCCTCCTTCACAGCAAAATTGCACTTTTTTGGATTCAAGGATATTCCATATTCTAAGGCTTTATTAAAAATCTTTTCAAGATGATAACAATGGTTTTCTGCAAATTTGGAAAAAGATGTCATATCATCTTGATATACAACCATAAATAAATCAATGAAGTCCTTAAATGCAACATCCATAGCCCTCTGGAATGTTTCCCTAGCATTTCTTAATCCAAATGGCATTCTAACATATACATAAGTTCCCCAAGGAGTTGTAAAAGCAGTTTTAAATTATTCTGACTCCTTGACCAAGACTTGGTTATATCCTAAGAACCCATCCATCATTGACAATAATTCACAACCAGTGACTTTATGCAACATTGCCTCCATATTAGGTAGTGAGTAATTGTCTTTCAAGGATGCCACATTCAAATTTCTGAAATCTACACATAGTCTTATGTCTCCATTCTTTTTTCTAACTGGGACTAAATTTGAAACCCAAGTTGAGTGCCTTATAGGTTGAATTATTCCTGCATCACTCAACTTAATAAGTTCTTGTTGCATTTTGGGGGCTAAAAAAGGATTGATTGGTCTCTACTTTTTCCTAAACGGTCTGAAATCTCCATTCAAAGGAATCTCATGCTGAAATAGGTCTTGTCTATAAGCCTTAAGGTCATCATAAGACCATGCAAAAACATGTTTGTATCTTCTCAACAATTTTATCAAATTGGACCTAATATGAGGTTGCAGTCCTTTCCCAATATAGACGTTTTGAGAAGCATTATGTGAGCCTAAGTTTATTTCCTCCAAGTCATCAATTTTAGTGGTACTAGCCTTTGTCATGTGTTCATCTTGATCAGTATATAATGCTTTTAATTCTATTAGACCTTTGGGTATATGGTTTGTATTTAGTTGGATAACCTGATTTCCTAAAATCATCTCTTTCCCATTTTCTTGTTCTAACAAATTATTGCAATCAATAAGTTGACCCTCATATGAACCAAGGCATTGAATAAACTTCAGAACATCATGATCATCTTCAAAAACTTGCCAATTATAAATGTTATTTGGAATCACAGGCCTACTTTTTATTTCAACTATTGAGATACCACTCAAAGTTAAATCATCTTGCCTTAGAGCAACATTTGCTAAAAAATCAGCCATCATGTTCTTAGCCCTCTTAACCCAAGTAATATTAAAGGCATCAAACAATTCTATTTGATCCCAAATAGCATGCTTATACATTCTCAATTTATCATTTTTCACTGCATATTTGGATCTAACTTGGGCTACTACAAGTTCTGAATCACCAAAAACACTCAAACATTTGATTCCATGTCTTAAAGCAATATCAATCCCTAAAGATAATGCCTCATATTCTGCAGTGTTATTTGTACATTGAAAGGTTAATAAGAAAGAGTATTTGAATGTGGTACCTGATGGTGAAATGAATAGAACTCCAGTACCAGATCCCTCTTTTGAACATGCTCCATCAAAATACATCTTCCATAGCCCGCCTTGTTGTCCTTTCAGCTCTACAATCAATGGGTCACTCTCCTTGGTTGCTTGAGGAATTTCCTCAAATTTGAAGTTTTCCATATCAACACTTACACAACAATTGAGTTGGTCATCGTTGATTTCAATCATGTGAGGGGTCCTAGGTTCTCTAAATATTTTAACACTGTCACCATCCATATTAAAAGTGGCAAATGACAAATCACATTGTAGGCTGCCTCCCATCTGAGCACTCCATTTTCTTAACAATAACATGCCATACTATGGTGGAATATCCACCACCAAAACACTCATAGTAAGCAGCTTACCAGGATAGGCCTGCAATCTGTAAGGCAATGCTTTAATAGTACCAATAACTGGTACTTCTCTAGAATCCATAGCTTGGTACCTTCCATGGGGTGTATCCACCTCCAGGCCTAATGATTTCATGATTTCCACTGGCATGATAGTATTAGAAGCTCGAGAGTCTATCATACAATTTCTGAGATGTTTGTCATTTACAATTAAGGTAAAAAAGAAAGGGTTAATTGTTCCAGGCATAGTGTTCACAACATTTGTGTCCAAATAAATTTGTGGTATCTCTAAAACAATTTCTCCATTAAGTCTTGTGCTTATATCATCAGAAATTTTAGCAAGTTCCTTTCTTTCAATATTTTGGGTATCCACAAAAGTGGCACCACTTACCCAATTCAAAGCCTTTTCTTTATGTTCTTCTATTCTCATCATTTCCAACAAAGGAACCTTGACTGTGATTTGTGACAATAACTTACTCATGTCAATTAGAGTGTACCTTGAATCTGTCACATCTTGCTTAACAGCAACGGTTTGTCTATTTTCTTCAGGCATAAGTAGATTGGTGCCATCTTTGTGTTGTATCTTTACTTCTTTTTGTATTGCAGGAACTGCCTCCATTAGGCTTGGCCTTCACCTTATATGCAACAGTGGGCTTAGAAAAGGTGACATTTTTCTTTACCCTGTATTTATTTACAATCTCAGCAGCACTAGACTTGTCCTGCATTTTCTCATCATTCTTCTCAGTGCTTTTAATAAAAATGCCAAGAGGTTTACCAGTTAGATTTCCCACTACTCTGTTCCTAAGGTTGTAACTACTCTTGGCTTGAGTTACCATATCAGCTATTATTTGAGCTATCTCTTTATTAGATGGTCTTCTCAAAATAATAGACTCACCACTCTCTGTGGTGTTACATTGGATATTATCATAACAACAATCTTCTTCATCAGAAAAAACTTGTTGATGATATAACTCATTCCTAACTTGAGATCCTTGTACATCTTGCTTCTCATCTTCCTCTACAGAATCTATATCATCACAAATATAAGAAGATGTCATGCCACATGCTTCTTCATCATAAAAATCTTCCTTACTAACTTCTTGTTCTTCTTGTACAGAAATATTTTGAGCGACAACACAATAATGAGGATCATGAGGTGATTGGCAAGCAACACACCAAGGAACCTCATCAGTCATGTTCACCAAATTTTTGTGTAGTGGGTCAGGAGTTCTATCACTCAACTTATCTTTCCTTTCTAGCACTATTGGCTTGCCATCTTTCCATTGAGTATTGTATGGATAGTTTTGCATTTTTGGGATTTTATTGAAGTTGTTGAAGGTGGGTCTGTCATTTAGAGGATTTCTATTATTTCTACTTTCTCTTGGCTTCAGGTCCTTGAGGGCCTTTAAGATTTGTTTCAAATGGTCATCCTCCCTTGGTTTAGTATTGTCAGTTGTTGTTTGTTCCTTCTTTTCTGAGAATATTGGTTTGTATTCTTCCCTTCTTCCTAACTTCCCTGATATTCTTCTATTACTCTCAATATTAATGGCTAATTTGTAAGCTTCAACAAGGTTTCTAGGGTTCTTGTCTCTTAATAAGTACCCCATTTTTGAATCAAAAGCATTTAAATATGTAACCAAACAAATTTTATCATCTAACCTGATAATTTGCAGGAGCTTGTGCATAGCTTTTTGAAATCTGACATTGAATTCAACAACACCCTCATTCTAATTCTTTTTGATATTGTTGAATTCATTTAGCATGAAACCCTCATTTGTTTTGTCACCATACTGCTCTTTGAAATAATGCTTGAATTGATCCCAAGAACCAATACTTCCATGAGGTAATGCTCTAAACCAATCCCTTGCATCTTCTGTGAGAGACTGCATAAATAATTTCATTATCACATTGGCTGGTTCTATATTATAGTCATCTATGATGTCCAAAAAATGCTTGAGATGCTCTTCACAAGTGATTGCATTACTACCAGTAAATTTAGGGAGTTTCTTTCAAATTTCTTCAGGAATGGGATTAGGATAGCTAGGTATACCAGTGAAAACCAATTGTTTACATCTCTCATGTATAATCCCTGAGTTAGGAAAATCAACACCCTAAGATGTGGATGCATTAGTATTTGTGATAGAAAAACCATTAAAACCTCCTAGTGGGGGAACACCAATTGTCTGATTGGTTAAATTTCTAGTAGCTACTCCTTGTGCTATATTTGAATTGCCAAAGTTGGCAGGTCCTGTAGACCTTTTGAGAAAATCTATTTTCTTTTTCATTTCTAATGATGCAGCTTCCATCTCTGCCTTTTCAAGTTGTTTGGCTAACAACTCTCATTCTCTTTTAGCATTCTCTAAATGTGCTTCTAATCTCAAAGCCTGGTTAGTATCTCCCTTAGGGTTCACAGGCTCATTGATTAAAATGCCTTTCTCTTTTTTTTTCCCTTTATCTTTGGGAATTTTTTCTTCAAAATTTTTCTGAGCAACAGGCTGCTTACTTGTATCTTCAGGGATAGGCACATAATTTATAGCTTCTAAGTCAAGCAACCGTTCTCTTAACTGGTAAGCTTTCAACATAGCTTGCCTGATCCTCTCTTCCTTTGCCTTTTCTCTCTTGTGCCTAATGGTAGCCTGTTCCTAAATCCTTCTTTCCAACTCATACACTTCCTCAAATATTTCCTCAGAATCAGGTAGAGTTGTTTCTGATTCAATCCACAGTGCTTGAGGGTCCTCCTGCTACTCTTGAGACTCATGAGGGCCCTAGGGAAATGAAGAACCATGGGTGAAAGGAGGAAGAAAGTCCTGACCACTTCTACTTTTACTTCTAGACCTTCCTTCCCTCCTATGCTGCCCACTTGGATTCACCTTCCTATTCTGGAGTATTCTTTCACCCTATTTCTTCGTAGGGGAATAATATTCTTCATATTGGTTAGGTGGTACACCAGTTGCCTCCTCATATTCTGAGACATTTCCTTCTTGACTAGGAGGAGGAATATTGTGTCATCTAGGGGTCCCTCTCTGTCTCCAAGTCATAGACATATCATTGGTATCTTTGTCTTTCTTACCCTGGTTTCTTCTAGATGGAGTAGGAAGCCCACCCTGTAAATTTTCCTCAGGGTGCTCTCTAGTATAAGATCTTGTATTTTTGAAACTCATAACTTTTTTAAGTACTGGTTACAAAGATACTTAGAGTCACCACCCACAATATATGAGATAATCTAAAACCTTAGAAAGACTGATTCTTATATTCTTGTAATGGAGTCCATTGGATAAGTGATAAGCCAGCCAGGAGTCTAAGATCAACTCATACCCGCATTATGTATATTGATTTATAACACCAGAGATATCAACTAATTAAAATACATAGGTTAGGAGTCCAGCTCAACTTGAAACTTGCACTATTTGCTTATAATTATAATCTCTAATCCCCAGCAGAGTAGCCAATTTGTTAGGGATTTTTCTTGTCTTAGGATAGATTTTAGATAAAAGCGGGTCCAAGTTTACAAGAAAAGCCTAATTGCTAAGGATTGGATAAGATCCTTCTTCATTTTTGAGTTCCACACACACCCGGGAAGGTATTACCTTGATAAATGACTGTAAATAAAGTTTTGTAAGGTGGACACTAATTTGCTATCTTGATATAGCCCTACTGAACTATTTTGAGAAACTATGACTCGAAACTACAACAGAAATCAATGGTATAAGGACTTTCATCCTTCTTCCTTTTAAGGAGGGATAACCTTTATGATTCTCTCTTTTTAGAATCAGTAGAGTAAAAGATTGAATCCTAGAAACAACCTTAATCAATCATATTAAAGAAACTTTTAAACATCAAAATAATAAATCATAGAAGATTTTCAAATTTATTTTCACTTCTGAGTCGAAAGATAGAATGTAAAGTTGAAACAGACAATCTAGACTAGTGCCTTATCTATTGGGCAAAAGGAATCTAAACATATACCTGCAAAAGAAATTCAAAAACAATACATTAACATGCCTTGCATGTCATATAATTTCAAACAGATTGCCTTACAAACCATTCTTTTACCCTAATATCATTATCATCAAATTTCCACAAATATAATTACTCCTAGGAACAAATTATGAGAAATTTTAATTCTTTCCTTGAAAGAAAATCATAAATCTGTGCCAGACCAGATATTTTTTTAAATGCCTAACACATAAAACATACAAGAGTAAGCATACAAGATAGAAAGACAAGAACAATATAAGGCAGAAATTGCATTGTATTCATATTGAAATCAAATTTATAGTAATATATTCAAATTTCTTTACTCAAAGAAACCAGACAAAAAT
Organism: Chamaecyparis obtusa; assembly: GCA_027943335.1. Taxonomy (NCBI): domain Eukaryota; kingdom Viridiplantae; phylum Streptophyta; class Pinopsida; order Cupressales; family Cupressaceae; genus Chamaecyparis; species Chamaecyparis obtusa. Next base: position 181,656 of record BSBK01006265.1, on the reverse strand, counting down.
TGTAAAAGTCTGTCTCGGAGCAACAAGTTTTTTTTTTTTTGTTCTATATTTTTCACCTCTTCTAAAGAAACTCTAAAAACCATATCTATATGGTCTGACCATCTTGGAATTCCCCTAAAAAGATGGGAATGCAACAAGCTTCAGATGGTCAAAACCCTAACCCTAAAGCATAAAAAACAAAATGTAGTACAATCAGGCGGTGGAAAGGCAAATAATCCTTGACTTACAGCGTCCTCCACTATTTTTGTTGACACCTTTTCTTGAAAGCATTAATAACCCTATAGTAGCCATAAAGAAAGTTGGTGACCGCCAACTTCAGCTAACCCTCACCAACCTTCAAGAAAATTGATGACCCCTGCCCTCAAAATATGTGTCAACATCAGGATGCCTTTTAATCATCTAGAAGATCAAGGTCTACTGCAGTGGACTTAGGTATTTTAGGCTTTGTTGATTCATCCCACAAAGCTACTTTATCTTCTGAATTCCATGGGAAATTTTGTACTATCTGCAATTGTGCCTTTTGCCTCTCCCATCTAGCATCCATCATTATTCTGACATCTGCCAAGAATTTAGAAAATTCTACCTCTGCCTTTACTGCATCATCCAAAAAGTCATTAAATTTACTCATATCTACCCCGCCACCTATTTTGACAAAATTCTCCCCATTAGGCAATTTGAGATCAAAATCCGATCTCCATTGATCTACGGTTTTCAAAGTACCATTGTCATCCTTTATTTTAGGAATGAACTTATTGGCCTCTTCTTCCAAAAATGCTAATTTTGTTTCCACTAAGTTGGCTTTCCCTTTGAATAATGGGAGAAGAGTCTTTATTCTATTTATTTCTTCCCATACCTGCAGTACTTCTTCAGGTATATCTGGCCTAAAAGGTTGTACCGCTACTAACCTTTCAAAAAGTGGAGTCCTTACTGACCAAATTACATAAAAAAAATTCAAAATTGAGATGCAATTCTTTACTTCTTTTTGCAACTCTCGCAACTTGAGATAGGCAGCATAGATTGCCTCAACCTTTTCTTTTAACTTCAAAATCCTATGCTGTAGAATTTCTAGCAATGTCTGTACAATTGCTTTATTTTTACTTTCTTCAATTTCTTCTGAAGAAGCAATACCTTCTTCACATACTACTTGTACTTGTTTCTCAATTACAACCTCTTGAGGAGGAGGTGGAGGTGTAGCTTCCATATTTATTATTTTAACTTTTAGTTCATCAACTAGTTTTTCAAATTCTTTCTCCTTTATTATATGCAACTCCCTATCTTTGACCAAAGCAGTGTAATCATCATACAATTTCTGATGTCTTTCTGATAGTTGCTTGGTCTTGTCTTCATTCAATTTGGTAAAATTAGTCAAAATTTGGAAAAATTCTAAGTCCCCTGTATTTTGGATAGACCAAATCATCTTATCCCCATCCATCTGCTCTTTTATATTCAAAATTGATGGATTTTGTCCTTGGGGTAGTGGCTCCACATGGCTAATGCCTTATTCTTTGGGCTATATCCAAACCCTTTTATTAAATCTCCCACTTACTTTTCTAAAGTCAGGATAATATCTTCCTGTCTCCTTATTTGATCAATAATAAATGTAGAGGCCAAATCCCACCCAGGTAATAATAACATATTACTATCTTTTACTAACCTCCTAGCCTCTTTAGGGGTTATCTCTTAATTCTCTAGATTATAATCCTTTATTGCTTCTAAGGCCTCAGTGGGAATCTGGCCATCTTCTCCAATCTGCACTGTGGAGGCTACTTGCCGCTGTTTGTGCCAGAGGAGGAAATCTTTGAATTCATAAGTCTTGATGAATTCATCATCTTTTAGAAAATCATTTTGCTGCTGGATTCTCTCATCTATGCACATAGCAAGAGGAAATTCTACTTCCTCAACTATCTCCTTCTATTTCTTCTTTTCCTCCTTGACCCTTTTTCTAATTTCATGGTCATAAGTTGTTTGGGCAGGGATGACAGTAGCAACCATATCTCTTTTTTCAGCAGGCCTTGCCTGTGATGACTCCCCTACCATTAATCTCTTCCTTTTAGTAGGTGGTTCTACCGCATTATGAGAGCCAGGAACCTCAATCAAATCAACTATCTCATTTTCATCCCCTCTTTCTTCAGGGGCATCAGGAGGAAGTTCTTGGGTAGGGTAACTATGAATAGAATACCCCCCTTCACTATCTTCTTCATATTCTAATGAGGAGTGCTTCTTCTTCTTTTTTGAAGTTTCTAATTTATCCTCAATCATTTTTACCCCTTGCTCCATCAGAACATTGTAATTCTTCATCATCATCTCTAATCTTTGGAGATATGGTAGAGTAGGGTAAAATCCTCCAAAATTGACATCTTTTCTTCTCATGGATTTCTCTAGTTGGAATAATTGATCCAGCTACCAAGACCTTGTCTTAGCCTCATCCTCATCAAGAATATTTCTAACTACATCCTCCTCATAAGACACATCATAAGTTTTATTAAGAGGGATGGTAGGAGTGTAATATCTCCTAGCAGCAGCCAAAAATCCCTCAGGATCAACAAATCTAGGATGTGCAGCAGGCATCATAAACTGTAACAAATATGTGTTAACCTTTTCAAAAGCCCCTTTTCCAATTGTTAAATTGGCTAATTTGAAATGCCTAGGGGTGAATGTACCCTTTCTGTATGGGACTAGATGCTCTTTATCTACAACCATGAGTTGCCAAATGAACTCAAGCGCTACAATCCTGGGGGGAACATTATTAGGCAAAATGTGGGGTGGTTGTGGGCATCCATAGACCCTTATTAATGTATACCCTTCTCTCAAATAGAAATCACCCCAATTGTGATCATGATTATCTTTTCACTTATCTACATATTCCATCAGTCTAAGAAGTTGCAAGGTTCTGATAGGAATTCTTGAATAATTCACACCCAAGTGGATAAGAATAGCATCTACTATTATATTCTCAAAAATACAAAAATTATGCTTAAGGGTCGTTGGACTCCAGACATCTAACTAGGACTGTATAGGGTTAGGGTGGCCATTCCATTGAAACTTAGGTTTTAAATGTTGCAGACTAAACATATTTACATTATGGTAGAAGATAAGATGCATCAGCATGGAGTAGTGCAAAAATTTGGGAGGGTATTGCTTCTTTCTTATCATTTCTAAACCCTCATGCATCTTCTGGATACAGTATCCAATGTAATCATACCCATGACTAGTGTGGCATGATTGGGAATCCATTACTAACATCAAAATTTTAGGAGAAATCCTCTCTTTAGGAGCATGAATACCCAGAACTCTACATAACCCATATGCAATGTATTTCATATAGAATTTTAGATCTTTAAATGCATAGGGGAGGCCTCTTGGCATGGGTACAATATAGCTTTTGTTTCCCTTAGGGACATGGGATTGAATAGTAGTTGCAACACCCCCAGACTCCCTCACATATCTGTTTGCTAGAGATTGTAGGTTAATCTCCGCGGCCATAGGGAAATCTATCTTGAAATTCCTCATGAACGCTCCTCTATCTAGGGTTATCAAAGAAGAACCATCTATCTTTCTAATTGTCTTAGAGAGGGGGTCATATCGTTCAGCCAAGGAGACAAGAAGATCAACGTCAAAAAATACATCAGGGACAATCATCTTTGCAAACCCTGAAGTCCACGGGTTAGACACAGGGATAGGCCTATCTTGATTCTTCTGGAAGTAGTAGAAAAAATTCATGGCTGGTACATTGTGAGTCTTAGCATCCCCACATTGTGAATAGACATAAGAGAAGACATCATCACTAATCTTCTTATTTTGGGTAGAACCAGGCAGTAATTCGATGAATTCATCAGAAAAACTAACCTTTTGTTGTGCGATTGCCCTACTAGCTAATGGGGTGCCGATTGTAGTCTGACTCATGATGATTGTTGTTGAAAATTCCTGCTCGCTCTACAAATTCTAGTCTTCTATAAGCTCTGTGATCGCCAAAAGCTCTGGTTGCTCAAATGTTCTTCGCTCTGGAAATGCTCTGCTCTCTGATTGCTCAAATGCTTGGTATAAATGAGATAATCACCAACTTCTAAGTTTTAACAGTGAAGAATTGATTACAACTTGGTTCCCTGCAACAATGTCACTTCTGTAATTAAGACTACATGCTCCGCAACTTAATGTCTCAGCCATCATCGAGAGGTGACATATTTTTAAATTTCATCTTCTGGCGACCTAGTGACTGAAGGAAATTTGAAGTCTCGTAATAAATCTGGCGCCTTTCTAAATATTCTAAGATTCAGTGACTATAGTCTCTCCTTCTAGTTGTGGGAATGTATTTCCTCATTCTGAGATTAAGCGACTAAGCCATTACCACATAATTTTCTAATTGAGATATGATGACTATAGTTTCTTAGAGTTGCTAGATGTTTTATGTCTCTCAATTCTTTTCTAGCGATCATGTGACTGAGCCTTTCCTTCTATTAATTTACTTCTCTTAGCGATCACGTGACTATAGTTTTCTAAGTCGCTAGATAAAATTTCTTCTATCTGAGATCTGGCGACTAAGCTTAGTTCATCTTTCAAATTTTAGCTATCTAAGATTACGCGACTATAGTTTTCTCCAAGTCATGAGAAGATTATTTCCTTTTAAGTTTTATTCAGCGATCACGCGATTGAAGTAGATATCTAGCAAACTGGCGACTAAAGGAAGTCTCCTAATCCCTGAATAACTCATTCCCTTCTCTGAGATTAAATATGAGCCACTTGATCTTGATCTAATGGTAGTCGCTAGGTCTCAGAAAGAAATAGTGACATCACAAGTTTTCTAGCGACTAAAGGATAACCGCTAGGTGAGAAGTTCATTAAAAAGATCGGACGGTAGTCGCTAGATCTTTTTAATCTTTATAGCTTGTTGACTTTTCTTCCAAGATCTGGTGACTAAAGGAAATGTCATTTGATTTTTCGTCTGGAGAATCAGCGACTATAGTGGAACTCGTAATCACTAGATGTTTTATGTTATGAGTCTTTTATCTTGAGATCACCCAACTTAGGCAACTTCTGATTTGGAGATCTAGCGACTGTAGTCTATCCACTTAATAAATTAAGTTGCAAGAAGATTATAAAGCATCTGAAAATTGTGTGACTAACATTCACCACTAGGTCTCAAGAAGATAGAGAATATGCTTCTTTTATCTTGCGACTTGGAGACTAGAGGATTTCTCATGATCAGGAGATAAAGAGAAGTATGCTAAGAATATCACGTGACCTGGCAACCAAGGTAAATATTAAAGCACACATGCTTTTAGAAAGTTTAAGTGACTTAAAAAAAGTAACAAAGAAATAGAAAGTCACTAAAAAAAAGAAAACTAGGGTTTCTTTTTAAAATACAACGGCTAGTTTCAAGACTTTAAACCCTAACTTCTTTCTCTTTTGATGCAAAGACATAATAAACCCTAATATCATTGGAAAAATTTTACAGAGGGTTTATTATGATCAAAAGATGACAAATTTCTCCAAAATTTTGGGGAGAAAATTAGAGTTGGGAAAAGGCACCAACAGAACGTCAAATAGAAATATAAAATAAACACATCGACCATATACACGCAAGTATGGGGTTAGTAAAAATCATAAGCATCAAATATCTCCTAACATATAATCTATCATCCTAAAATAATCATAACATTTATAAAATTGGACTAGGGGTAGGGTACTACAACTTATTCCAATCAACATCGCAAACAAAAACTGTCTTCAGGTTCACTGGTAAAAACATACTGTCTGATACTTAGAAAATTTTGCATTACGCTCTAATATACTAGCTCTTTGACCTATGTGATCTTCATGTAGATCATATGTTTCCATAATGACAACATCTGTGTAACCAACTCAGCCAAATTGCCAACATAATGATCCTTGTTAGAAGATATTACAACCCCGTTAGGATTTGATCTTTACAATGCATGAAGTATAGTGACTTGGTCAAAGGTTGGACCATATTAGGAGTCTTTTATAATTAACCTTGTTATAGGTGAGGACACACTGTCTGAGAGCACACTTCTCAAATGGTAAAGGATGCAACCTTCTGCATAACAGATACACACTATATTTGGATCTTGGTGAACTCAAAAGTAGACCTATTGTCTTGATTAGTTCCAATGAATATCTTATACTCTCTTCTTCTTCACATAGATCTTCAATTGATGATTGATTGTCTCAGTACATTTGCATCTACTTCTCTGCTATCACAATCACACTTAGCAATCACAACTGACTAGATATAAGTATCTTTCTCCAAATGATATAATCAAGTCAGCTTGTTAAAACTTCCCTGAAATCATAATAGAGAAATAATATAAATCCTTAGTAACATCTCCAATGGATAAACCAAGCATGCAACACAAATAGGCCCATGCAACTCAATATGAGTAGACGCATCACTTCACACAGTCAGCTCCACCAAATTAACTAAAAATTTATTCTCATACTAAAATATGTTATGCACTCTTAGACAAACATTCTTAACTCATCACCAAACATGAAACTAGAAACACATATCAAAATGATAGGTGCAACAACTACAATAATATAAACACTATTGGCTCCATGTGATAGACTTAGGAAACTATAACTGTCAACTAGCAACATCACAACTCAACTTCAACTACACAACTCACTCTACGTCCATGAACATAGCATCATAAAAATGTCTTCAACACAAATATAAACGTGCAAGGCTCCATCATAACCATACTAAAAATCACATACAAAACTCTTCCTTTAACACTGTTAGGAACACTACTGATACAAACAACTACACAACTATCTATACTTAGAATCAACCTCTGGGTCTATGATATCATGCTGATAACATATCTAAGAAACATATGCTCAAGGCTATATACATAAGACTTCAACACATGCTTCTTACCATATGTTTTCATCAATGAAAAACATACAGTCAACACTGGCTTGGTGGAAAATCTCCAACAATATGATCTATGTGAGGTCCTAGGGAAGAAGCTAATGAAGAATTTGGCAAGAATAAAGAGAAATAGGAAAACACATTTCAGATTTGGATCTCTACTAATGTAAATATTATTTTAATTTATGATAATATTCCATAACATGTACCTATGGAGATCAGATAGATTTTCTATGCAAATGATTAATGACTTCTATAGAAGAAGTGATGAGAAAAATAAGTATGTTGAGGTTGCAGGAATGATGAAAATCTTCCAAAAAAAAATGCATGAAATGGAAAGGATCCCTTTTCATGGGCTATGAAGTTGACTTAAATGTTCTATAACTTCACCTTCAACATGTTTTATACTCCTCTAAAGACCCCAATGTTCCTAGGTGGGGCATGTTGGAAAAATGCTCGGTGCTCCCCTCAAGATTCACAACATGGCTTAACCACCTCTTGTGTCTTCTATAAGTCTAGTGGTTGTATCAGGCATGAAAAGGTGAATCTTTTAGTGCAATGAAAAATACTACTTGTAACAAGTGGTATTAGAGCTAGGTCATAGGTTTGAATCCTCTTGGGTAACACCAAGGGGGTGATTATTGGAAAAATGGTCAACACTCCCCTCGAGATTTGCAACATGGCTTAACTACCTCCTATGTCTTCTATAAGTCTAGTGGTTACATTGAACATTACAAGGTTGATATTTTAGTGAACCTATAACTACTACTTGTAATAGGGCACATATGAAGAAAAATACACATCAGTTAAGGAAGAGTTGGTGAAAGGGAGAAGGGAGAATAAAGTTGAATCCCTTGTTGATAAAATAACAGGACAACATAGAATATAAAAAGAAGAAATGAAAGCTATCAGAGAAAAAGTGGTAGAACTTAGGGATAAATACAATATTTCCCCTCCCTAACCTAACATTGAAGTACCTCAAGTGATAGAGGTTGAAGAAGAAGAGGGGAAAGAAAAAGATGACACTCCTAAAGTTACTAGGAGAATTTCATAGAGGCAAGAAGAAAGAGCAGCTACACAAGGGAAAACACCTCCCAAAGCTAGAACTAAGGCCATGGCTAGTGGACTAGGAAGGAAGAGGAAAACACTGGATACCCCTCCATCTTTACATGAAAAGGAAAATAAAAAAAAGACTACAAAAGAATAGGAAAAAAATAAGAAAGCTCAAATGATGGATACAGAGAAAACTGAAGAACTAAAGAAGAAGGAACAAGAAGATGAAAATGATAGGAAACTTCAAGAGGCAAATCTAAGGGCTCTTGAAGCAGATAGGGAGAAAGAAGAATAAGTTGAACAAAAGAAAGGCCGGGAAATAACAAGGAATATGTTTAAGCCTTACTTAAAAGTTCTACAAAAGAGAGTAGTGAATGATGGAAAGATCACTTCTATCAAAAAATATTTTGATAGATATGATGAAGAAGAGAAAAACAAGATAGAAGATATAGTTGTGGAGAACATGTTTAACTTCAAAAAGAATCTAATTGAAATAGAAGGTCAAATCAACAAGGACCTTTTTGAAATATTAGAAGAAAGAAAGAAAAGAGCCCTTGATGAGGACATCAAGATGAGATAAGATATTATTTGGTATAATATTCCTACTATGATAAGGAATGAGATGGGAGATTGGCTTGAAAAGTTAAGGCCAAAACTAAGGACCAAAAATAGAATCATAAAGTTTATGGCCTGGAAAAATGAAGATGTAGAGAAAGAAACACATGACAAGGTTTGATAGCTACTCCTTGAGAAGAGACTTTATCTTTGAAATTCTACAAGGAACCCAACCCCAACAATAATCTCCATAGAGCCTACAATTACCAAAATTTTAGAAAAGGCTGAAGTTCCCAAGGAGATAGAGGTAGTTGATACTACCTCACCTGATTTCTACATTGAGAATGTTGGGATCTCACTTGACACAAAGATGTTTACATCTGATCTATTTCAAATAAGTGAAACCTTGACCAACATTGATGAAATAGTAAATAATCTTGATCCTCCCAAGATCACTCAAGAAGAATTAGTTGAGAAAGAGAAGAAAAAGGAGAAAACACCTGAAAAGGAACAAGTGTCAAAAGAAAAAGGTGAAGAAAAAGAAATAGAAAAAGAGAAGGAACAAGAAAAGGAAGAGAAACAACCAAAAGGATTTCCTATCACCTCTTTTGCTACACCTAGTTTATTGGCAAGTGGATCTCAATCACTTTCAACTAACTTAGAGGACATGGATGCCACAGATATGATACAATATTTAGTACTTTCTTTTGCTAAAGAAAAGGAAAAATCAGAGAAGAAGACTAACAAAACTTCAATGAAAATCCACCAAGAAACACAAGTATTGAGTAAGCTTTTGACTACACCTCATCTACATATTGAAGATCCTATAAATAGCCTAGACAATTTTCTAAGTTTAGTAGAATTTTTTTTTGGTACATTAGAAGAAGCAACATGAATAAAAGTACTAGATGACTTTAAAAGACTAAGGATGAAAGATACTCTTGATGGGATCAAGAGTGATCTTAATACATTGATTTCCACTAAAAAGGAAATCAAATCCTCTATTAAGGATGGAAAAGACCTATACAGACTCTGCATGACTTCGCACAAGCATGTAAAGAGTATATCAGATATTATAGCCCATGATAGAGAGGTTTTGGTAAAACTCTCTAAGGATTTTGAAAATAGGAAAATACTGCACATAAATAAGGAAACAAACAGGATAATGGATAGCATCCATACCCTACAATTGGAAAAGGAAAATGTCTAGAAAAGTTTCTTTGAATTAAGAATTTTTTTTACTCCAAACATCAGTGTCTTAGAGAGTACTCATGAGGACCTTCAGCTTGGCCTCAGAACATTTTAAGGACTAGTGTCTATTAATGTAGAGGAAGCAAGAAAGTCTGCATTTGGTCTCAATGGATTGATTTAGGTCCCAGAAGAAATCAAAGAAGCTTGGGATGCAAACATTCAGATCATGAATACCAACTAAAGGGATATACTATAGACAATTCAGCTATGATTTTGAACATTTTAAATTTTGTTGTTTTGGTAGCTATTTTAGACATTTTTGGCACCTTTTTCCATTGATGTCAAAGGGGGAGAGATAGAAGAAAAAAATGTAATGATAAAGAGAGAACAATTATGTAATATGAAAATATAGAAAACATTAATAAAAGAAAAGTTTTCTCTAAAGGTTATGTGTCAAATTTCCATGTGTTGCATTTCTGTCAATATATTTCCTTTTACACTTTTGTCTTGATGTTGCACTTAGTAATTTTTGCACTAAGTGTTTCCATCAATGCCAAAGGGGGTGATCATTGGAAAGTGGTAAACACATGCACACATATGAACATGTAGGCACATGAACATATATAGAATGTTTTCATTTATGGAAACACTTATCAGTTTTATAATTGCACATATTGGATATCATGAATATGTTTTAATGTAGTTGAAGAAGGAAAAATGTCTAAGTCCACAGACTGTTCCTGTAACCTAGTCTAACATAAAATATTAGCGAGCTTCACAGAAGTTGTATTAAGGCATGCGATCTTAGTGACATACTTACATGAAACCAATGAATGCATGTGTGAGGTTGCATGTGTTAATAATGAAGGATCGAAGATAAATGTTTAGTTGATTGGATACAAAGGTAGTAAACATAGCATAACATGGTAGTGAATATTGATGCCGACTTTGTCAAGGATTTGAAAGTTATTTTTGGATGCTGTCTTGGATCTAAGGATGAATAAGGATGTTAATGAAGTGTGCAATTGTGCATTAACTAATATGATGCTTAGCTAGAATAATATCAACTAGCTTTTGTAAATATACCTCTAACAAGGTATAAGTATACCAATAGTTTTGCATAAGTTAGTTATGATGAAAATGATGATATAGATGGTTGCGAACTGTGAAGGTATCTAAGAGATAGAGAAGAGATTAAGAGAAAGGAGAAAAAGAGGTGTTCTTCAAGGAATACATTGTTAACTCTTTGTATTCAAGACAAAAAATTGGTTGTAAGTGTTGTTGCACCTATTGTACAATGCTAAAAGGGTTTTTTTGTCTTTAACAAGGCTTGGACCTTTAACAAGGTTTATTCCTAAATAGGGATCTCATTGTATACATCCCCTAACAAGGATCTTCCTATATTGTAATAATCATCTCCTAATAGGGCTGGAACTCCTAATGAGGTTTCAAGATTCATAGTACAAAATTTAGTGGGTACCATCCCCACTGTGGTTTTCCCTTAATAGGGTTTCCTTGAAAACAAATATGGTGTTATGAGTTCTCCTATGTTTTTCCATGTTGCATGGTTATTTAATTTATCTTACATCTTTATATGTTGGTTAAAGAAGTTGAAGAAGATTGATAATTCAATAAAATATTGTAACACTAATTCACCCCCTCTCAGTGTTACCAAATGTTAACAAAGGCAAGGTTAAGGGTAAAAAACCTTACATGGTAGACCAATATTCAAAATGAGAGGATTGAAAGGGGATTGAATAAGATCTTAGATTGGGAGAGGATGAAGGATATGGTGAAGAGACAATTCTTGCCATCATATTTGGAAATCCAAACAAAGATGAGGATAAATCATTTGAAGGAAAGGGAAATGGATGTTATGTATGACACTAAACAATTTCACACCCTAGATATTAGGGGAGGAATGGATGATAAATATGAAAAGGTGGATAGGTGTATCAATGGACTTAGGTATAATATTCAAGATGAAATAGGGTTAAATGTGCCAAGAACCCTTGGAGAGTGCTTTCAACTTGAAGTTAGAGTAGAAGAAAAGTTGAAGAGGAAGAGTGAAAGGAAGGGAAACAATGGTAGAGGAGGTGGAGCCATGAGAGGAAGAGGTGGAAGAAAAAAATCAGATTCTCAAAACAATAATGATAAGGAAAAATGAAAGGGCTTCACATTAGACCAAAGAGGAGGCTATAGGGGTGGAAGATTAGGACAAGGAAGAGAAATTCATGAATTCATAGGTAGGTACTTCCATTGTAATGAAGTAGGGCATCGATCATTTAAATGTCCTAAATAGAATGACTCAGATCAAGGAAAAGATAGGAGGGTACATCTAATACAAGAAGAAGAAAGGAATGAACCAATAGTAGCATATCTAGAAGAAGGAGAATGTATTCTAATGGGGGAAGAAGAACCATTGCAAAAAGAACCACAAGTAAGCATTTTCAGAATAATTTGTGTGATCCATAGTAAGGTATGTAAATTAATTATTGATTCAGGGGGACATCGTAACTTGGTTTCATATGAAGTTGTCAATAAATTGAATTTCAAAAAAATTTCTCATCCTAGTCCACATTGTTGAAATTGTTTTCATTCAATAGTTTTCTCATTGATGTCAACATATATTCAGTCATAAGGATAAAAAATTAAAGAACAATTGTTGAACAATTCAAACAAGTTGACTATAGAGAGAGGTACAAATGATGTATGATTTCACAGATCTTGAGAACTTGGATATATGTTTCAATATGTGTATTGATCTTTTCCCTATGACTACAGATGTTTAGATGATCATAGGATAGAGATATTATTGTTTTAGTAAAGACTTGTAGGAACAAAGAGTTTTCTCAGACCTATTTACAATGTTTGGAACATAACTTTTGTGTGATAATAAATCTTGGTATGCACTCTTGGAAAATGTCAGAAGACATAATGAAGAAGTTACATTGTGATTACAACATGTTCTTGGGATTTCTAAAATCATTGATGGAGCTGACTCTTGGTGAATTATAATTATTGTAACATGATTAGGGATGACATGTGTGTCATGTCATTTCATAATGTAATTATATATCATGTAATTAGGTCCTATAGTAGGCCAACCTCTAGGTGAATTATTATTTGTCACTTGTATATAAGGAAGGATTTCTTCCTTGAGATCAAGTGTGGATTGTGATGATAATAATGGAGTTGGAAGGTTGTGAGATCTCCTTCTAACAAGGAAGAATATTGTGCATTTGACAATAAGGGTTGGATTGTCCTAACAGTTAAATCAGATATTACAGAAAAAACTTTGTAAAGGATTGAAGGTGGACTTAACCTTCTAATTGTATTTGGGCTTGTGGCTAGTTGTATTGCCCTTAACAAGGTTGAAGACTCCTAACAAGGTCTTTCCTTTAACATGGACCTGCCTACTGTATTAATCAGTTCCTAACATGGCTAGAAACACTACTAGGGTTTCATTCATATAGTGCATATATTTATGGGTGTCATCCCCATTAGGGTTTTTCCCTTAACAAGTTTTCCTCAAGAACTAATCTTGGTGTCACTTGTGTTCAATGATGTGAGGAGGTTTTTCATTCTATTTTACATAAAATTATATCTAGTGATAGCTATAATTTGATTGAACACAATAGATTCACCCCTCCCCCCTCCTCAGTTGTGTGTATCCAAGATTTTGGTTCTTTGAAAGAAAGCTTGACCTCTTGAGGAAAAGATCCAAGATGTCTTACTTCAACAAAGAAAGTCTAAAATTTGATGTAGAAAACTTTGATGCATAGAAGGACAAAATGAAGAATCATTTATTATATTTGGGCTTGGATTATTGGTTGGTAACCAAGAAAGATACAACACTCAAAATTGAAGATGATTCAAGGAAGACCCTCTCACAACTAATGAAGAAAAGAAGATGTTTCAATGCAACATAATAGCCAGAGAAGCACTAATAAGCACATTATCTGATGGTGATTTTTTTGAGATCAGAGATCTAGATGAGGAAAAGGTACATGATATATGGGTAAGGTTGTTAGTCTTGTATGAAGGAGATTCATATACCAAAGGAGCCAAACTTCATAATTGGAGTGTGAGGATGGAGACCCTTTGGATGAAAGAATATGAAACAATAAGAATGTTTATTCAAATGGTTACAAAATCTGTAACAATGATCAAGGAAAATGGAGGAACTTACAGTGAGGAAGAAGTCATTCTAAAGATCCTAAGATCTTTGACACCAGATCACAAAACTAAAGTACATGCCATAGACGATATCATACCATTGACCAAAGGTTTCACAAGGGAGATGTTAGGATCCTAGCTAACTACCTTTGAGACTGCAAAGCTTATGGATGCCTTACCTAAGGTGGAGACAACTTACAAGGTGATAGTTTAAAAAAATAGATATTCAAGGAAAAGTTATACAAATGGTAGAAAATCAAGTAAGTATAGTGAAGAGCTAGGAGATTATGTTGATGAATAGGAAGAGATTGAAAATATTGAAAATATTGTGTACTAAAAAGTCTTAGCCTTGATCGCAAGGAGAGAAAGAGAGGGCGAAGGTAAGTTTGAAGAAAATCTACCTCTAAAATACTTTAGCTGTTATAAGATTGGCCATTTTTCTTCTAGGTGTCCAACTAGGGTTTCCAAGAATAAGTCTAAATATTGAAAATAAAACAAGGATAAAGAATGTTATTATGCTAATGATGGTACTGTAGACACACAAAAATGGACAAAGTGATTTTAAGTGGCAAAAATCAATAAAATGGCTTACAATCATCAAAATGCATTAATTCAATAAAAAAGGGATCAAATCAATTAAAAGGGACATAATTAAATAATGTTGGAAAAAATCAATTAAAGCAAAGGAAAAATAAAATAATGATGTTAAATAATTAAATCAAAGCTTAAAGGGGTGAAAAACACTACATAATTGATTTTAATCAATTAAGTGTATAGTTGTTAAATCAAAAATCAAAATGAACCTATTACCCTTACATGACTAAATTTAATTAATTAATTGAATTTAATAATTCCTAATATCTTTCAACAAAGTTGAGAAACCAATAAAAATTGAGGACAAAAAGATATAAATCACTCAAAAAGGATGAATCTCAATCACTCATTTTAAAGTTTCAATCTCAACCACTCAATCTTGTCCTTTTGTCCAAAGCTTAGAGACAAACCTTTAAATTGTCCCCCCATTTATGAACAAAGCAAAGTATTTGACTCAACCTAAGGTAAATCATGATTACTTCACTCCACCCCCTACCCTTGGGAATTCACTATAAATATGAAGCATTTTGAGAGCAATTGATATCTTAGAAATTCATTTGCAAAGCATTGTTACTATAGGCATGTGAAGAGCATTGTAAGAGAAATTAAGAGCATTTAGAGTATTTGCATTATACTTTTATCAATTTGAGCTAGAATCATCATCATAGAAGCATTGTAAAAGCATAGCAACATACATTCTCATTTTAGAAGTGTCACTAGTGGAGATTTGAGCTGAGAACTTCACTTACCACCTCTTTCTAGAGAGCCATGAGATGCTATAGATCTTAGTTTCAATTTTAAATAGATTTGCATTGTATTTACTTAGAATTGTTGCTAATTTGATCTTAATTTCATGAAGGTGATAATCATCATCACACAAATGGCACCCACTATGGGGCCCTAGGCCTCATTTTATCATTTTGATCATATATTGCATGCTTGTATTGTCACTTTTCTGTGAATATTTTGTAGAAAATAGGTGAAGTCACATGTACAAAAGATTCACTCATGCTTACAATCATTCTGATGATGCTTACGATCTCTGTTCTGATGCTTACTAGCTGATAACTCATGCCTGTGAGATAAATAGTTTAGCCTTTGTGCGTAAAGTCACGCCTGTGACTTAGGAAGTATTGCTTATCTGCAATCTATTATCACCTATCATCAGCCTTTGCTCCACAATTTACAACAACAGCCACGCTTACAATTTTCTTATTCACGCTTACTGTTGATTAATTGTCGCGTAAGATCAATCATTTCCCACAATTTTCAATACTGCTTACGCTTAGCAGTAAACTGTTTACATGTACCAGCATTTAAATGACACATACTAGCATTTAAATGACATGTAAAAATATTTTAGTCATGTGTAATAAATTTTTAATGATGTGTACTAACTTTTTGGTGACGCCTATGACTCTTAAAGTTACGCCTACTAACAATTTGGTCACACGTATTAGCTAGACAATGTCGCTTGTTGTCTGTTGTCTTTATTTTTTGTTAACTTGATCAAATCATTTATCTAACTCTCTATTTCCATGATTTGACTGTAAATGAGCAATCATAGAAAGGTATAGAAGCCGAAAAGCATATTTAATCAAGAAGGAAAGGCGTTAGCAAAGAGAATCAACAAGGAAAACATTGCACACATCAAGGGTGTTCTTAAGACAACACAAGAGGAGGAAAATTAGGTATTCTAGAAACATATTGCAATTGTTGAAGCCTACAAAATGAAATTTGTTTCTCTCAATTGGATTTTTAGTCCTTAGTTGAATTTTTTCTTTAAAAATTTGCAAATAAGGTGCCTAAAGTTCATACATAATTCTTTGCTTCATCAATTTCGTTTTGGTTTCCCCTCATAGTGTTTTTTGGTGGACAAACATACTTGGAAGGAGCTATTTGCCAAGGTAAGATAAAAATAATGAAATCACTTAAAAATGCTCCTAACTTCGGTTAGCTACAAAGGAAAAGGTAAGCCTCAACTAGTCAATATTTTCCCTTAGCTTATGGCATTGGTGTACTTTGAGAATCTAGTAATTAAGAAGGATTAAGGAATCAAACACATAAATCAAAAGCCCCTTGTTTGTGGAAGAGTGTAGAAATACTCAAATCCCTATAGTTAGTGGGTGAAAGAAATTAAACAAATTTGTCTATTGTGTTTGGGAACTAAAGGGAAAGTTAGGGATATGCTCTTCACCTTTAGGTGAACCAAATTCCCAAAAGCTTGACCTTAATTCCATTTTCCTTGCTTTGAATGAACATGCTAGAGAATTAGTGGGCTCACCTCTTGAGTTGTGCCTTAACAAGGCTGGTGAGAGGGAGAGGCCAAAGTGGGATACACTAGCTTTTGCTGCGGGAATCCAACCCACTATAATACGAAATGCCTGCATCCTTAATGGGGTGTGTGACAAATGGATTTTAAATCTTTTGAATTTCCTCTAGTAGTCCTCATCTATTACAAAAAATCATACCTTGGTGCATGTGGGAAATCCCTTAACATACTTGGGGGATGAAAGTTTAAGATCTATTTGAACGGAATCCACAATAAATCCTTGATAAAGTAGCAAGACCACCTTTTAGAGCCAAAATGTTAAGAGCCAAATTTGACTTTACGTAGGCTACTTGGAATTCTTTCTTGTGTTACACCTGTGGAAATGATTGAGAATATACACACTAGCTTATTTTAGGGACATGATGAAAAATTGATGTGTGTGTTGAGATTGTTTTTGATTTTCAAACAAGAAAATTTCAAAAGACCTGATCTTAAATGTTTAAAAAATTCAAAATATTACAACTTGGTCAGAGAAGTGCTGCCTATGTACAAAACAATCATGCCTATCAGAGGCTGAGTCACACCTATGACTTTAATGAAAACATGTATCAATAGGGAAGTCACACCTAGAACATATTGAATCACGCCTGTTAAAACTGGAAAACTGCTTATCAATAGCAAAGTGTCACCTGCATACCTATAGTGTTCCATGTAGTTCAATACCAGTTCACAGGTAAAAACATTTTAGTCATGCCTACACTTTGGCAAGTGATGCCCAAAAATAAGGAAGGGCAAATAGTGAACATTTCCCAAAGGTTTGGAAAGATTTTGACATCATTTTTGGATACCCTTTTCAGAGATACTCCTTATCAGTGCAACAAATAGATCATATTCTTGAAAAATATTTATAATGATGGAGTTATTTGATAAATGCATCAATCCTATTATAGAGCATAATTATCAAAATCAAGATCAAAATATCCATTGGAATCAAAATGATGAGGTGTCTAAAGAAGAAGTTTTAGAAGCAATCCAAGATCCCATGTTTATGGAAATAATGTAGTTAGTTATGAATAGGGATAAAGAAGCATACTTCATGAAGTTAGCTCAATTAGGAGCTAAGCTTCCTCATGATTTTGACACATCCACCTTGAGGGAGAATGAGGAAAAGCAAAAAGATACATCCTCTAAAAAGCCATCATTAAGATCAATTTTTCCTTTTCTTTATAATGATAGGCCATCCATATCTTCATCTTCCTCACAAAAAGAAGCATTTAAGAACAACAAACCTATCTTGGATCAAGGGAAATTTCATGATGAATCTATTTGTGATCAAAATAATAAAGAGTATGATGAGAAAAGTACCACTATCAAGCAAGATCTAATGCACAAACCTCTATCTAGCAAGGTTTCTCCCCTAGCATGTACTCCTTTCATCTTTCATTCATCTCACAAAGATCCACAACTATCCAAAATTCCTCCATCAGAGAGTGAGCCTAATGATGAAACTTTTCACATTGACTATGTCTACCCTCAAGGACTACCTCTAAAAGAAACCCAAGCTAGTTTACATCTTGTTGCAGATTGTTTCCATGCTTCAAAGATCTTGGATCCCAAAGATTCATGTGCTTCAATTCCTATTATACCCATTCAAAAGGATCCTACATCATCCCTCCAAACATCCCCCACACATCCAAACATTTACCTTGTCCTTAGAAGTGGCTTCATGTCAAGAGGATAATCGAAAGAGAAAAGAAACAAATGTTGACAAAGATCAAGATCAAGATTATATACAATCCACTCCCATATTTGATGAAGGTCCCATATCCATAGAACCCTGTGATGATCCCCTCACATCCTTTCATGTCTTCCAAGATGATATCCTTCTATTCCAAGAACCAAATATCCTTCCAAGTTCCATATTTTCTCCACTTCCCAAGAAAGATCAAGATATCCCTTCCACAATTTCCAATGAACATATTGAAGATCAAGAGGAAAATATCCTATCTACACCATTTGAAGATCCTTTTCAAGATCAAAGTATCCCATAATTTTCTTGTCATATTCCTCCATGTTCACCTCAAGAAACCATCATTCTTCCAAATCCTTCGCATGATAATAAATCCCTTCAAGCTTCAGTTGATCCTATCAAATGTGTTCCTATCAAAGCTATTCATGAGCCTATTGGTATACATATAAATCTTAAAGATGAGAACCTGGGTAATGCAACTCTTTCCAAAGATATCGATATCCCTTTCACACCTTATATCCCTCCATTCAAACACAACCACATGCCTTCACTATCCTCCAAATCCATTTTGGGTTCCTATGTCCCAAAAAAAAAGTCTTCATCCCTTCCATCCATATTAGGTCCATATATTTCTCCATCCTCCATTCCTATCATCCCTAGCTATCCATTCACTTACCCTACCATGTATCAAGATCAACAAAGGCACATATACTTGAAGAATGTCCAAACACCAATCCATATGAACCCTCCATATTATTCTTATTCATCCACAATTCTGAAGTCTTTTGGAAGCAATGTTGATGTGCAACCTAAAAATCATAAATGCAAGAATCCATATGTGTATACATATCATAATGTCCCATCTAATCGACATGTGAATGAAAAGAAAAATGAAATATCCAAAGGTGGAAAAGATCCACCAAGCAAAAAGGAAAAAATAAAACGTGGGTTCCTAAATCCCTCATTGAAGAAATGCATTTAAAAGCATCACAAAAGAAAGAAAAATCAAAGACTGTGTGGATTCCCAAGTCACTGTTGAAGGATTTGCACACAAAAGAAAAATCAAAATTGACATTCAAGCTTTCAAAGTCTTCCATTTCATCTCATTCCAAACATCTTCCACTTTCCAAGTCTGATTTGGGTTCCTATATCCCAAAATCCACTACCCCAAGAAGATCCTTACCTCCTTCATCTATTTTTCCTCCATCATTCCACTAGTCTTCAAAGTGTGTGTCAAAGTTGATCTTGCCAACATTTCCATCTACAACATACCTTCTTCTTATCCTCACATTCATTTTCTAGTACCTACTTTCCATATTTCCATCCCTCTTATCAATATCTTTGAGCATCCTAGTCATACCCATGGTTTATTATAGCATATCTTTCAAAAGAGCATTGTCCAAAGATCCCGCTGTTGGGAAAATATTGAAAAATACAAAAAAAAAAAGAAAAAAAAAATTCCTTGGTGAAAACATAGCAATAGGCACCTGGGTAGAAAAAGTAAAGAGAAAAAAATACCACAATGAAAACCTGGTACTCCACACTTGGGGGCAAGTTTCATCCATGCTATCCTCCATCTTCCTATCATTTATCTCACTTACATCCATATTTCTTCTCTCACCTTCATCTTGAAAAGTTTGAACATATCCATGAGCATTAAGTAGCTTGACATCCATTATCCTTTCCATCAGCTGATTTACTTGTTGCATCCATGTTACCCTATCATGATCTTGCTTATCCAAAATTCACCTTCATTATTCCTTGGTAGTCTTTCCATAATCCCAAAACATCCCTTCATAGAATCCATCACCCCTTTACCCGGATTGTGTTATCTTATCCACATCTTACCCAAAGTGACCCTTGGTCTTGATCAAAATGAAGAACTTAAAGTAGAAAAATTGTTATCAAAAAATTCTTGACATGTCCACTTCTTTTGGATCCCTCATTTTCATGATAGTATATCGTTATCCTATAGGCTATCTAGCACTACATCATTGACTTCCATGGCTTATCCAAAAACATGCTTCACATTTCTATATCATTTATCCTTAGCTTGGGTACTCTTGAGGAGATGGTCCCATGGGTCACATTCGCATGCTTCATCCATCATAGTCTTTCCATCTCTAATCCATCAATTTGCAAATCCATCATTCATGTCCTATATCTTGCTAGACATTGGGGGCAAACCAATGTGATCTTGTTTGAGAGCTAGTAAAAAGGAAAGCATAAAGTTCTTTGAGCTACATCTTGAATAAACCAAGCTTTTGTAATATTTTGGAAGTTTTCTCAAGTCCAACATTTTTCCTATCCAACTAGGGGCATTTGATCTTAATCAGCGGATTTCAACAAATAGACATCAATTCACATGACAATAATGCATTAAACTCAAATAGATTCAATAGTGCTACAATTGGTCACAATATCAGAGAGGGAATTATTAGAGCCTCAAAAGAGAGAGATTTTGTTGAACCTTTGATGGATATCATTGTTCACACCCAAGTATTTTGATCCTACAATTTGATCCTTGAGCCTTCATGGACTTTATTATTCAGGATTAAAAATTGACAAAACACCTTAAAGATCAGAATGCTTGGAAATACTTTTTGGAAAATCTTGAAACATGGCAAAACACTTGAAGCTTCCTTTTGATGATCTTTATTGAATTGACTTTTATCACATCTTTTTAGTTAATCAATGATGTTTCGACTAGATTGGCAATGATAGAGACATGATATTTTTCTTGCCTTTGAGTGATTATCTTGAGGGAGATCCATCAACTTATGTGAATTCATCTAATGACATGGTCATCAAAGAGCCATCAAGGACTCTCATATAGGGTGGAGGGTTGACCTTTGTTTGTTTAATAAAATGGATTGGTATTCATACTCCCATAGTTGGTCATTCAACTAGTGAGGGTTGTACTAGGTTCAAAAAGAGGTTACCAAAAGTGATAAAAAGTGGTATTCATATCATCATGATGTGGTCAGTGATGATTGTACTTGCTTTCTGGTCCCAAAATGCTCAATGATGAAAATATATCTCTATGGCATTTCTTTGCCAAAAGCTAGTGACAATTAGTTGCATTGCATTGCATTTTCATGTTAGATTAATTGCATTGGTTTGTAGTTATTTTTCCAAGGGAAAAGGGGGTTCAGTTATCAATCTTGATCAATCAAA
The DNA here is from genome assembly GCA_027943335.1 of Chamaecyparis obtusa. Classification (NCBI taxonomy): domain Eukaryota; kingdom Viridiplantae; phylum Streptophyta; class Pinopsida; order Cupressales; family Cupressaceae; genus Chamaecyparis; species Chamaecyparis obtusa. The sequence continues at coordinate 159,990 of BSBK01006265.1, read as the reverse complement.
AAGGGAAAACCAATAAAAATTCCATATCATCGTATCAATGTTCATAACATCAAATGATCCATCCAATCTATATATCAAACATACAATATCATCAACCAAAGTGATACATCCAAGTCCTGATCAATAAAAAATCAAACATGATACAAAATCAACAACAAGGAAGATCCATAAATCTAATATCCAAGAAGCTAGGGACCGTATGTATAACTTACAAAAATGTGCCTATTTTGCAAATCAAGAGAATCATATCAATATTCTATATCAGTGAATCATTTTACGTCAATCAATCAATCAATCAGTATCAAATTATTGTTTCCCAACTCTTGATCATGAGGTGGGAACAATAGTATCAATCCTATCAAACCTAGTACCATTTGTTCATGTCTCTATGTCTTGAGAATGAATTAACAATGACTTACCTATCAATTATCCCATATCAATTTTACTATTCTATCAGATTGACAAATCACATTCATTGGTACCATTATCCTGATATCCTAATCACTTGTTTTTCTTAACTACAATAGACCTAGCTATCTTGGACGTTCAATCATTCATCTAGAGACATCAACAACATTTTATCAATCATGGTTTTTCTATATCAACATATCAATCAAATTGGGGCAATTTATCAGAAATCAGCACATCATCAATGTTTTTCAGAAATGAAAACATATTGAGTCAATCAATCAATCATTGGATCCAAATAAATCAATTTCATCAAATTTTTCAAATCAAGCAATCAATATGTTTCATTTTTGAGGGGGCATCAGAGTATCAAAGTGGCATCAAAACATCATTGGAATCAGTGGGGCATCACAAAAATTTTATGTATCATCAGTATCAGCAATCATATCATATCAGAGGTAGCAATCATATCATATCAGAGGCAGTAATCAATCTCATATTAGAGGTAGCAATCAGGACCTAAAAGTGATTAGGACTCAAAAGAATCTTTGAATCAATGTTTTTTGCACATCAATTCCAAGAGGGGCATTTGTAGACATGCAAAAATGGACAAAGTGCTTTTAAATTGCAAAAATCAATAAAATGGCTTAAAATCATCAGAATGCATTAATTCAATAAAAAAGGGATCAAATCAATTAAAAGGGACATAATTAAATAAAGTTGGACAAAATCAATTAAAGCAAAGGAAAAATCAAATAATGATGTTAAATAATTAAATCAAAGCTTAAAGGGGTGAAAAATACTACATAATTGATTTTAATCAATTAAGTGTATAGTTGTTAAATCAAAAATTAAAATGAACCTATTACCCTTAGATGGCTAAATTTAATTAATTAATTGAATTTAATAATTCCTAATATCTTTCAACAAAGCTGAGCAACCAATAAGAATTGAGGACAAAAGGACATAAATCACTCAAAAAGGATGAATCTCAATCACTCATTTTAAAGTTTCAATCTCAACCACTCAATCTTGTCCTCTTATCCAAAGCTTTGAGACAAACCTTTAAATTGTCCCCCCATTTATGAACAAAGGAAAGTATTTGACTCAACCTAAGGTAAATCATGATTACTTCACTCCACCCCCTACCCTTGGGAATTCACTATAAATATGAAGCATTTTGAGAGCAATTGATATCTTAGAAATTCACTTCCAAAGCATTGTTACTATAGGCATTTGAAGAGCATTCTAAGAGCAATTAAGAGCATTTAGAGTATTTGCATTATACTTTTGTCAATTTGAGCTAGAATCGTCATGATAGAAGCATTGTAAAAGCATAGTAGCATACACTCTCATTTTAGAAGTGTCACTAGTGGAGATTTGAGTTGAGAGCTTCACTTACCACCTCTTTCTAGAGAGCCATGAGATGATATAGATCTTAGTTTTAGTTTTAAATAGATTTGCGTTGTATTTACTTAGAATTGTTTCTAATTTGATCTTAATTTCATGAAGGTGATAATCATCATGACACATGTAAATCAAATGATTATGATGAGATAAATGAACTACTTGGATTTATATCAATTAAATAAAATAAACCTATCAAAGAAGAAAAAACATTAGTGTCTCATGTTAACAAAAAGGATGATTCGATTATAGACAATGGTTATTCACAACCCATGATAGGAGATAAAAATATATTTTTAAAGATAAATCTGTGTAATTGTTGAGTTTTAAGATAGGTGACAATACTCCTAGAGATATTATTGGAATTAGATACATTAATTGGGATGGTAAGAATAATAATGATGATTTATGTCTTGTTGATGGTTGAACACATAATTTGTTAATTGTTTGTTAGTTTTTGAAAAAGGGTAATCAATTAGAATTAAAGGATGGAAAGTGCTCAATTAGGAGTACTAAAGGAGATTTGATTTCTACTGGGATTCAGATAGGAGGTAATGTATTTCATCGAAACTAAAGTGAACTAAGTTGTCTTATTTCAAAGATTGATGATAGTTGGTTATGGAATAGGATATTTTGTCATGTCAAATTTGATAAAATTGTAAGGGAAAGTAATTATAATTCTATTAGAGACTTGCCCAAAATTATGAAGCCTTCTAACACTACTTGGAGAGAATATGTGATGGGAAAGCAAACAAGAAGCAACTTTTAGAGTAGAGTATTTTTAGCAAGAAACAAGTTAGATCTTGATCATACAGATATTTTTGGACCAACATAGAATAGGTCTTACTTTAGAGATAGGTTCTTTATACTTTTCATTGATGATTACTCTAAAATGATGTGGTTTAGTTTTCTTGAAGAAAAATTAGAAGCTTTTGAGAAATTTTGATACTTTAAGGAAAAAGTAGAGAATGAAATGATATTGAAGATAAAGTGTTTGAGATTAGATAGAGGTGGTAAGTTCACATAAGGTGAATTCAACACTTTTTTTTATGAACATGGAATTCTAAGACAAACATCTGCACCTAGGACACCTTAGAAGAATGGTGTTTCTGAAAGAAGAAATAGATCAGTCCTTGATGCTGCAAGGAAAATGTTAATTAAAGGAAAAGTGGCACAAATCCATTTGAGAGAAGAAATAAACACCATAATGTACACAATGAATAGGGTCCAGTTTAGAAAAGGAATAAACAAGACAACCTATGAACTATGGTACGGTGAAAGTGACATTCCCACTGTTAGCTACTTTATAATTTTTGGTAGAAAGTGTTTTATGAAAAGAAATGATAGCTTTCAAAATTTGATGCTATAAGTGATGAAATAATATTCCTTGGGTATTCCATTAAAAGAAAAGCATATAGATGTTACAATTTAAGAACTGATAACATGATTGAGAGTGTGAATATTAGAATTGATGAAAGGTTCCAAGTACAAGAAAGAACATGTGAAAGAAATCCTTATGATCCAGATTGGGAAAGGTTTGAAAATGAGATATTTTAGAGAATCAAGGTCAGGAATAAATGTAGGAACTACCACAAAAGGATTTGTTACTAGGAAGTAGCACAAACATAAACCAGTGTGAGTCAAAAGTGAACAAAATATATAAGTATGTTGGGATGAATAAACCGCAAGATCAAATTATCGAGGATGAAATTAAAGGTACCAAGACAAGGTTGCAATTTAGAAATGAAGTTTTCTTAATTTCATAGATTTAGACAAGGACACCTAATGAGGATGGCAATGCTAACTATTGGATTAGGGAAATGAAATAAGAACTAGATCAAATTGAGAAGAACAACACTTTGGAATTGGTCCTAACACCTAGAGACAACAATGTCATTGGTACAAAGTGGGCATTCAAAAATAAAATGAATGAAGATGGATGGTGTGGTGATTAGGAATAAAGCCACATTAGTGTGTAAAGGATATTCACAAAAAGAAAGAATTAATTATGAGGAAACCTTTGCACTAGTTGTGAGGATAGAGGAAGTTATTTTATTCTTGGAATATGCTACACACAAGTATTTTAAGGTGTATTAAATGGATGTCAAGTTTGCATTCCTAAATGGTGATCTAGATGAAGAAGTTTATACTAAGCGACTAGATAGTTTTCATTTGACAAATGATAGAAATATGGTTTCTAGATTAAGGAAATTAGTGTATGGACTAAAGAAAGCTCCAAGGGCTTGGTATGAAAGGCTAGATAGGTATCTATTACATCCTGGTTTCAAAAAGGGTAGTGCAAACAATCACTTGAACCTAAGATGCAATAATGAATGTACTATGATAATAGAAGTATTTTATTTTGACATTATCTTTGGGGATAATGATGCTAGGAGTAATCAATTTTTAGAAGAAATGAAAAATGAGTTTGAGATGTCAATGATAGGGGAGAGGAAATTATTCCTAAGATTGCAGATAAATAAAAACAAAGATGGAATATTTATATCACAAACAAAGTGATGCAGGAGCATCCTGGGTGTAAGAGCAATCTTGCATCACCCAAAAATATTTATATTTTTGTATTCAATAAGGGCTATCTTGTGTAGACCTTCTATTTATGGAAACTTGTTGTTTTTAGTAAGTTGGTCATAAATCTTAGAATGTTCTGATTTTACATGTGGAGGTTCATCTAAGTCATATCAGCCTGCCAGTAAAGTTTCATGGCTAGATCAGGTCTAGTTTTGAAGATATTGAAGATTTTCAGTATTGGCAGTAGGGTACAAAAAATTTGAACTCAGTTTTGAAGGCTTTAGAGGCTCTGAATGAGGTCAAAAATTTGGGTGACAGGCACTTGCATGAGTCTAGCCTCTAGAGCACTTCATGGCCTTTCCAAAATGGGGTTATAATAGTCAATCGGGTCAACTGGTGATGACTTATGGTCTTTGGAAGTCGGGTCACCTGAAATGGTGAAAAATAATTTTCCTTCAAAATTTCTATTTGGGTTTCAAAAGTTATTTTGAGCCGACTCTGATGTAATAAATTGAAAAATAAAACAATTCTAAGTTTGGTCAGCCCTAAGGGTTAAATTTCTGGAACCTTCTTGGGCGGTGGAAAATGCCTATATAAAGAAGGCCCGTAGTGTTTTCTAGGGTAGTTCTGGGTAGTAGATCTAGGTATTGATTCAAGGCTTTGTCCTACAAAATATTGTAAGGGAATGCCCATGTGGCTTTGCATATTGTAATTCTGAAAGTTTGTAATTCCACATTTGTGGAGATAATAAGAAGCCAATTTTCTCTTCTTGCATATTATTGTTGTTTGTTTATTTGTTTCCGTTATGTGTTTGTGGTATTAAGGGGAGCACCCTTCATCAAGTGGTATCAGAGAAGGAGATCCTAAGTGTGTAAATAGATCACCGATTGTGAGGCAGCTTGCACAAGGATCATGGGTTAGGGTTTCTGTGTAAACAGATCACTGATTGTGAGGTAGTTTGCACCAGGACCATGGTTAGGGTTTCAGCATGCATCGTGAAAATGCCTCCATGAAGAGAACATGGTTGCAGAGCTAGGGTTGTAACACCTAAGGTTAGAGCACTCCAGAGACAAGTGTGAGCATTGCAAGAAGAGATTTGTAGAGGAATGAATCTTGATGTCAGAGATGAAAGTGAGGATGAAGCTGAAGAAGGAAATGATGATCAAGAAGAAGAAGAAGGCAAAATTTTGAATCAAGAAGAAGAAATGATTTTCTAGGCCGTTTCCAAGATTGGAAAAAGACCTAACATCGAGGTTACAACATTTTCTAGAAATCTTAACCTAGAAGAATTGATTAACTAGATCAATGAATGTGAAGAATATTTTGAGTATGAAGATATTGAGGATCCTAATAGGGTCAAATTCATGAAGGCCAGACTGAAAGGTCATGTGAAGATTTGGTGGCAAGAGATTCAATTGGAGTGAAATAGAAGAGGGAAATATAAAATCATAAGATGGGATCGGATGGTGGATAAATTGAAGTAATAGTTCATCCTTGTTGATTATGAGGTTGACCTACTAAAGAAAATGCAAAGTTTCAAGCAAGCGGGATGATCTATTCAGGATTATACAGAGGAGTTCTATCGAATCCTGATCAGAACATGCCATGTAGAAGCTGATAAGGAGAAAGTTGCTTGTTACCTTAATGGGTTAAGGGTGAGCATTCAGGAGGAGCTGAATTTGGTTTGAATGAACAGTATTGAAGAGGCATACCATTTTGACCTAAAACTAAAGGAAAAGATGAACAAGAAGTTTGAGAGTAGACAAAATGGAAGGGGTCACGGTGGACGATCTGGTGGATGGTCATATGGAAGATCTAAAAAAGAAGGATGAGGCCAGTAGTAGTCAAAATCAGAGAGGAAATAATTCCAATCATTTCCAAGATCAAAACAATAGGGATCAGAGAGGAAGAGGAAGAGGACAAGGTTCAAGAAGAGGAGGCTTCTGTGGAACATGTTTTCACTATGGACAAGAAGGTCATAGGGCATTTGAATGTCCTTAATGCCAAGGAAGGATGAATAGGAGGAATGAAGGCCAAGCTAGAGTGGCACATGTAGATGAAGATGCCAGATCCTCAAATTCTGAAGATGCTGAAAGAGGAGAAACATTGATCAATAGGAGAGTCTTGTTGAGTGGTGAGAATGAACTTGAACAAAGGAGGAGCCTATTTCGCACTCAATGCAAGTGTGAGGGTAAATATTGTGATGTGATTATTGATAGTGGAAGCACTGACAATTTGGTGTCAGAAGAGATGGTGACAAAGTTGAAGCTCAAGAGATAGAAATACCCACATCCATATTGGATTGCATGGGTGCAAGATGACCACAAGGTCATAGTCAATGAACAGTGCCTAGTAAAGTTCAAGATCGGCAGGTACCAAGATGAGGTACTATGTGATATCATATCTATGGATGCATGTCATATGTTGTTGGGTAGACCATGACAGTTTGATAGATGTGTTGTACATGATGGTTGTGCAAATACCTATTCCATGACAAAGGATGGAGTGTGACATAAGCTAAAGTCATTGAAGGAGACTGAAGAAAAGGTATGTGGTAATGCGAGAATAAATTTTGTTGATGGAAGAAAATTCCTAGATGGTATGAGGCATAAGCATGTGTGTTTTGCTTTAATTCCAAAAGCTGGTAAAGAGGAAGTAGAGGATGTACCTATAGAGTTTGAAAATTTGTTGAATGAGTTTTAGGATATTGTATCTGATAATGTACCTAATGGATTACCACCAGTAAGGAAGATTAGTCATCAGATGGATTTGATTCCAGGAGCTAGTTTTCCAAACAAGGCAGCACACAGAATGACACCAGTAGAAAGTGAAGAGTTGAATAGACAAGTACATGAGTTGTTACAGAAGGGATTGATTCAAGAGAGCCTGAGTCCATGTGTTGTACTAGAAGTATTAGAACCAAAGAAGAATGGAGAATGGAGGATGTGTATAGATTCCAGAGAAATAAACAAGATCACAATCAAGTATAGGTTTCCATTGCCACGAATGGATGATATTATGGATTGTTTGAGTGGAGCTGTGTATTTCTAAAAGATAGATCTGAAGAGTGGATATCACCAGATTTATATCAGAGAAGGAGATGAATGGAAGAATACCTTCAGGACAAAGGAAGGACTATATGAGTGGTTAGTCATGCCTTTTTGGCTAACCAATGCATCGAGCACTTTCATGCGGCTCATGAACAAGGTTCTGAAAGAATTTCTGGGTAAGTTTGTCATTGTGTACCTAGATGATATTTTGATCTTTAGTAAGACATTGGAAGAGCATATGATGCATATTCATATGGTTTTTGAGAAGTTAAGAGATGAGAAATTGTTGATTAATTTGAAGAAGTGCAGTTTTGTGAAGAAAGAGTTAGTGTATTTGGGATTTGTAGTTTCAGCAGAAGGTCTAAAAAAAGACCCAAAGAAGGTACAGGTTATCCTTGAATGGCCTACTCCAATGAGTGCTACTGAGGTAAGGTCTTTTCATGATTTGGCTAGCTTTTATAGAAAGTTTATCATAAATTTTAGCAGTATTTGTGGACCCTTGACTGAAACAATGAGAGGGGATAGAAAAGAGTTCAAGTGGACTAATGGAGCAGATAAGAGTTTTAAACTGTTGAAACAAAAGGTTATAGAACAACTTATTTTAGCACTCCCTAATTTTAATAAGGTGTTCCAAGTAGATCGTGATGCTAGTGGTACTGCAATAGGAGCTGTTATGGGCCAAGAAGGTAAACCTATTACTTATTTCAGTGAGAAGTTAAATGATGCCAAGAGAAAATATTCTATTTATGATATGGAATTTTATGCTATAGTTTAGGCATTGAAGAAGTGGAGACACTCTTTGCTTCCTAAGGAGTTTGTTTTGTATACTGATCATCAAGCTTTGCAATATTTGAATAGTCAAGGAAAGTTGAATCAAAGGCATTTGAAATGGGTTGAGTTTTTGCAGAGTTATACATTTGTTTTGAAACACAGAAGTGGAAAGTCTAATAGGGTTGTAGATGTGCTTAGTAGAAGGCAACTATTGCTGACAGAGATGCAAATTGAGGTGATTGGATTCAGGGAACTCAAGAATTTATATCTAGAGGATCCTGATTTTGGTGAAGCTTAGAAAGAACCTATTACTTTAGACAGAATGAAGTGGCTGGATTTTATCATTCAGGATGATATGCTATTCAAAGGGAGTCAGTTGTGCATTCTAAAAAGTTCTATGAGGGAGAATCTCATCAAGGAGAAGCATAGCAGAGGATTGGCTGGACATTTTGGTCGAGATAAAACCCTTGCTTTGGTTAGTGAGAATTATTATTGGCCACAGTTGCAGCAAGATGTCAAGAAGTTTGTACAAAGTTGTAGAGTATGTCAGATGGCAAAAGGAGTGAAGTAGAATACAGGGTTGTATTAGTCATTACCTGTACCAGACAAGCCTTGGGAGGATATCAGTATGGACTTTGTTCTTGGTTTACCAAGGACACAGTAGGGACATGATTCAATTTTTGTAGTAGTTGACAGATTTTCAAAGATGGCACATTTTGTTTTCTGCAAGATGACTAATGATGTTGTTCATGTAGCAGAATTATTTTTTAGAGAAGTGGTGAGACTACATGGTTTCCAAAGAGTATAGTTTCAGATAGGGACACTAAGTTGGATATTTCTGGTGTACATTGTGGAAGAAGTTGAAGACAAATTTAAAGTTCAATTCATCACATCATCCACAGACTGATGGACAGATAGAGGTGGTGAATAGGAGTTTGGGAAATTTTCTGAGATGTTTGGTTGGAGATAAGCCAATAGGATGGGATTTGATTTTTCCACAGGTAGAATTTGCATACAATAATTCTATCAACAGGAGCACTGGTAAATCACCATTCTAGATTGTATATGGGAGTAGTCCCAAAAATGCATCTGAGTTGAGAAAGATAGATAAAGGAAAAATAAGTAGTGCTGAAGCTAAGGATTTTGTAGAACATTTGAAGAACATCCACGAGGAGGTGAGGAAGCATATTACCAAGATGAATGCGCAGTATAAGGCTAAGGAAAATGAGAAAAGGAGGCATAAGGAATTTTAGGTTGGAGATGAAGTCATGGTTCATTTGCAGAAGGAAAGATTTCCAACTGGTACATATAACAAGTTAAAAATGAAGAATTTTGGGCCATGTAAGATACTGAAGAAGCTTGATTCAGGAAATGCATATGAGGTCGAGCTGCCTAATGAACTAAATATTTCACCAGTATTTAATGTTTTAGATCTGATAGAGTATCATGAAGGTGGTGTTGTAGATGAGGTTACAGTAGCATAGTGGAGTATTTCAGCAACTGGTTCAGATATCAAGGAGATTGAAGACATACTAGATAGTCGTGTTGGTAGAAGCACAAGGAACATGATATATGAAGAATATCTGGTCAAGTGGAAAGGATGAACTGTTGAAGATTCATCATGGCTAACAAAGGAGGAGGTTAATCATCTTTGTTTTCCTCTACACACGTGAGATGTGATGGGGTCACTTCTCAAATTACCCTAGGTGTCTGATGCAGGAGCATCCTTGGTGTAAGAGCAATCTTGCATCACCCAAAAATATTTATGATTTTGTATTCAATAAGGGCTATCTTGTGCAGAGCTACTATTTATGGAAACTTGTTGTTTTTATTAAGTTGGTCATAAATCTTAGAATGTTCTGATTTTACATGTGGAGGTTCATCTCAATCATATCAGCCTACCAGTAAAGTTTCATGGCTAGATTAGGTCTAGTTTTGAAGATATTGAAGATTTTTGGTATTGGCAGTAGGGTACAAAAACTTTGAACTCAGTTTTGAAGGCGTTAGAGGCTCCAAATGAGGTCAAAAATTTAGGTGACAGGTGCTTATGCAAGTCAAGCCTATAGAGCACTTCGTGGCCCTTCCAAAATGGGGTTATAATAGTCAATCAGGTCAATTGGTGATGACTAATGGTCTCCGAAAGTCGGGTCACCTGAAATGGCATAAAATAATTTTCCTTCAAAATTTTTGTTTGGGTTTCAAAATTTATTTTAAGCCGAATCTGATGTAATAAATTGAAAAATAAAACAATTCTAAGTTTGGTCGGCCCTAAGGGTTAAATTTTTGGAACCTTCTCAGGCTGTGGAAAATGCCTATATAAAGAAGGCCAGTAGTGTTGTCTAGGGAAATTCTGGGTAGTAGATTTGGGTATTGATTCAAGGCTTTGTCCTACAGAATATTGTAAGGGAATGCCCAAGTGGCTTTGCATATTGTAATTCTTAAAGTTTGTAATTCCACATTTGTGGAGATAATAAGAAGCCAATTTTTTGTTCTTGCATATTATTGTTGTTTCTCTTTTTCTATTATGTGTTTGTGGTATTAAGGTGAGCACCCTTCATCACAAAGTATCTAAAAGAGTTGTTAAATTTTTTTGGTATGGATGAAATTAAACCAGTTGGAACTCCTACGGTGATAGGGAATAAGTTATCCACTTCAAATAAGATAAAGAATGTACCATAAACATAGTACACATAAATGATTGGATGACTTTAGTACCTAAGAAATACTAGGCCTACTATTGCAAATAAAATTGGAATTATTTCTAGGTTTCAGGAAGATCCAAAGGAGACACATTTTATAGTAGTAAAAAGGATATTTAGATACCTCGAAGGCATAATTGACATATGATGATTGTATGATATTTCAAAGAGCTTTGCATTAAATGTCTACACTAATGTAAATTGGGAAGGATGTGTAGATGACATGAAAAACACTAGTGGAGGAGCCTTTTTCCTTGGGAAGAGGTTGATCTCTTGGATTAATAAGAAACAGGACTGTGTATCACAGTAAACAATAGAATCAGAGTATGTTATAGTAGAAATCCATTGCACTCAATTCATTTGGATGTAGAAAATGTTGAAGGATGTTGGAGTGAATTCATGAGAACCTATTATCATAAATTGTGATAACACAAGTGCATTAAACATGTCAAAAAACCTAGTGATGCATTCAAAGAGTAAGCATATTGTAATCAAGTATCATTTTCTGAGAGATAAAGTGATAGATAAAGTGGTAAATCTTGAGTACATTAGTACAAAGGAGAAGATAGATGACATATTCACTAAACCATTGAGTAAATATACCTTTGATTATCTTAGAGGTAATCTTGGGGTTAGATCCCCACTAGTAGATAACTAAGGAAGTGCACAAGTCCATCTGCTATTAGAGCAATGCCATTCATGGACTTGTTGTAGAATTCTACTCCTCAGGGAGAGTATTTAGCGAAACATAACCAATCAGGTTAGGTTGATTAAACACCTAGTTGAAAAAAATTATAGAAAGAAGGAAGGATAGGAGACACCCTTTTCCATTGATGTAAAAGGGGGAGAATTATTAGTGAAAAACCCTACTGGTTTAGGGGAAGCTCTGAAGAGAGGAAGATTACTCTTGGATTGATGGATTTTTTATATATGTTTACATCAATTAAAAAGGGGGATATTGATGGAATTTCTATCATTCAATATCTTTTTCATTGATGTCAACATATATTTAGTTAAAAGGGGAAAAATTGCAGAACAATTCATATAGGCTGACTGTAGAGAGTGGTATAGATGGTGTATAGTTTCATAGCTCTTATGAACTTGCATATATGTTTTAGGATATGTATTGAGCTTATCGCTATAATCAAATATGTTTATATGATCATAGGACAAATATATGACTATTTTAGTAAAGACTGGTTGCAAGAATAGAGACATAGTTTTCTCAAACCTAGTTACAGTGTTCAAAAAAATAAATTGTGCAATAATGAATCTTGGTATGCACACTAGGGAAATGTTAGAAAACATCATGAAAAAATTAAATTTTGATTGGAGAATGTTCTTGTGATTTTTGACATCATCTATGGTGTGTTTACTTATAAAAATATTATTTGTGAGTCGACCAAGAAGAGTAACATGTAGATGATTGATTTCTAATTGAATCACTAATGTAGCTGACTCTTGGTGAATTATAATTGTTGTAACATGATCAGGCATGATTTTTGTTTCATTTCCTTTGATAATGTAATTTTTTTTTATGTAATAATGTCCTATAATGGCTAACCAATAGATGAATTATTATTTGTAACTTGTATATAAGGAAGGGTTTCTTCCTTGAGATCAAGTGTGGATTGTGACAAATATAAGGAAGATGGAAGGCTTTGAGATCCTCTTCTAGCAAGGAAGAAGTTTGTTCATCTAGGAACAAGAGTTGGCTTGTCATAATAGACAAATCAGGTATTACAAAGAACACTTTGTAAAGGATTGAACGTGGAGTTAACCTTTTGATTGTATTTGGGCCTATGACCAGTTATACTTCACTTAGCAGGGTTGGAGAATCCTAACAGGGTATTTCCTTTAACAAGAACCTTCCTATTATATTAATCATCTCCTAATAGGGATAGAACTCCTAATAGGGTATCATTCATATAGTGTAGATATTTGTGGGTGTCACCCCCACTAGGCTTTTTCCCTTAACAAGGTTTCCTCAAGAACAAATCTTGGTGTCACTTGTGTTCAATGATGTGATGTGGTTTTTCATTCTATTTTTCATATGATTATATATGGTGATAAGTTTAATTATATTGTACACAACTGATTCACCACCCCCCTTCCTTAGTTGTGTAAGACATTATTATTCTAATACATATTATACTACATGGGTGAGTAAAAATTATAGCATGCTTGTCAAGGAACAAGTTGCTATTGATTTCTCTATTGGTAGATATCATGATAGTATTTTATGTGATGTCATGGATATGTTTTGTGGGAATTTAATTTTGGGTAGACCATGGAAATATTTTAGGAAAACTATACATGATGGTTTTACAAATTCCTATATAGTTCACAAGGGGAGAATAAAGTACAAACTAAACTCACTAATCAAGGATCAAGAAAAGACTATGGTAATATTTTTTGGTGAAGAAGTGAAGACCAAAGGGAAGGTGAATGACACAAAATAGAGAGAGAAAGGTAGGTAGTAGTAGGTGGAACCCCAAAATAGTCCTAAAAGTGCAGATATTTGGGATTTGGATGGTGTAACAATGGGAGATATTTACTGTCCTATTAAGGGTCAGAGAGAGATGAAACAAAGGATGGAGAGCTACAAGGACACAAATAAAGTAGATTCCAAGGATGGAATATGGATATGGGATAAAAAGTTGAGTCCTAGAAGAGGCCTCAAACATAATTTTTTTTCTTTCAGAGTTCATTGTGAATGTAGATGTATTGCATGAAAGAGGACAAGGGTCACTACCCTCTAGAAGGTTTAGTAAAGCCAAGGGTAGGACATGTGATTCTTGGAGCAATAAATTTTTTTATTTGTGGAGAGTATGGTGTAGGAGCACCAAGCCATGAAAATGCAACATGAGAGACCATGGAACCAAGGAAGACAGAAAGGTGACAAAGGAGGTCAATTCACACATCTTAAAGCCAATCATGGCATTTTGTAAAAGAAAGAAAGATTAGTGTTAGGATTAACAAGAAAAAAATAACAATTACATGCAAATATAACCAATTATCAGAAAAACATAAACCACATAGAAGAGAACTAAAGACACAAACATTTAACATGGTTCACCCAATCCCTGGGCTATGTCCACCGACAATGAGTCCAATATTATTATTATCTAGTGATTACAACCTAATTACAATCCATAATCCCTTACAACTCAATTCCACCACAAGTACTAGAATGATACATAATCAAATCCCTAACCCTAAGCCATATTATACAATATTTTTCCACTTTAGGGTTAGAAGGAGTTACAACATGTCAGCCCAAAAGTGTATAGTACTTTCCTAATTAGTCACCACAAGCTAACAATCTCCTACTTGGTGACTGATCAGTATCCACACTAAGAAAACCTCCCACTTGGAGACTAATCTTGTAGCAATATTGCTACCATATGAGGCTCCCACTAGATTGAACCACCCTGGACTCAGTTGTTCCTTTCTTCAGTTCAGTCTAGAAGACCAACTGAAGATGAACATGAATTCAACTTCTCCCTTGTTACTACCTTTGTAAACATATCTACTGGATTATCATTTGTATGAATCTTTTCCAGCTCTAACTTCCCATCATCCAAAATTTATCGAATGAAATGGTACTACAATTGTATGTGTTTTGTCTTTGAGTGCAAAGAAGAATTCTTCACAAGATGAATGACACTTTGGCTATCTGTATGCAGAAAATTATCCGTTTGTGGATGTCCCAATTTTTCCATGAATAATTGAAGCCATATCATCTCCTTGGCTTCCTATGTAGCACCAACATACTCTACCTCTGTAGTGGATAAAGAAACTACCTTTTGTAGTCAAGAAATCCAACTCACTAATGTCCCACCAATAGTAAATACATAACCTATAGTAATCTGCCTGCTATCTATATCTCCTTCCAAATCTAACTCAACATAGCCTTGTAGAGTAGTAGTAGATCCCCCAAAGTGTAAACACTTACTGGATGTACCTCTCAAATATCTAAGAATCCATTTGACTGCATTACAATGCTCAATACCAGGATGACTCATATATTAACTAATGAATCCCACTGCATGTGCAATATCTAGCCTAGTACATACCATAGCATACATTAAGCTCCCTACAGCTGAAGCATAAGGTACCTTAGACATTTTAGCCTCCTCTTCTATTGTCTTAGGACACATCTCCTTTGTCAATTTCAAATGACTAGGCAAAGGTGTGCTGACAACTTTGGAATTCTCCATAGAGAAATGTTGCAACACCTTCTCAATATAATCAGCCTGAGATAAAGTCAACTTCCTATTTTTCCTATATCTACAAATTTTCATACCAAAGAATTGTTTTTCTATCCCCAAATCCTTCATAGAAAAACAATGTGCTAATTGTTGTTTCAATTCCTTAATGTGATTCATGTTAGACCCAGCTACAAGCATATCATCAACATATAAGCATAAAATAATGTATCTATCATCATCTAGCCTCTTAAAGTAAACACAATGGTCAAAATGACATCGAGTGTATCCATGCTCATTCATAAAAGTGTCAAATTTAATATACCATTGTTGAGGTGCTTGCTTCAAGCCATATAAACTTTTCTGCAATCTACACACCAAATTCTCCTTACCCTTGACCTCAAATCCTTGTGGATGTACCATATATATTTCTTCATCCCAATCACCATGAAGAAAGTTGTTTTAACATCAAGCTTCTCTAAATGCAAATTTTTAGTAGCCACAATACTTAAAACAATATAAATAGAAGTCATTTTAACAACTGGAGAAAATATCTCATCAAAATCAATGCCCTTTTTCTGTACAAATCCTTTTACAACTAACCTACCTTAAACCTTTTCTTACCTCCATCCTCTTCTTTTAGCCTGTAAACCCATTTATTATGTAAATCCCATTTACCTATAGGTAACTTGCATAAATCCCAAGTTTGATTTTTTTAGCAAGGATTTCATTTCCTCTATCATTGCAGATTCTGACTGAAGCTTTGTATCCACCTACACAGCTTCATTATAACATTTAGGTTCACTAGCATCTGTTAACAAAATAGAATACAAAGAGGGGGAGAATCTTTCTGGAGGTCTACTCAGCCTTGTTGACCATCTAACATTCATTGGGGTGTGTGGTATTTTTTGTTGTTGTTGTTGTTGCAGAGCATAAGGGTCTACTAGAACATCATCTTTTGGAGTATCATCCAGTACTACATAATCATTTTCTTTCTTCTCATGCTACTGCAATAGATCTCTGTACAATACTTTCTCATTGAATATGACATTCATGCTCCTTACAATTTTATGATTTTCAAAATCCCAAAGCCTATAACCAAATTCATCAATGCCATATCCAACAAATACACATTTCTTTGACTTAGCTTCCATCTTGGTTCTATTTTCAGAATCTATATTTGCAAAAGCTTCACAACAGAAGGTTTTGAGAAAAGAATAACTCACCTTCTTACCACTCCATGCTTCCTCTAGAATACCATAGTCCAAAAGAGTAGAGGGGCCTCTATTGATTAAATAAACAATAGTGTTTATTGTTAGAGTAATCATACTTTATGCTTATTAATTAAATCACTTTGGTTTAATTAATTAAGTCATTTATTACTCTATTTACTTAAGCTATCTTTTAGGTGCATTATAATTAATATATTTATTAATTATAATGTGCAACCTAGCTTTATTTTTTACTTTATAGCTTTAGGGTTTTATTGTTCACCTATATGGTTGAACCCTTTGTGAATTCACTTATTGGATCATAATAGAGATAATCTTGGAATACAATTGCTCTTTGCATGTCCATAAGATGTCTCTGGCTTTTTGGCCTCCATAGATTTTTCTTGCTTCTGTTCTTTGCTTCTTCCATGTGACAGGGTTATGCATGCAGGTGTTCTTGGGAGATTAGTATTTCACCTAATCTAACATGGTATCAGAGCCATCTTGCTGCTTGCTGTTCGTGTTTTGTTGAAGTGATTTAGAAGTAGGAGGGTTTCAGAAAAATTTCAATTCTGGTACTCTCTGCAAGACGTTATTTTTTGTTTCTTTTTTGCTTGCAAAAAAGAAAAAAAATATTTTTAGAGCATTTTGAGCAAAAATGGATGCCACCATTGCGTCCGGAAGGTTCGAGATAGCTAGAATCCATATAAAATTTTTCCATTTTGGACATTTTTACAATTTGAGGCAAAAATTTTTGGGTACCAGGCCGTACGGCCTGGCACGCAGATCGAGATGGTGATTGTCAAAAAAAATATTTAAAAAATATAGTTTTGGGTGGCCGCCCAGCGGCCACCAGCGCACCACCAAGCGGCCACCACAGAGCCGCGGCCCAGCTCCGCCCGCCCGCGGCCCCGCCGCCCTCCGCTGCCCGTTGCCCGCCGGCCCAGCTCCGCTCCCCGGCCCTCCACGCCGCCCAGCCCCGCGGGCTTTTCTAATGCCTAGCAATGGTCCTATGGTGACCAGGGGCTCCAGGTTTAGCCCCCTGCACGTGCCATGTGCCTAGGGGCTCTATTTTTCCAGCCCCAGGGGCTTAAAACTTTTTTTTGGTGCTTTTTAAGGGTACCTGGGCCTTTTTTGCTCTATCTGGAGCATACAGAGGTCTTTTTCGAACTTCTTTATATTGTCGGAAAGCTCTTTCCGAGCTCTTTCTGATTATGGAGGTTAGATTTTTTGGCTCTGCTATTTTGACAATGTTTTTTTTTGTCAAAGGTGATGTTTATTTTTTGCCTTCCGGGAGCCATATCTCGCTCATCCGGACTCATTTTTGGGCTCACCATATATCGTTGGAAAGCTGGTTCTGTGAGTTATTCAGTTGCAGGGGTCTTTTATCCAGATTCTTCTCTAGGTTTTCTCTCCTCTGAGTTTTTCACTTTCGCACTCTGGCGGATTACTTGGGTTCTACAGGTCCTGGGATCTCTTCTTCTGTTCTTCTGGCTCACTCTTCTTTCTAACTTCTGAGCATTGTATGATTCTCTTCTGTTGCATTCTTTTTTCTGTAAATGCACTGAGATAAAGTGCCTACTTTTGCATATCTGGGATCTTGTACACCTTGTGTTTGTTTGTACTCACACTCAGTTATAAAGTGCCATGGGGGGTTATGATGTTTTGCCTTTTGTGCTCATCCACCTTTGTCAAGTGAGTGTACCTTCCATGACATTAGCCCATGTTGTGTATCTATGACATCACCCTTTATCCTGTGCGTGTACTTCTGTTGCACTGTTGGTGTTCCTGATTCTTCTTCTTGCAGATGTTTCTGGCATTGCATTTCAGTGTTCCTGTCACCCCTCTCTCTGTTCAGCATTATGGGGGGGTTCACCTATTGGTTCTATTGCTTCCTTGGTTCGGTTGAGTGATCTACGTATTCAGTTTTTGTTCCTATGTACTAGGCGGATGCAGTGGCTAGGCACCTATGCATTTCGGTGAGATGGATCATCTACTATATAGACACTCATTCATTCATATTTTGGAGGTCACCTCTTTGATTGATCAGCTCTTCAGACTTTGTCTTCTCTACCTGGTCATGCACTATTTCAGTGGGGGTTCCAGCAGTATTCTTCTGACAGTGTTTGCAATTTCATGCTTCGGAGATGCTTCATGCTCTTTCTTGTTCCTTTCTTTGGGACATTCCCTAGATTGGAGGCTTTGTTTCCTTCATCTAGTTTATTTTTCTTGTACTTGGGTACCTGATCAGGCCTTGTTGCCGGGACCCATTTTTTGCTTTCATAGCTGTGCTAGGTTAGCTTCCCTCTTGAGCTACGCTTAAGGGGGGGTGTTAGAGTAATCATACTTTATGCTTATTAATTAAATCACTTTGGTTTAATTAATTAAGTCATTTATTACTCTATTTACTTAAGCTATCTTTTAGGTGCATTATAATTAATATATTTATTAATTATAATGTGCAACCTAGCTTTATTTTTTGCTTTATAGCTTTAGGGTTTTATTGTTCACCTATATGGTTGAACCCTTTGTGAATTCACTTATTGGATCATAATAGAGATAATCTTGGAATACAATTTCTCTTTGCATGTCCATAAGATGTCTCTGGCTTTTTGGCCTCCATAGATTTTTCTTGCTTCTGTTCTTTGCTTCTTCCATGTGACAGGGTTATGCATGCAGGTGTTCTTGGGAGATTAGTATTTCATCTAATCTAACATTTATAGCCTCTACCCACATGTTTAAGGTCATCCTAGCATGCAACCTCATACTCCTTGCATGCTCCATTATTGTCCTATTCATGTGTTCAGCCACTCCATTTTCTTGTGGAGTCCTTGGTATAGTTTTCTACCTACGAATACCATTAGAGGAACAATAATCTTCAAATGTCATGCTACAATACTTAGCACCATTATCAGATCTGAGACATTTTTAGATTTTTACCAGTCTCATTCTCAACCAAGCATTTCCATTTATTAAAAGTTTGAAATACATCATATTTTTGTCTAAGGAAATAAATCCATACTTTTCTTGTTGCATCATCTATAAATGTAACATAATATAGAGAGCCACCAAGGGAAGATACCTAAGTTGGTCCCCATACATCAGTATGCACAAGCTCTCATCTCTCATTTTTCTTTTCCTTCCCACTCTTTACAAAATTAACTCTTTTTTGTTTTCCATAAACACAACTTTCACAAAAATCCATATTAACACATTTTAGACCAGGTAAAAATTTCTTTGAATGAAGTAATTTCATACCTTTTTCAGTCATGTGCCTTAGTCTATTGTGCCAAAGTTCTATTTCAAAATGTACAACAATAATTTGATGTTCTTCTTGCTCAACTATAGCCACTGTTCCTAAACATTCATTATCTTATGAAACAATTAAAGTATAAGGAACATTATGACCTGTACAAAGATATAAGGTGCCTACTTTCACACCTTTTTTTACTACTAAGGAACCTTTTTAAACCTTCCAATTTCTATCATTAAAAGTAACTATGCAACCCTCATCACCCAGTTGCCCTACTGAAATTAAATTCCTACTCAATCTCGGATCATGTGTTACCTCTTGTAGTAGCCAATGATTTCCATTTTGCAACTTAATCTTAATTTTTCCCTTTCTAACTATCTGATAGGGTTCATTATCACCCAAATAAACTTTCCCAAAATCCCCTTAGACATAATCAAGAAAGTAACCTCTATGGGGTGTAGCATGAAATGAAGCCCCATAGTCTAAAACCCATGAATCATCAATACTTTCTAAAGAAAGAAGCAAGGCATCCTCTTCGGGTTTATTACTTACCACATTTTCCTCCTTATTACCTTCTTGTTTGTCTCTTTCTTTATTCTTTTGTGACCAGCAATCTTTCTTCTTATGACCTGGTTTTCCACAGTACCAGCAATCATTTGGCCCTTTGGATTCAGACCTCTTTCCCTTTGATTTTCCTCTTGATTTCCCATGATTTCCAGAGTTATTTCCTCTCTCATTGGTTCTACCTCTGCTTTTTGTGTTTAAGACACTACCTGATGTGGATTCACCTAAGCTTTTCCTATGAATTTTGTCACTTAGAATAACACCAATAACATCATCAAATTTTAGGGTATTAGAACTAGAAATAGAGTTACTAACAGCCATTATCAAGCCATTCCAGCTTTCAGGCAAAGAACACAAAATCAAGAGAGGCTTGAATTCTTTATAAAAAATAACATTGACATAAATTAATTGACTGGTAACTATATTAAACTCATTTAAATGATCAACAACTGACCCACTTTCCACCATTTTCATATTAAACAAATGCTTCATGAGAAATACTTTATTTGAAGCTGAGGTTTTCATACAACTTCACTAGGGTTTTCATCAAATCTTTAGTTGTCGTTTCTTTTGTAATATTGAATGCCACCGATTGTGCCAGGCATAATCAAATACTACCAAGATCCTTTCTATCAAGAATTGTCCAGTCCTCATCAGAAATGCTTGCCGATTTGTTGGCCTTTCCTTCCAATGTCCGCCATAGATCCTTTTGATAGAGATAGTCCTTCATTTTCATTTTCCATAACTAAAATTTTTGCTCATTATACTTGTCAACCTTCAACCTACCCTCATCTTCCATTTCTCCCACTCAACCATGAGATCTTCCTACAGAGGATAACTAAAAAAAACCTCGCTCTGATACCACTTGTTAGGATTAACAAGATAGAAATAAAAATTACATGCAAATATAACCAATTATCAAAAAAACATAAACCACACAGAAGAGAACTAAAGACACAAAGATTTAATGTGGTTCACCCAATCCCTAGGCTACATCAACCAACACTGAGTCTAATATTATTATTATCCAGTGATTACAACTTGATTACAATCCATAATACCTTATAGCTCAATTCCGTTACAAGTACTAAAACCATACATAATCAAATCCCTAACCCTAAGCCATATTAGACAATATTTTTTTGCTTTAGGGTTAAAAGGAGTTACAACATGTCAGCCCAAAATTAAAGCCGAAAATATGTCAGCCTCAAAAAAATTCATCACTAAAGCCTAGTGAGGGTAGGAGGAAAAGTGTACAGTTCTTTCCTGATCAGTCACCACAAGCTAACAAGATGTAATGGTCAAAAGTTCTAAGGGTCCTTACAAGGACCCTAGGACCAAAAATGATGTAAAATGGGAAAATAGTGCCTAATGGATTCGATGGGGGTAATAGATTCATGAATAATGTATATTTATCCCTAAATGATCATATCCCATGGTTTGGGCCTTTAGAAATGCATTGGAATTGATTTAGACATAGTTTTAAATTTAAAAGTTTGAAAATAATGACTAGTTGTCATTTTGGTGGGAAAACATCAAAACTAGTATAATCTTTTTTCTTAATGGATTTAATTGTTATGATCAGTTGGGGTAGTTTTTTGGATTCTACTTAAAGTCTGTAGAAGGCATTTGTATGCATAGAGTACAAATTATATGAACTATTTCTTCAAAGATCAATAACAATTACATTTCTTACAATTTTCTTATGTTCTAAAACTCCTTATGCATTGAATTGGTAGAATACACATATTATAATGAGATAGGGGATAGGGAACACCATTTCATGGTTTATTGAATCCATTTTAAGTCTTAAAAGTTTTGTTTATATCAATCTCATTTTGATTGTTCCTGGACAACACCATTTTTCTTTTTGTTTTTAAGAATTACATGATGTTGTGAGCCATTCCATGAATGTAACTCTTGATTCTCATGGAATGGATTCAATGTAAATTTTAATATACGCTACTAACATTCTACATGTAATAAACTTGACAAGTTTGGGTGTACACCAGTGGGAAGTGTTATTTAAGGGAATGAGAGTGGTGCCAGAAGTATAGCAATAAGAGACCAACATGAACAAAGGGGTATTTTAAGAGTTTGGATAGTTGTATAATGACATGTTGAAGGTATAGGATCCCTCAATTAATCCTAGAAGCCTTTGGGAATTCAAGATCCAAGATGCCCTAGATTTGGGTGTAGATTAAGGAGGGTTTTGGGCCTTTTAGAGTAAATGAACTCTTAGCCTCAAATTTCATAGAAATCTTTGATTGAGATCATAAGAAAATAATTTCCAAGGTTATAGCTAGTGTGGATAGGTATTTAATATAATTCATTTATAAAAGTGTGCATTTTGGAGTCCAAAAATAGGGTACAAACAAGGGACAACATATTCCTTCCAAAACAACCATAATCAAACTTTTGATATGTTGAAGTAGGGCCAAAAGGGGTTTTTAATCCATAGCTTATTTTTCTAGTGTTTTGAGAAGTTTGGAAGAAATTTGTAGAAAACCTATTTTGGAGGGCTAGTCAAGGGGCTATTAAGCCTATAAGGGAAAATTGGGAGTTAGTCACCCAAGTCAAAGGAAAGAGACCCAAAAATAGTTGAATCACCTTATAATAGGGATAAATAAAATATTCTAAGCCATTGGGGAGATTGGATAAGGTCTTGATCAATTTTTGACCCATTTAAGCTATTTAGGTGTCTTTAGGCTTATTGTTTGAATTTGGGAATCCTTGTATTTCCCTTATAAATAAAGAAGCCCACTAGCACCTCTACATCATTCCATCAATGAATCCTTCATATTTTCAAGTTTTCTAATAGTATCCCTGCTATTTCTTCTAGCTTATCTTCTCTTTTATTAGTCTATAAATTTTGTTGTATCTTTTCTTTTAGTTCTACTTTCACTTTGTGATAAGTTTATTTTATATCCACATGTTCTTTCAATTGTTTCATACTTTATTTTTCTTCATCCACTATAATCTCTGATAGTAAGCTTGAAAAATGTTTGAATTGTCTTCTTCATAATCCTTTTCCTTTATTTTTACTTCAACTATGTTTCAATTGTTGTTCTCTCTTTGAGTTTTTTAGTATATAAAATTTGTTTTTCATAATCCATCTTTGTACAATCTCTCTTTAGAATCTCAAACTAAGGACTTTCATCAAGGTATTCTTCTTCCTCAAATTTTGAATCCCTTTTCCTCTTCTCTTGTTTTGTTGTTATTATTGTCATATTTTGTAGTTTTCTTGCAACTTGTTCTTCATCAGATTCTCCTATTTTTTCCTTGTTCCTTGTTATTTGTTTCTTCTTCTGCTATTTCACTGATAGTAACCCCATACTTAATAATTTTCATCAACTTTTCTATCATTCAATATATTTTATGCTCATGAATATTTCAGCTCATAATTTGATTTAAGGGACTTCTCAAATACTTCAATAAGATTCTATGTCCCTAAGCATTTACTTACTTTCTTAGTTGGTAGATGAATTCCCTACGTCATCCAACACAAGGTCTTACATTATTGTTTCATCATCTTCCTTCTTTCTCCATATCTTCTTCATTTCCTCTCTAACTTGTTCTTTATTTATAGTCATTTCTCCTTTGGTGTCATTGGTGGTAGTGTACTGATATCAGAAATAGTAGGAAGCATGAAAAAACTTTGAGAAAATGTAACATGGTAGTGAAAAAGGTCTCCATGGTTCATCTCTTTCTTCATTTCTTTCTTTTTTGCATTCTGATGCTAGGTGTCCAAAATTTCCAAAAATAACACATGTAGAAGAATTGTTTATTTATCTTCTCCAATAATAAAATGATTTCCTTGTTTTTTGTACCTTGGTTCTGCATTCTTGAGCTTTTTGTCCATAATGATTACATTAATACTAATATCCATGGAAATTTTTCTTAGATATTCTACTAATAGTTTTAGATATACACTCAATATCTTTATGACCAAGCTTGTTGCAATTATAGCAGTAGCGACTAAAGAATGTTCTATTAGGAATGCTCACTTTTTTTATTCTACATATATAAGCAGTATGACCATAATTTCCCTAATTGTAGCAGGTAGGCTTGTAGGGTTTCTTACCTTGTGTATCACTAGATTCTTCAGAGGTTTTCTATCCAAATCTTGATGATTCTCCAATCTCCATTGTATTGTTACTAGTATACCCCAGTCTAGTAGTGTCACCTAGTTTTCCTTGATTTTTCAGTTGTTCATCATTTTTCAACATGTTTTGTTTGATGTTTGTGAATCTAGCATTATATTACTTTTCAACTTTCAAGTTATTTTTCAATTCTTCATTTTCTTCCTTCTACTTCTAATCATCTACTTTCACTTATTGAATCTTGTCACTGATATCTCTTATCATGTCATTTCTTTCTTGGACTTCTTCTATTTGTACTTGTAGGATTAAATTTTGTTTTCTGAGTATTTCTTTGACATTTCACTTCTTGGTTTCCAGAATTTATTTGGCACTTTTGGCAGTCCTCATTCTTTCCATTACTTATGTCATTATCAAGGCTTGACTTTCATGTTCCCTTTTCATTTGACCTATTTTTTCAAGTATTTCATTTATCTCTTTTTATATGTCTTGTATAGCTACATTAGCTTCCTTAGGATTGATATTGTCTTCCCATAGTTTTTCAAGGTTATCAAGGCTCATTTGTAGTCTTTCTATGAGTTCCTTTTCTTTTGCAAATGATTTTCTTATCTTATTATTTAGATCATGGATCTTCTTATTATAATCCTGTAGGGATTCTTCCAATTCTCTTTGATACCTCTAACTTCCCATCATTCCATATCTAATTTTAAGTTGTTAAACTTTCCTCTAGAGAACCAATGCTCTAATACCAATTGTTGGAAAGTTCTAGGTAGGGTACTGAGATGGGGGTGAATTAGTACCACAAAAAATTCAAACTTATTTAACTTTCTAAACATAAACTAATAGCCATTAAACTAATTATACCGATAACTATTGTCTTTTACCGATAGTTGTTGTAATGTTTAACTGATAACTGATTACATGCAAATTAAAAATAAAATACATAAACATTCAAACACTTAACACAATATTTTTGTATCATAGAAAACCCTTGATCGGAGGGAAAAAATGCAGTGGGGATGATACCCACAACTCATCATTGTAGAAATAAGGCGTCTGGTTAGGATTTTACATAAGTGTCATATTGTGAATGACTTCACCTTGTTAGGAGTATCTAATACCATGTTAGGAGTATTGAACATCATGTTAAAGACTACTCTGTTAAAATATTTTATCCCACTTATACAGTGTTCACCCTATTAAATAATTTACAATAAGTTCCTAAATATAATTTTTAAGTCCAGTTAGAGACTACTCGGTTAAGGGATTTCACAATCTTATTGCTAAACTGTTATGAATAAATCAATAAGAAATTTGACCTTTAGATGATTTTTCCTAAAGCTTGTTAGATCTCATTTTTCTCTTCTTTTTCTCTGATCAACTTTCTAATCTTTTTTGCTAACACATCTGTTCACTTCTATCTGCATCTTCTAATTTGTATCTCTATATATGTGTCTGCATTTGTATCTCTTTATTTTTCCTTAGATCTCCTCTTATTTTTTCTTTCCCTGATTAGGGTATCTCAATCTTCCATAAACCATTTTTCTCATTTGATGTCTTCCTCCTTCATAACCTTTTATTTCTTTCACCTCTAATTATTTTTGATAACCTTTTCCAATAACTCTTCCTTTATGCCGATAACACTTGCTATCTCCAATAAAACTTTGCAATAGTTTCTATGCCAATATGTATTTCCATTCTTCATCTCTATTCCTAATGTTATTTTCCAGTAACAAAAATCTGATCAAAATCATCATTGATTACATATTAATTACTTGTAGATAACTTTGTCAATTAACACAATTTTGTCAAGACATGAGCGATGTCTCACTGACATTTTATTTTTGCAACCCAATGAACCCCTATGTATTTCATTGATAATTTCACTAAAATATGGCTCTATCAGGGTGACTTCAATCATCAGGGGGAATTTAAAACTTGTTGCAATCCCCATGGTCATCCTAATAGATGGCTATTTTAAAAATTATCAAAAAGATGTTTGATTGAAACTCTTCTTCACTTCTCTGATTAATAGTTGGTATCTATATGTACATTTCAGTGAGACCTAAAGAATGTCTCACCAAAATATTTTTTTGAAGTGTTATGGAGTGATTCAAGGAGTTAAATCTAAAAAAAGAACATGGTGAACTACAAAGGGACATACCATATTTTAGACCATAAAAGACTTCTCAGATCAGATAGCTATGGAGGGATAATGGTGGAAAAAATATCCAATTGTAATGTATTTTGTTTGTATCTATACAAGATTTTATTTAAATAACCCATTGCTAGATTGTATGGAAATTTGATTAGGATCCTCTTCCTGGATTCAATAGCTAGACTACAAAATTTGACTATTTAGATGAAAAAATTGTCATGAATATGGCTCTTTATAATGGATATTCCCTAGAAACAAGTCATCCCCTTCTGTATCTTATTTTCCTTCCAACTCATCCCCTAGGGTGGATAAGGAGAAGGCCCATATGGAAATAATTTCTTGCTAACATGGAGGGATGCAAATCAGTTAGGCCTCACAAAAATGACAGACGATAGAAAAGAACTTGGAGAGATAGACACATTGATAGAAATTTTAATAGGTTTGATGTTTTAGATGATTTAGTCCAAGAGGATAAAATTCCAATACAATTATCCTATGAGGAAATCCACTAGGAGTGGTTCTTGAAGAAGATAAGGAGAAGGGGGACAATACTTTAGATGTAGTAAATCAACGGGATGAGTATATGATTACATATTTTCCTACTTAGGTTCAAGAGGATTTATATTTAAATGGGACTTGGGTCTTTCTAGATGGTGTAGTTTCAGTGATTACAACATCTCATCTTGCTAAGTTGTTCTAGAGTAGAAATTGTTACCCCTATTTGAGCATTAAAGGATTGTCATTAGTATCAATTAGTTATTCAGTCTATAAAAGAGACAACACTAGTCAGTCGGTCAATCATGTCAATCCTACACACCAAGAAAGTCACAAGGAAGAAATCTAAGTTAACCGGATATAGGTTTGTCTGAGCACACGCACTGGGCAACAAGAATTTACTGAGTACCAAGCTAGTGATCATCAAGAATTCATTTGAATGGAGCACCGGTAATTACTGAAAGGAGAATGCAGTGATTGCCAAGTAAAGAAGGAAATGAAATAGTAATATCAAATGGTACAAACATCTATGAAAATGGTTCACACCTATCAGGTAAATGGTTTATGAAGATTGAGACATATTTAATATGGTTGTAATCATTAATTTGGTGATTATTGGACTATGTAATATTAGATCTAGGTTATTTTCTTACACCATTAATCTTAGGTTTTCTAAGATGATGTAAACCCTAATTACGTCAAGTTAGTTTGAAATAAATTTGTAAAGATGTCATTATGAAAGAGTATCATGAAGGAGTAGCCACACTAAGGACATCCAAAAATTAGATGAAAGGTTTTTTCAACATAAGGTTTATGATTGAAGGATTCAATTTTCAAAACTCATACAAGACTACTGAGAAGAATTGAAGGGCACATACATCACATTGATGTAATATTTATTTGATACTTCATAGATCTGAATTAGGAAATTTAAATCTGATAGTTACAGATACATTTACTATTATCAATTTAACCATTTTAGCATAATTTGAAATCTCTTAACATAGTGAAATTAACCATTCTTATGTAAATATCTTAACCGAGTACACACATATATTGTGTTTTTAAAATCCTTTAACTAGGTAGATCTAGTCGATCTTATTATTAATCCTAATAGGGTAAGATCATCATAAGTTATCAAAATTGTAGCCTTATTCGACATACTTTATTGTTGCAGTAGTGAAAATTTGTGGGTGTCATCCCCACCACAGTTTTTACCTTCTTACAAGGGTTTTTTGCGATACCAAAATATTTGTGTCATGAGTTTGAAGTTTCATGTATGATTTATGGTTTTGTTTACATGCAATTTATATTTTTAGTAAATTGAATATATGTTCCACATAATGAATTTGGTCGGTTAATTGATATCTACAATTAGAAAATTTTAGTCTTGAAATTTTATAAGGGTATTGATTCACCCCTCCCCTCTCAGTACTTATCTTTCCATAATCCCAAAAATTGGTATTAGAGCTAGATCTCTTGTTAAGAAAGTTGAATCACTAAAGAAGAAAGATCTAAGGATGGAAATATATAAGTTGGATAAGACTATTGAGAATCAAAGGTTGCAGAGGTAGATTTTTATTGAGAAATTCAAGGAAGCCAAAGAAGAATTGAAGAAGTTACTGATCGGAAAAAAGGATATGGAAATTTGGTACTATGAAACTGATTATTATGAAGAAGAGATAGATGCCCCATTTGAGGTATCTAGATCTAGATCTGGTAGCATATCTGATGCATACAAAGGAACAATATTAGATCTATCTAAAAAGAATCTACATCTTACTAAACAAGGTATAGATCTGAAGATTGGTCAAGGGACACAAATGGTTAGGATGATTGATGTCATGAACAATACAAGGAAAACAAAACAATAAATAAATTTGGTGATTGAAGACATGAGACAAATGACTGATAAGCTACAAGAGAAGGAATCTGAGATATTGAGACTCACCAAGCACCACTTTGAAATCTCCAATTAGATGGTTATCATAAGTCAAGAAGTCAATTGAGTAAATAGTGAGCTTAAAAGGAAACTAGAAGACTGATGTAGGAGCATCTTAGGTCCTCGGCAATCTTGTGTCACCAAAAGGAATTTGGAATTTTTTATGTGTTGCTTAGTTTCTTCTTTGACCGAGTTGGTCAGTATTTTGTTAGTTTCCTTTGGTTACCGAGTGTGGTCAGTTATCTCCTGGGCAGTTGGTTATTTCACTGGCGCTCGACGTTGTCTATCTACTACTCGGTTATCTTGCTTACCGATAGGTCTATTTTTGTTTCCTATTGTGGCTGACTTGTGCATTTATATTAGATCATAGAATTAATGTTTGTATCCATCATTGGGAAGCATGTGGTCCTAGATTTGACCATTACTTCCATTAATTGTGGATTTGAAGGCCGACTCAGCTCGGTAGCTTCTTGTATAAATGTAGATGTTTGGTGGTAGTTTAGGAGGTAGTTTTGGGTAGAAGATAGAAGGCATTAGATTAGAGATTGGTAGCAGATCCTCACATGTTTGAGGACTTCTATAGTTCATTGTAATATTAGGTCATAACTAAGAAGGCCTTACAACAAGAGTGAGAGAGAGAATGCCAGATCCTTTAGTTTATTATCATCAATTTGAATCATACGTTTTGCAGATCTAGGTTTGCAGGTTCCTCTTGAAGCCCTAGTGGAATTGTTGTGGGGTAGCAGATTGCAATCTGACCTGTAATTGCAAAGGGTTGTCAAGATGGTTTGTGGGAGGTGAGATACAGATCCAAGATTGGAAGATATGCTAAGACAAATTTATGCTAGGCTAGAAGCAGCAAAAACAACCCAAAGAAGAGGTAGACATCTTGAAGATGTTAGTGATGATGAAATTGAAGAAGAATAGGCAAATGCAAAACCTACTCCTGTTATGGATCAGGGCGAAGAAATATTTTTTAAGGCTTTGACAAGTCTGAAGTCAACACCACATTTCAATCCCCCTGAGTATAGTGGAAAGCTAGATTCTGATGAATTGGTGGACTAGATCATTGAAATGGAAAAGTATTTTGAATATGAAAATATTCTTGAGGATAAGAAGGAAAAGATTGCAAGCACAAAGTTGAAAAGTCTTGCATCCTTATGGTGGGAACATCTACAATTGGATCAGAAGAGGAAAGGCAAAGAAAAAATCAAGGTATGGTGTAAAATGGTTAATAAGTTGAAAGGAAATTTCTTACCCTGTGATTGTCAGATTAACCTAGTTTGGTGAATGCAAAGCTTGAGATAGAAAGATAGCTCAGTAAAAGAGTATACTGAGGAATTATATAGATTAGATATTAGATCTGGACATGATGAAGATAATGTGGAAAGAATCGGCAGATACCTGAATGGTTTGAGAGTTTCCATCCAAGAGAAGATTAGTATGGTCAAGTTGGAGAACATTGTAGAGGCTTATCAATTTTCTTTGAAAGCTGAGGAGAAATTGAACAAAAGACATGAGAAAAGATAGAGAGGTTGAGGTGGTAGATTCCCTAGAGGAAGAGGTAGCTCTAATGGTGAAAATTATAGATCTGAAACAAAAAAGACAAATCTAGACAAAGGCAAGACTAGTGGAAAGGTGAAAGTTCTAGAAGTAGAGGCAGTAACTACCAAGGTGGTTATGGTAGAGGAAGTTTTTGAGGAACTTGTTATAATTATGGAGAAGAAGGACATAGATCTTTTGAATGTAAACAAGCTAGTAAGAAGCCTGGTAGTAGTAGAAATGCCTTAGTGCAAGAAGAGTCACCGAATGAACTTAGAAAGAAAATAACTTGATGGTAAGAAGAGCACTATGGAATGAAAGAAAGAAGGAAGATCTGGTAAGGAAAAGTTTTTTCAAGACCAGATGTAGATTTTTTTGACAAATTTTGGAAGGTAATCATTGATAGTGGTAGCTCGGAGAACTTGACATCTGAAGAGATGGTAACAAAATTGCAGCTAGAAAGGTTGGTACATTTGAAGCCCTATCAAATTTCATGGATCAAAGATGAGCATACACTCCTGGTAAGTGAACAATGGTATGTGAATTTGAAGATTGGAAAGTACTATGATAAGGTGTTATGTGATATCATGCCTATGGATTGTTGTCATATTTTGTTGGGTAGACCTTGGCAATATGATAGACATGCTATATATGATGGGAGGTTGCATAAGTATACTATTGTGGTTGATGGAAACAAAAAAATCTTGTTACCATTGATGGTAGAACCTATTAGTAATGTTTGCACATATTTGAAAGTTTGTTTGATGGAAGGAAGAAAATTTTTTAATTCTTTGAAGAAGAATGATGTATGTTTTGTTGTGATTCCTAATAAGCCAAGTAAGAAAATAGAGGATAATGTCCCTGAGGAGATTGATAAGTTACTCACCGAGTACATTGATATCATTTCTGACAATGTACCTGATAGTTTTCCATCAAAAATAAGCATTGATCATTGTATGGATCTAATCCCTGGAGCTAGTTTACCGAATAAGGCACCTCATTGATTGACACCTACCGAGAATCAAGAATTGAACTAACAGATTCAAGAGTTGCTAGAGAAAGGTTTGATCAAAGAAAGTTTGAGTCCTTGTACAGTACCTGTTGTATTGGCACCAAAGAAGAATGGAGAATGTGTATTTATTCTAGAGAAATCAATAAGATAACAGTGAAGTATAGGTTTCCTATACCGATAATGGATGATATAATGGACAATTTGACTGGAGAAAAGTATTTCACAAAGATTGATTTGAAAAGTGGGTGTCATCAGATCAAAATCAGAGAAGGTGATGAATGGAAGACTACTTTCAAGACAAAGGAAGGTTTGTATGAGTGGTTGGTTTAACTAATGCACTAAGTACTTTTATGAGGCTAATGAATGAAGTTTTGAAGAAATTCTTGGGTAAATTTGTGATTGTATATCTTGATGATATTCTGATATTCAGTAAGACCAGAGAAGAACATTTTTTACATGTTAGACAAGTTTTGCAGAGACTGAAAGAGGAAAAGTTGCTGATAAATCTGAAAAAGTGTTCATTCATGAAAGAAGAGATTGTGTATTTGGAATTTGTTATCTCAGCTGATGGTTTGAAGATGGATCCTAAAAAGGTTGAAGCTATTTTGACTTGGCCTACACATGTGAATGCTACTAAGGTAAGATCATTTCATGGTTTGGCAAATTTCTACCAAAAGTTCATAATGAATTTTAGTTCAATTTATAATGCTATGACTGAGACTATGAGAGGAGACAAAAGAGAATTCAAGTGGACACATAGAGCTAACAAAAGTTTTGAGACCCTGAAGCAGAAGGTTGCTGAATTACCTATTTTGGCATTACCTTATTTCAGTAAAGTATTACAAGTAGAATGTGATGCAAGTGGAAGTACAATTGGAGCTGTATTGAGTCAAGAAGGTAAACCAGTTACTTTCTTTAGTGAAAAGTTGAATGATGCTAGAAGGAAATATTTTGTGTATGATCAAGAATTCTATGCTATTGTTCAAGCACTGAAGAAATGGAGACATTATTTGATACTGAGTGAATTTGTGTTGTATATTGATCATAAGGCTTTACAATATTTGGGTAGTCAGAATAAGTTGAATCAGAGACATATGAAATGGGTTGAGTATTTGTAGAGTTATACATTTGTGATAAAGAATAAGAGTGGAATCACTAACTGAGTTGCTAATGCATTGAGTAGAAGAAGATCTTTGATGACTGAGATGAAAATTGAAGTTCTTGGTTTTGATGAGATGAGAGGTTTGTATAAAAAAGACCCTGATTTTTCTGAGCCATTGAGAAAGTGCAAAGCACCTATTCAAGATCAACAAGACACTAAATGGGATGAATATTTTATTTAGGAAGGTATGTTGTTTAAAGGTATTCAGTTGTGTATACTGAGAGGAGTAATGAGATCTAATTTGATAAAGGAGAAACATAGTAGTGGTTTAGCTAGACATTTGGGCATTGATAAAATATGGAATTTGTTGAAGGAGTACTACTATTGGCCGCAGTTGTATAGAGATGTTCAAAAATTTGTGAAAAGTTGTGGTATTTATCAAGTTGCAAAAGGAGTAAGTCAGAATACTGGATTGTATACACCGATTGTTGTTCTTGAAAAACCTTGGATTGACATCAGTATGGACTTTGTTCTTGGCTTACCAAAGATTGTAAGAGGTAATGATTCAATATTTGTGGTTGTGGATAGATTTTCTAAGATGGCACATTTTATACCTTGTAGAAAGACATCAGATGCAGTACATGTAGTAGATTTTTTTTAAGGAAATTGTCAAATTGCATAGATTACTGAGGAGTCTTATCTTTGACCGAGATAAAAAATTTGTTGGTTATTTTGGGAAAACACTTTGGAAGAAATTTGGCACTGAGTTGAAATATAGTTCTACATTTCACTCACAAACCAATGGATAGACTGAGGTTCTGAACAGAAGTTTGGGAAATCTTTTGAGATGTTTAGTTGGAGACACACCAAGTAATTGGGATTCTATGTTGGTACAAGAAGAGTTTGCATATAATAATTCAATGAATAGGAGTACTAGAAAAAAACCATTTGATATTGTGAATGGCACACAACCAAGAGGAATATTTGATTTGAGAGACATTGTTGATGAGAAAAAGAGAAGTGTTGGAGGAGTAAAATTTGCTCAATATATGAAGACATTGCATGAAGATGTGAAGCTGAAGCTAGAAGACAGTAATCATAAATACAAAGATAGATATGATAGATTAAGACAACATAAGAATTTTGATGTTGGTGATGAAGTGATGGTTCATTTGAAGAAAGGCCGATTTCCTATTGGCACATATGGAAAGCTGAAGATGAAGAAGTTTGGACCTTGTAAGATTCTGAAGAAATTTGACAGTGGGAATGCATATGTGATTGAGTTACCTGATGACATGGACATATCACTAATTTTCAACATTTCTAATTTATATGAGTATCATGAACTTGATGAAGAAGTGAGAGTACCGACAGAATATCCTAAGAAGCAAAATGATGAAGTTGAACAGAATTTGAAGGAAAGAGTTGGCAAAAATACAAGAGGAAAAAGTACATGGAATATTTGGTTAAGTGGAAGAATGGACCAATGGAAGATAGCTCTTGGATTTCATAGTTTGAGTTGGATGTAGCTCAGACCAAACCTACCAAATGATTTTGAGAATCATTTCAAAACAACTCGAGGTGTCTAATGCAGGAGCATCTTGGGTCCTTGGCAATCCCATGTCACCAAAAAGAATTTGGAATTTTGTCTATGTTTCTCAATTTCTTCTTTGACCAAGTTGGTTGGTAGTTGGTCAGTTTCCTTTGGTTACCGAGTGTGGTCAGTTATTTCACTGGCACTCGGCATTGTCTGTCTGCTGCTCGGTTATCTTGCTTACCGACGGGTCTAGTTTTGTTTCTTGTTGTGGCTGACTTGTGCATTTATATTGGATCATAGAATTAATGTTTGTATCCATAATTTGGAAGTGTGTGGTCCTAGATTTGACTGTTACTTCCATTAATTATGGATCTAAAGGTGGACTCAGATCAGTAGCTTCTTGTATAAATGTGGATGTTTGGTGGTAGTTTAGGAGGCAGTTTTGGATAGAAGATATAAGACATTAGATTAGAGATTGGTATCAGATCCTCACATGTTTGAGGACTTCTTTAATTCATTGTAATATTAGGCCATAACTGGGAAGGCCTTACAACCCAGCATGTATGATTCAAATTGATGATAATAAACTGAAGGATCTAGCATTCTCTCTCTCGCTCTTGTTGTTTGTTGCTTCCGCATGTGTGTTGCAAGCTTGGATCAGTAGGGTGCACCATCCTTTGGCCCCTCTTGCATCCCTACCTTGTGTCAAAGACATTGGTGAATTAAGAGAAGAAAATGAAAGATTGAAGAATGGGGTAAAAATGCAACAACAACATAATGAGACGATCAAGAAAGCTGAAGAAAGTACTAAGAGAGTGGATTAATTTATGATAAGTCAAAATGGACTTAGTAGAACAAATGGTTTAGGCTACACTAAGTAATGAGAATCATGAAGAAAAGCTGAAAATAGCAATGCCTACACTAATCCAAGGCCAAAAAAGCTATAATGTTATCATTTTGGAAAGCCAGGCCACTCAACAAATGTTTTTAGTAGCGAAGAAAAAGGTATTCCTAAATCCACTCCTAAGTTTAATGGTCATTATTATAAATGTAACAAGTATGGACATCAGACACATGAGTGTAGATAAAAATTGAATAGGACACAAAAGAAACCCTACATGGAGAAACATTGTCACACTTGCAACATGCATGGACACATATCACAAGAATGCATGGAAAAAATGAAGCAAGTTTGGACAATGAAAGAACAAAAAAAAAGCATATCAACTAAGAAGGAAAGGTAATGCATATACTTGCAATTAAAACACATGGGTTCATTGCAAAGCATGTGGCAGGTATGGACATATAGCAGGAAATTGCATGAGGAAGAACTGGAGAGGAAGATATCGCAATTGGATAAGTACTGGTATGGCATGTTTGCACTATCACAGAGTCGGTCACCTAAGGAAGGATTGCAGAGACCAAGCACCAGAGACACAATTAACTACAAATGGAAATACAATTGAATAAATAATGAGGATAATGAATCAAATGTGGAGAAAGGCATCAAGTGATAATGTTTGATCAAGCACTGCAGTCAGTGACACCTCATCCATTGGATTTGGTGATATCACCACCTCCACCTAAATCAGAAGGTATTTATGGAACTGAATTAAAATTTGGTTATATTTTACAAACAATTCCTTATATCTAGTGATTGTATACCAAATCAGCATGAAATAAGATGCACTATGCGATTACATGATGTTTAGAACTTAAAACTGTGTACAATCGGTAAAATCATGATCGAGTAAAATTTTTCTAGTCGGTAAATATTGGAAAGGTTAATCAAGTCATGGTATCAACTGAGTAATATCCATGTGTTAACTAAGATGAATGATATTTTAAGTATAAACTAAGTGCAACTTTTTTTACCGAGTTGTGGTAGGTAAAGAATTAAATCCAAAACTTTGAGCAGAAAATGAATTTTTGGGTTTAAATACATGGTGGACTTAATCATTTTTCACACTATGATTATGAAGGACTGAAGAAATTTCATTTTAAGACTTGTGCAAAGAGACTCCAGAGATATTGGAAAAGATTTGAAAGATTTCTGAGAAAGTTATTCTCGATCACAAGTAAGTTTCGTGTTCACTAAGCTATTTCACAGTTATTTCATGAACTTGTAATTTCAAAAGTGATGGCATCCTCATATAAGGTCATGAAATCCAAGTCTATGAGTGATAAGAAGCCCACCCTAATAAAGTATGCAACCTATACTAAACCGAAGTAAAAATTACATCCTGAGGTTGCATCACAAATTGACAAAACTGGCTCATTCTCAAGTATTCCATCTAGGGTTTTGTTAGTCTAGGATATCCAAGCATATATATATCCACTATAAAATCATTGGGATTTTTAGCTTCAATCTACCTTCCAGAAGATGAGTGTCAATGGAAATCTCAAGGATGAGCATACACATTTGAAGGTGAAGGGTTTAATGAACACCTTGTATTTCCCAAGATTATTCAAAACTGAATGGATAAGGGTTTTGTTGAGTAGAATACATGAAGGGATGTTATGGCTAGATGAACTGGTAAAGATCACCAAGGACATCATTCATGTAGTCACCGATTACCCCATAATCGACAAAGTAAAATATATAAGGAATGCATCAAGAGTCGAAATTGAGAAGTTAACCAGAGCTAAATGGGATGGTAGAGGCATGCAATTCAACACTATTGTTGATCCTAAGACTAGGTTTAGAGCATACATAGTTGGTTACAAGATATTTCAATCTAGCAGGATAAATAGTGTAACATGTGGTGCTGTGGATATAGCATATAAAGTTGTGAATAAGGGTTTTCAATATGACTTAGCCAGGTTATTGCTGAAATAGTTAGAAGAAAATATGAGAACCATCAGGTTGGCAAAAAATAATACCTGTAAGTTTGGCTCACTTCTAATTTGCATATTTTTATATGTACAAAACTTCTTTCCCTCAGTCGGTAATGTTGACTGGGATGTTGACCGACCAGTCATAATGTAAATCAATGATTTTATCCAAAGTTTGGGCCAAAATTTTGTCAGTATCATGGATGTATACTTTAAATAGTTTAAGGATAGAATACAACAAAGAAGTAGGATACCAAGTCAGCTTGTAGAGAAGCATAAGGATGATATCCTTTTTCTTAGTGGACACCGACACCACTTTAATCAAGGTAGTTGAACTAAGAACTATGTGGTTATCATCCATGGGATAAAAATTAGATATTGAACAAGCATCTAAGTCAATAAAGGAACTACTAGCCCAGCCCAAAGATCCTAAGGAAACTAGGCTCGGTACCTATGAAGAGGCCAAACAAAGGATTAAAATAGATCTTGTTGTGGTAAAGGTAAACAAGAAATTTAAGAAGATGATGGACAAATTGGTGAAACAATTTAGTGATGAAGAAAAAGAAGAGGCATCTGAGGTTAATATTGTTGAAGAGGAAATTGAGGAACAATTATTGATAGGTAATAGTGAACATGATGAGTAGGAGACTGAATCAGAAAAAGATATTCAATCTACACCAGTCAAGGCCACATTAAAGAGAAAGAAAGAAGAAGCACCCACTAGAGAAAGGAAAAGGTTCTCAACAACTACATCTCCACCCTCAAAGAAATGTGTAGTAAAAATATATCAAAAGAAAAAGAGAGGTGCACAAGTAACCTCCAAACAACCTAAAAAGAGGAGAAGGTTGATAAGAGAAAAGGAAGATGTTGATGAAGATGATGAAGAAGAGAGTCAAGATAAATATAAAGTTGTTGCGAATAAAATTCATTCAATTGATGAATTAGTGGAAACATAAAGGAAACTAATGGTCTAGGTAACCCCAAATTAAATTGGTATGTATATATGTCTATCGAGGATGAGGAAAAGATTGAAGAGGCCATCATACAAATGATGGTAAAATTTAAGACAGTACCTGTTGAATTTTCTAAGTATGTACCTAAGGAATTGTATGAAAAAGTGTCATCAAGATGGACTTATGCCTTGCACACTAAAAAGAAGATGACATAACATTCATTGATATTAGATATGCCTACTCTATCAGTTCCCAAGATAGAAGAAATGATGAAACAATATTGTAAGATATTTTTAGTGAAGGGTAGATCCCTTAATATTTTGGCTGGAAATCTTAAGGAAGTTGATGAAAATAGTAAGATTCTATGGATAACAATTCTAAAAGCCTGAGCAGAAGTAGATAAACTGGCATTGGCTATAATTCTAGAGAAGAAGAATAAGAAGAAACATAAAGGAATTTACTTGGATGATGTTGATATAGCCACCAAGGATCCCATTGATCTATCAAACACTGAGGTAGTAGATGAGACAATTTCTATTGACTTCTACCATGCCAGATATAGGGAAGAATATAAGGATCCTCCCAATCAATTAGTCACATTAGGAACACATGATGTATTAATTGAAGACATCGTGAATGGAGATCCCAATGACATAAATGATGATGAAGACATAAACATTGTTGTAGATACAACTGAGGAAAATCTTTCTAATGAGGAAGCAACAAATGAAATTCTTGGTGATCTACCAATTTTGGTACAAGTAGTTGAAATTGTAATAGAGAAGGAACCCAAAGGTTTAGCCCCCTAGAAATCAAAAGATACACCTAAGGGATAGGATACAAATGAGATGAATACTTCCAATAAGCCTGAGCACATAGAGGTAGAAACACAAAAACTAAAAGAAAGTAAATCTATAGAATAAAAAATGGTAGACACTACTACAGATGCCCAAGGACAAGCCATTGAGACACAGGTCACATGGAAAGATTAGGAGGAAAGTGTGTCAACTGAGACTAAAAAGATCAATCCAGAGACTCAAGCTCTAGTTCCTTATACAAAATCACCTACAACGGAGAAGAAGAAGAAAAAGAAGCATGGTAAGGGTCTTGTCACACTTGATGAAGTTATAGAGATACCTGAATGTGACCTAAGGAAATTAGACCTCAAAGCACTAAGAAGATATGGAGAATTATGCACAAGGAAGGCTACATAAGAGAAATTGAAAAAGGAAAACAAAAGAATTTTTTTTTTGGAAGATGTTAGAGATATTCTTTTGCAAGTAGTTCCTGACATCAATGTTGATGAGGAAACTCCCATCATTGACCAACTTGCATCTCTAACTAGACATACAGATGCCCCTGATGTAGATATAGTGAAAAGAATAGAGGAATGACCAAAAACAAATATTCAATTCAAATTGGTAGAGAAAATAAGCTAGGAAGTTGCAGTTAATAAAGTTAAGCTCTCAGAGGTCATTACCTAGCTGGAGACCATTATTCAGAAAATCGGTCAAATTTTGTTTAAGTTATGCATTGTAGACCAATTCACTACCAAGGTTAGTGAATAGATAAAGAAATTGGAAGAAGAAATAAAGGTCAATGCCAATAATTCTCTAACCGAACCTACAACTTTTCATAAGCATATTTTGAAAGTTCAAGAACTTAGGTGATTCAAAATAGATCTGAGGAAGCAAGAAGATGCCATAAGTGATTAATTTTCTGAGCTACAAGATGAGTTTCTTCCACATCTAAAGCTCATGGACCATCATGTAAATAAGGAAACAACTTTACTTTCCACCCCTAAGATTTTTGTACTTGAAAATATTCTTGACATGCATGTGCAAGTTGGTCTAGAGAACATTGCTCTTGAAAACTTGAAAGAGGGATGGGGAAACCTCTTGGCATCACTAAAGAAACCCCATCAGTGCATTTTTGATAAGTTGTAAGTACATCTTTTCTATTTGGCATTAATTTCAAAAAGGGGTAAAGTCTATGTATATAGATTTGATATATATGCCTTTATGTACTTCACACCGAGAGGATGCACAAAGGGGGAGTCAGTATTTAGTCAGTATATTTTTGAGTTTGTATATATTCTTGGTATTAAGTACATATACATAATGTTTTTATACCAATTATAAAGATGGGGAATGTTACTCCTATTTGAGAATTAAAGGATTGTTATTAGTATCAATCAGTTATTCAGTTGCTAAAAGAGACAACACTAGTCAATAAATCAATCACATCAAGCCTACACATCGAGAAAGTTACAAGGAAAAAATATAAGTCAATCAGATACAGGTTTGACCAAGCACACTCACCAATAAATAGGCATTTACCGAGTACTAAGCTAGTGATCACTGATCATTCATTTGAACCGAGCACCAGTAATTACCAAAAGGAGAATGCAGTGATTACTGACTAAAGTTAGAAATGACATAGTAATATGAAATGACACAAATAACTTTGAAAATGGTTCACACTAATCATGGAAATGGTTTACAAGATTGAGATATATTTAATATGGTTGTAATCATCAATTTGGTGATGATTCCTATGTAATGTTAGATCTAGGTTATTTTATTACACCATTGATCTTAGGTTTTCTAAGATGATGTAAACCCTAATTAGGTCAAGTCAATTTCATATAAATTAGTAAAGATGTCATTAGGAAAGAGTATCATGAAGGAGTAGCCCACTAAGGACATCAGGAGATTAGAAAAAGGGTTTTTTTGATAAAAGGTTTATGATTGAAGGATTTAGTTTTTAGAACACATACAAGGCTACCGAGTAGAAAAAAAGGGCACATACATCAAACTGAGGTAATATTTATTTGATACTTCACAGATCTGAATTAGGCAAGTTCAAGTTTCTAGTTATAGATACATTTACTGTTATCAATTTAACCATTGTAGCAAAATTCAAAATCTCTTAACAAAGTGAACTTAATTGTTCTTATGTAAATCTCTTAACCGAGTACACACATATATTTTGTTCTTAAAATCCTTTAACCGGGTAGATCTAGTCTAGCTTATTCTTACTCCTAACAAGGTAAGATCATCATAAGTGATCAAAATTGTAGCCTTAACTAACATACTTTATTGCTACAGTAGTGAAGATTTGTGGGTGTCATCCCCACCGTAGTTTTTACCTTCTTACAATGGTTCCTATGATACTAAAATATCTGTGTCATGAGTTTGAAGTTTTATGTATGATTTATTGTTTTGTTTATATGTAATTTACATTTTCAGTTACTTGAATATATGTTCCAAACAATGAATTTAGTTAGTTAATTGAGTTATACAATTGGAAATTTTTAGTCTTTAAATTTTATAAGGGTATTGACTTACCCCTCCCCTCTCAGTACTTATCTTTCCATAATCCCAATGGAAACACATTAAAAATGGTTCTTTAGATAAAATTTCAAGAAGTGGAAGGAAGATAAATCATGAGAAGGTCAAGATGATCAGAGATACATTGATTGAGTCAGGATATGTGAAACCCATTGATTCCCACTTTTCCCAACCCCATAAATGATATTTTTTGATGCAATGAAACCCCTAGCCAAAAGGTTGTTTAGGATTTGATTTCCTCTCATTTCCCTAATATTTTCTCTGTTTAGTAAACTAAATAAATCATTGAAGGTATGGTAGAAAAAGATTCTAGAATTTTTTCTAGAGGTGCTTGTAAGTGTATTGGGGCTCATGGAAGATTTGGTATAATGGATCTCTTTAGGGACCCTACAAATATTTTTCCTCAATGGTAGATTACTAGTCAATCCTCTCTTTCTATGGTTGCCACATGTTTAGAATTAGATGAAACTTTTATTTTTAATAATGTTTATGATCCTATGGATATCTTAGTCAAATATGAGCTCTCAGATCATATTATACATATTTTTTATCTAGTTCTTTTTCTTCCTTTGGTTATTTCTAGAGATGTTAATTCTATTTGTAGTTTAGATGAAAAGGAGGAGGCATGGATAGACTTGATCCATATGTTGCCCTCCTTAATGATGATATTGGTATCTTAAATCTTATTTCTATAAAACTAAATAATGGTATCTACACTTGGAATAATAGGAGAAGTGGAGGGGAAGCAATTTATGAGTGACCGGATATATATCTTGTTACTTTCTTCTAGTTGAGTGATAGATGGAAAAATATTTTAGAGATCATGGATTAGAGAGTATATGAGCATTGGTCAATTTAAATTTCCATTTTCACTTCCAATATCTCAAATAATCCCTACTTAAAATTATAACTCATTTAGTTTTGTGATCTTCCTTCCAGGGAATAATGAATGACTAGTTGTATGAAGGGAATCCTTCTTATGACATTCAAAAAAATATAATAGAGAATGATTAGGAAATATTCACTTCAAAAAAGTGGTTGTGTAGGATCATCTAGATTTAATCACCCACTTAAAGTAGAATTAGGGGCTCTCCTTAGACTTATGTAGGAAGGAATATATGGTAGAAAAGGAGTTAGAATAATATAAAACGTGTGAGGAGATCTTCTCAAAGAAGAAGTCCATAATTGATTGGTTGAAAGAAGGGGGTAGGAATAATAATTTTTTTCACAATTCTATCAAATATAGAATAAGTGGTAATCTCATTACTCCTCTAGTTTATTTAGAAGGGACTCATATCTCCACATTGGGTGAAATATTTTAGGAATATTTTTGGTACTTTTCTTCCTTATTTATAGATGATACCCATCCTACCACGGAGGATGAATCCTCTATCCATGATTGTATTCCCTCTCTAGTTTTCAATGATACAAATATGGATCTCACTCCTCTAATTTCATTGAAAGAAGTGAAAGATGTTGTCTTTTATATGGAAAAGGTTAAAGACCTAATCTCTAATGATTTATGAATTAAATTCTTTCAAGAGTTTTGGGAAATTATTAAGCTTGATCTTTTAGATATGGTTCATGAGTCACATAGTAATAAATATATGTTGAGAGCTATGAATGCCACTATTATAAATATGATTCCTAAAAAAGAGAATGTGAATAGTTTAGATCAATTTATACTCATTGAAATTTGCAATGTGGTGTACATAATATTATCATGAAACTAATTATTGAAAGCCTCAAGATATGTCTACAAAAATTGATCTCTAATGAGAAAGGTAGTTTTTCTTATGGGTAGTCAAATTCTTGATGGGATAGTGATTTTAACATTAACTATTCACTCTATGAAAACATCAAAATAGAAGGCAATGTTTATCAAACTGGATATGGAAAAAGCTTCTGATAGTGAATTGGGCCTTTTAACAGAAAATCATTTTGACTTTTGGATTATATGAGGAGTGGGTAAACTGGATCATGTGCTCTTTATCTTTCGCCTCCTTTTAGGTTATGTTCAATAGAGTACCTTTTGAGTTGTTCCAAGCTTATAGGGGTCTTTGACAAGAGGATATGTTTTCTCCTTATCTGATCATCACTATGGATGAGGTGATTGGCATATTTATCAAAGATAGGGTTAGACAAGGTATCTTTCAAGGTTGGAGCTGGGGCAATAGCTTTCCTCCTTATTCCCATATCTAGTTTTTTTATGATACTACTCTAATTAGTAGAGATAGAATTAATGAGGATGCTAATTTTAGGATAACCTTGGGTAATTATTTTGTGGCATCAAGGCAATAGGTTAATGTGGAAAAGTCTTGTATTTATTTCCTTAATACTCCTCAAGATATTCAGAACATGATTGCTCACATTCTCACATTTAAAATTGGTTCTCTTCCTATGGTTTATTTGGATATTCCCCTTGGTATGAGGTCCCAAATTAGAGAGTTTTGGTGGGATATTTTTCATAAATTATACAAGAGAGTTAATATTTTCAACATGTGGATTGATTTCACCAACTGAGAGGTTGAGTCTTCTGAAGTTTGTAGTGAAGGCCCTCCCTATTTATAGGTGTTTTATGAAGGTTTCCCTCTCTAAATTTTTTAATTAGTTTGATGTTTTCTCTCATCAAATTATTTGTTCCAAGAATTTTCTTTCTTCAAAATGGAGTCTGGTTAGATGGGATTTAGTTTTTAGGCCAAAGAAGCAAGGTAGTGTGAGTCTCAAGCCTTTTGGAATGATTGTAAAGGTTCTAGATAAAATAATATAATTGAGATGGTGTACCTATTAGGGTCATGATTAGGATAAAATTATTTTCTAGAAGTACCTCTAGGGAATTAATAG
Source organism: Chamaecyparis obtusa (assembly GCA_027943335.1). Taxonomy (NCBI): domain Eukaryota; kingdom Viridiplantae; phylum Streptophyta; class Pinopsida; order Cupressales; family Cupressaceae; genus Chamaecyparis; species Chamaecyparis obtusa. The sequence continues at coordinate 116,014 of BSBK01006265.1, read as the reverse complement.
AGAAGATGTTCCTCAATGCAATTTAGTGGGGAAGGCCTCCACAATATGTGAAACTCTGAAAAGACAAGATAAAATCATCAAAGAGGGCCTATTTTAGATTTTTAATAGAGTTACTAAGGCTTATTTATGGGATGAATCTTGGGATGATCACCCCTCGATCATTTCTTAGTTTCCTCATCTCCAACCTTTCTATAATTATTTGTATGATATTGGTTGGAATAGTGTGGTAGATTTTAAAACTACTAAGCATATGGTACATTTAGAGGTAACTAGTTGGAAAGACCCTCATGAATGGATGGATGGAGGAATAAAGAAAACTAGGAAAGAATTAGTAGGGAGATTAGATATTATACTTTTTAGTTCTCTTGATCGTGGGGATGTTTTTGGTTTGGAGTCCAAATAGAAAGGAAATTTTGTTGTTACTTCTAGTTATCTAGCTTTGGATGTTACGTTGCATGGTCAAGGAGGAGATCCATAGTAGAAGAAGGTTTGGAATAGTTTTTCATGGCAAAAGTGCAACTCTTTTCTTTGGTTGGTTTCACATAATAGATGCCTCGCTTGAGATAATTTGACAAAAGGAAGGTTTCATTGGCCATCAATTTGTTTTATTTGCAAATTTAGTGAAGAAAGAACTTCCCATATTTTATTCAACTCTTCCTATTCAATGGAGATTTAACATATTTTGTGGGGAGAATAGAACCATGAATGTGTCCATGCTACCTCCTTGGTGTATTTCTATGGGAGTTTGGGTCACCCTCCATCCAAAACTACTTTTCTCAAGATAGATTGGATTCTTGGACTGACTTTTATTATTTTGAAGTTATGGTTAGAATGGAATCAATGAATCTATTAATGTTATAAAATTGGGATCCTCCTTCTATGGAGACAAATTTTTAGTAGACTTTAGGAGACTATTGCAAAAAAATGTGACATGAATACACCTATGGATTCTTGTGATCTGACTATGACAAAGACTCTTAATTTAATTAGTGATGGGATTGATTTTTCTTTCAAAAGGAAATTGAGGTAGACAAAACAAAAAATTCATAGAGAGGGGATACAGGTTCATCCTCTTCAGGGAGTTTTGAAAATTAACATTGATGGGTCTTCTTGATACAAGGGAGGATAAAGAGAGGGGCCAAAGGCACACCCTAGCTAGATCCACCTTGCAGAGATCACATGCAAAAGCAAGAACACACAAGTGAGAGAGAGAATGCAGATAACTTTCATATATTTATTTCAATTGATTCATACATGTTGGGCTATAAGGCCTTCCTAATTTAGGCTAGATATTACAATTCAAGTATAAAAGTCCTCCAACATGTGAGGATCTACAACAATCTTCTATCTCCTAGCTTCTATCTCTGATGTCCTAATTGATTTCCTAAAACTAAAAACAAGATTACATTATATACAAGAGGCTACCAAACAAGTCAGCCTTCAGATCCACCATCAATAGAAGGAATGACTAGATATAGGTTCACACACTTCACAATGATAGATTCTAGCATTAAATCCATGACCATAATTAATTGCAAGAGTCGACCTAAACATGAAACTAAAATAAACAACTCAGTAAGAAAGGATAACTAAGTGCCAGACAAGCATCACCAGGTGCCAGGGAAATTCACCAAGTGCCAGAGAGATAACCAACCAACCTCGGTAAACAAAGGAAACTAAGCAACATCGAACCAACTTCGTCAAAGAAGGAACCGAGCAACACAAGAAAACACAAACATATTTTTGATGACACATGATTGTGAAGGACTTGAGATGCTCCTGCATCAGACACTTGGGGTTATTGGAAATGATTCTTCAAATCATGAAGCACATACAATATGAGCTAAATCAAACTTAGATTGTGAAATCCATGAACTATCCTCAATCAATGTATTCTTCCACTTTATTAGATCCATTTACTATTTTCCTCTTGTACTTGTGCCAATTCTTTTCTCCAAAATCTGCTCAACTTCTTCTATCTGTTTCTTAGGATAATCATTTGATACTATCATTTCGACTCATGATACTCATAAAAATCAACATTGTTGAAAATAGGTGATATATCTATTTCATTAGGTAACTCAATCTCATAAGCATTTCCATTGTCAAATCTCTTTAAAATATTGCAAGGGACAAACTTCTTCATTTTAAACTTCCCATATGTTCCAACAATAAATCTGTCTTTCTTCAAATGAACCATTACTTTATCACCGACTGCAAAAGTATTATGTCTTCTTGATCTATCAGCTCTGTCTTTGTATTTTTAATTAATTTTCTCCAACTTTTGTTTCACATCTTCTTGCAATGTCTTCATGTACTTAGCAAACTTTACTCACTACAACATTTGGGGTCGAATTTCGACACCAATTTGTGATGCCACTACAATTTGTGTTTGTTTTTTGTGTTTTTTTTTGCAAGTGCCCCTGACGGTGTCATAATAGTAATGATGACATCATAATTGCGATACCCCTTTGGTTATAAAGAAAAAAAAAGAAAAAGAAAGTGTCATTTGTAATTTTTGTGAATTCAAAGAGATGCCGTGAAGATGACACTACACTTTTGCGTGGCACGAAGAGGGCATTCAAGTTTGGCATGTGTAAAGAGGTAGACACCGTGTGGGAAGAGGGCACTAGCAATTGAGGTAGGCATTTGAGCTTTGTCTTCTCATTAACTCAATTTCATTTTGATGGCATTTGTTGATTTAATGGCACAATTTCTATTACCAACATTATTTACATCTTTTCATTTGGAATGCTTGATGACCCATGAGGTTTGAGAGATAGGGCATCATTTCTATTACCTTCAAGGCATTGTGTGAAGTGTTTGATCTCTCTTTATTTGTTTTTTTGTTGATATTCACTATCTGGTACTCCTGTTTATGATCATTTCATGAGGAAATGTCTTGATGGCTCATGGGCTACAAACTAGGGCATCATACATTATTCATGAGCTCACTATTTAATATTGGCATTGTTTACATCTTTTCATTTGGAATGCTTGATGACCTAGAAGCTTTGAGAGCTAGGGCATCATTTCTATTACCTTCAAGGCATTGTGTGAAGTGTTTGATCTCTCTTTATTTGTTTTTCTATTGATATTCACTATGTGGTACTCCTCATTTATGATCATTTCTTGAGGAAATGTCTTGATGGCTCGCAGGCTGCAAGCTAGGGCATCATACATTGTTCATGAGCTTACTGTTTAATACTGGCATTGTTCATGAGCTCACTATTTAATATCTAGCTAGGCCATGTAAATGGAACTAGCCCAACCCAGTGAGCCCAACAAAATGTGTCATGTTTATCTTTGTCAAATACACTCGTTCACCATTTTGTTCTTGTTCTTCACATAAATATTGCATCAAAAGTAATTGTAAACAATGATTCAAAGAAAAAAGAAACAACTACAATAGATCAGACCCCAAAAGAATATAGTCAAGGAGAAATAGTGATGTAGGAGCATCCTGGGTGTAAGAGCAATCTTGCATCACCCAAAAATATTTCTGGTTTCTTTTCAATAAAGGCTATCTTGTGTAGAGCTACTATTTTTGGAAATTTACCACTTTTAGTAAGTTTTTCATTCGAGCTCACAATGGTCTATTTTCTTCCTTGGAGGTTCATTTTGGTCATATCAGCCTGCCAGCAAAGTTTCATTAACAGATCAAGTCTAGCTTTGTAGATATTGAAGATTTTCGGTATTGGCAGTAGGGTACAAAAACTTTGAACTCATTTTTGAAGGCTTTAGAGGTTCTGAATGAGGTCAAAACTCCGTTTGAATGAAGCTTTTCTCATATTAGATGTTGTAGAGCGCTTTGTGCCCTTTCCAAAATGGGGTTATAATAGTCAATGGGGTCAATTGGGTGATGACTTATGGTCTTTGAAATTTGGGTCACTTGAAATGGCAAAAAATAATTTTCCTTCAAATTTTATGTTTGGGTTTCAAAAGTTATTTTGAGCTGACTTTCATGTAATAAATTATAAAATAAAATAATTCTAAGTTTGGTCGGCCTTATTGGCTAAAATTTTGGAACCTTCCCAGGCAGTGGCAAATTTCCTATATAAGGAAGGTCGTAGTGTTGTCTAGGGAAGTTTGAGATAGTTTTGGGTAGTAGATCTAGGTATTGATTCGAGGCTTTATCCTACAAAATATTGTAAGGGAAATTCCCATGTGGCTTTGCATATTGCAATCCTAAAAGTTTGTAATTCCACATTTGTGGAGATAATAAGAAGCCCATTTTTTGTTCTTGTCTCTCTATTTCTATTATGTGTTTGTGGTATTAAGGGGAGCACCCTTCATCAAGTGGTATTAGAGTAGGAGTTCCTAAGCATGTAAACAGATCACCGACTATGAGGTAGTTTTCACTAGGACCGTGGTTGGGGTTTCAGAATGCATCGCGAAAATGTTTCTACGAAGGGAACGTGCTGGAAGAACTGGTGTTGTAACACCTGAGGTTAGAGCACTCGAGAGACAAGTGCTAGCATTGCAAGAAGAGATTTGCAGAGGAATGAATCTGAATTTTAGAGATGAAAGTGAGGATGAAGCCAAAGAAGAAGGAAATTATGATCATGAAGGAGAAGTTGAAGTTTTCAATCAAGAAAAAGAAAGACTTTTTCGGGCCATTTCCAAAATGGGGAAAAGACCTAAGATTGAGGTTCCTACATTTTCAAGAAATCTTAACCCAGAGGAGTTGATCGACTGGATTAATGAATCTGAAGAATATTTTGAGTATGAAGATATTGAGGATCTTGATAGGGTCAAGTTTGTGAGGGCCAAACTGAAAGGTCATGCCAAGATCTAGTGGTAAGAGATTCAATGTGAGAAAAATAGAAGAGGGAAAGATAAAATAACAAGATGGGATCGGATAGTGGATAAATTGAAGTGACACTTCATTCCTATTGATTATGAGCTTGACCTAACTGAAGAAGATACAAAGTTTGAAGCAAGAAGGAAGATTTGTTTAGGAGTATATAGAGGAGTTTTATCAAATCCTCATCAGAACAGGCCATGTAGAAGCTGACAAGGAGAAAGTTGCCTGTTACCTTAAAGGGTTAAGGATGAGCATTCAGGAAGAATTGAATCTGGTTTGAATGAATAGTATTGAAGAGGCATACCATTTTGCCCTAAAAGTAGAGGAAAAGCTTAACAAGAAGTTTGAGAGAAGACAAAGCAGAAGGGGTCATGATGGAAGATCTGGTGGATGGTCATATAGAGATCGAAATGAAGATCTAACAAAGAAAGATGAAGCTAGTGATAGTCAGAATCAGAGGGGAGATAATTTAAATCTTTTCCAAGATCAGAATAATAGAGATCAGAGAGGAAGAGGAAGAGGAAAAGGATCCAGAAGAGGAGGCTTGTGTGGAACATGTTTTCACTATGGAGAAGAAGGTCATAGGGCATTTGAATGTCCTCAATGCCAAGGAAGGACAGATAGGAGAAATGACAGCAAGGCTAGAGTTGCACATGTTGATGAGGATGCCAAATCATCACATTCTGAAGATGTTGAAAGAGGAGAAACATTGATTAACAAAAAGAGTCCTACTGAGTGGTGAGAATAAACCTAAGTAAAGGAGGAGCCTGTTTCACACTATATGCAAGTGTGAGGGTAAATGTTGTGATGTGATTATTGATAGTGGAAGCACTGACAATTTGGTGTCAAAAGAGATGGTGAAAAAGTTTAAGCTCAAGAGATAGAAACACCCACATCCATATCGGATTGCTTGGGTGCAGGATGACCACAAGGTCATGGTCAATCAACAATGCCTAGTGAAGTTCAAGATTGGAAAATACCATGATGAGGTATTATGTGATATCATATCTATGGATGCATGTCATATGTTGTTGGGTAGACCATGGCAATTTGACAGGTGTGTTGTACATGATGGTTGTGCGAATACCTATTCCCTGATAAAGGACAGAGTGTGACATAAGCTAAAACCATTGAAGAAAATAGAAGAAAAGGTATGTGGTAATGCAATAATAACTTTTGTTGATAGACGAAATTTATTAGATGGTACGCAGCATGAGCATATGTGTTTTACCTTAATTCCAAAGGCTGGGAAAGAGGAAGTAGAAGATGTACCTATAGAAGTTACAAAATTATTGAATGAGTTTTAGGATATTATATCTGATAATGTGCTTGATGGATTACCACTAGTAAGCAAGATCAGTCATCAGATGGACTTGATTCCAGGAGCCAATTTTCCAAATAAGGTAGCACACAGAATGACACTAGTAGAAAGTGAAAAGTTGAAGAGAGATTTGAAGTTTAGTTCATCACATCATCCACATATTGTATATGGAAGTAGTCATAGAAATGCATCTAAGTTGAGGAAGATAGATAAAGGAGAAATAAGTAGTGCTGAAGCTAAAGATTTTATAGAACATTTGAAAAACATCCATGAGGAAGTGAGAAAGCATATTACCAAGATGAATGCATAGTATAAGGCTGAGGCATATGAGAAAAGGAGGCATAAGGAATTTTAGGTTGGAGATGAAGTCATGGTTCATTTGCAAAAGGAGAGATTTCCAGTCGGTACATATAACAAGTTGAAAATGAAGAAGTTTGGGCCATGTAAGATATTGAAGAAGCATGATTCAGGAAATGTCTATGAGGTAAAATTGCCTACTGAGCTGAATATTTCACCAATGTTTAACATTTCAGATTTGACAGAGTATTATGAAGGAGGTGTTGAAGATGAGATCACATCAGCATAGTGGAGTATTCCAGCAACTATTTTAGCTACCAAGGACATTGAGCATATACTAGATAGTCATGTTGGTAGAAGCACAAGGAACAGGACATATGAATAATATATGGTCAAATGGAAAGGATGGCCTATTGAAAATTCATCATGGCTAACAAGGGAGGAGGTTGACCACCTTGGTGTTCCTCTTCACACCTGAGACATGACAGGGTCACTTCTCAAATTACCGCAGGTGTCTAATGTAGGATTATCCTGGGTGTAAGAGCAATCTAGCATCACCCAAAAATATTTTTGGTTTCTTTTCAATAAGGGCTATCTTGTGCAGAGCTGCTATTTTTTTAAATTTACCATTTTTAGTAATTTTTTCATTCGAGCTCAAAAAGGTCTATTTTCTTCCCTGGAGGTTAATTTTGGTCATATCAGCCTGTCAGGAAAGTTTCATTGACAGATCAAGTCTAGCTTTGTAGATATTAAAGATTTTTAGTATTGGGAGCAGGGTACAGAAACTTTGAGCTCAATTTTGAAGGCTTTAGAGGCCCCAAATGAGGTTGAAACTCTGGCTAAATGAAGCTTTCTTACTTTAGGCCTTCTAGAGAGCTTCGTGCCCTTCCCAAAATGGGTTTATAATAGTTAATCAGGTCAACGAGTGATGACTTATGGTCTCCAGAAGTTGGGTCACCTAAAATTGCTGAAAATGATTTTGCTTCAAAATTTTTGTTTGGGTTTCAAAAGTTAATTTGAGCCGACTTTGATGTAATAAATTGTAAAATAAAATAAGTCTAAGTTTGGTCAGCCTTATTGGCTAAAATTTTGGAACCTTCCTAGGGGGTGGAAAATTGCCTATATAAGGAAGGCCGTAGTGTTGTCTAGGGCAGTTCAGGATAGTTCTAGGTAGTAGATCTAGGTATTGATTTGAGGCTTTGTCCTACAGAATATTGTAAGGGAAATGCCCATGTGGCTTTGCATATTGTAATTCTAAAATTTTTTGTAATTCCACATTTGTGGAGATAATAAGAAGCCCATTTTCTATTCTTGCAAATTGTTGTTGTTTCTTTGTTTCTATTATGTGTTTGTGGTATTAAAGAGAGCACGCTTCATCAAGTGTTATCAGAGCAAGAGTTCTTGAGCGTGTAAACAAATCACCAACTGTGAGGCAGTTTGCACCAGGACCATGGTTAGGGTTTCAGCTCGCATTGCAAAAATGCCTATACAAAGGGAATGTGGCGAAAGAGCTAGTGTTGTAACACTTGAGGTTAGAGCGCTCCAGAGACAAGTGTGAGTATTGAAAGAAGAGATTCGCAAAGGAATGAATTTTAATATTAGAGAAGAAAGTGAGGATGAAGTCAAAGAAGAAGGAAATTTTGATCAGGATAGAGAAGTTAAAGTTTTCAATCAAGAAGAAGAAAGACTTTTCCAGGCCATTTCCAAGATCGGGAAAAGACCTAAGATTGAGGTTCCTGCATTTTTAGGAAATCTTAAACTAGAGGAGTTGATCAACTAGATCAATGAATATGAAGAATATTTTGAGTATGAAGATATTGAGGATCCTGATAGGGTCAAGTTTGCGAAGGCCAGACTGAAAGGTCATGTGAAGATCTAGTGGCAAGAGATTCAATATGTGCGAAATAGAAGAGGGAAAGATAAAAACACAAGATGGGATCGAATGGTGGATAAATTGAAGTGACAGTTCATTCTTGTTGATTATGAGCTTGACCTACTAAAGAAGATGCAAATTTTGAAGCAAGCACGAAGATCTTTTTAGGAGTAGACAGAGGAGTTCTATCAAATCCTCATCAGAATAGGCCATGTAGAAGCGAACAAGGAGAAAGTTTCCCATTACCTTAATGGGTTAAGGCCAAACATTCAGGAAGAATTGAATCTGGTTCGAATGAATAGTATTGAAGAGGCATACCAGTTTACCATAAAAGTAGAGGAAAAGTTGAACAAGAAGTTTGAGAGCAGACAAAGCAGAAGAGGTCGTGATGGAAGATCTGGTGGACGGTCATATGGAGATCAAAATGAAGATTTGAAAAAGGAAGATGAGGCTAGTAACAATCAGAATCAGAGAGGAGATAATTTCAATCATTTCCAAGATCAGAATAATAGAGATCAAAGAGGAAGAGGAAGAGGATAAGGATCCAGAAGAGGAAACTTCCGTGGAACATATTTTCACTATGTAGAAGAAGGTCATAGGGCATTTGAATGTCCTCAATGCCAAGGAAGGACAAACAAGAGAAATGATGGCCAGGTGAGAGTTTCACATGTTGATGAGGATGCTAGATCATCACATTCTAAAGATGTTGAAAGATGAGAAACATTGATTAACAGAAGAGTCCTATTGAGTGGTGAAAATGAACTTGAGCAAAGGAGGAGCCTGATTCGCACTAGACGCAAGTGTGAGGGTAAATTTTGTGATGTGATTATTGATAGTGGAAGCACTGACAATTTGGTGTCATACGAGATGGTGAAAAAGTTAAAGCTCAACAGATAGAAATACCCACATCCATATCAGATTGCTTGGGTGCAGGATTACCACAAGGTCATGGTTAATGAACAATGCCTAGTGAAATTCAAGATTGGAGGATACCATGATGAGGTACTATGTGATATCATATCTATGGATGCGTGTCATATGTTGTTGGGTAGACAATGACAGTTTAAAAGATGTGTTGTACATGATGGTCATGCGAATACCTATTCCTTGATAAAGGATGGAGTGTGACATAAGCTAAAACCATTGAAGGAAACAAAAGAAAAGGTATGTGGTAATGCAAGAATAACTTTTTTTGATAGAGAAAATTTCTTAGATGGTATGCGGCATGAGCATATGTGTTTTACCTTAATTCCAAAGGCTAGGAAAGAGTAATTAGAAGATGTACATGTAGAAGTTCCAAAATTATTGAATGAGTTTCAAGATATTGTATTCGATAATGTTCCTGATGGATTACCACCAGTAAGAAAGATCAGTCATTAGATGGACTTGATTCCAAGAGCTAGTTTGCCAAATAAGGTAGCACATAGAATGACACTAGCAGAAAGTGAAGAGTTGAAGATAGATTTGAAGTTTAGTTCATGGCATTATCCATAGATTGTATATGGAAGTACTCCCAAAAATGCATCTAAGTTGAGAAAGATAGATAAATGAGAAATAAGTAGTATTGAAGCTGAGGATTTTGTAGAACATTTGAATAACATCCATGAGGATGTGAGAAATCATATTACCAAGATGAATGCATAGTATAAGGATAATGTAGATGAGAAAAGGAGGCATAGGGAATTTTAGGTTGGAGATGAAAACATGGTTCATTTATAGAAGGAGAGATTTCTAGTTGGTACATATAACAAGTTGAAAATGAAGAAGTTTGGGCCATGTAAGATATTGAAGAAGCATGATTCAAGAAATGCCTATGAGGTAGAATTGCCTACTGAGCTGAATATTTCACCAGTGTTTAACATTTCAGATTTGATAGAGTATCATGAAGGAGGTGTTGAAGATGAGATCACAAGTACGAAGTGGAGTATTCCAGCAACTATTTCAGCTACCAAGGAGATTGAGGATATACTAGATAGTTGTGTTGGTAGAAGCATGAGGAACAAGATATATGAATAATATCTGGTCAAATGGAAAGAATGACCTGTTGAAAATTCATCATGGCTGACAAGGGAGGAAGTTGACCACCTTGGTTTTCCTCTTCACACCTGAGATGTCACGGGGTCACTTCTCAAATTACCCCAGGTGTCTGATGTAGGAGCATCCAAGGTGTAAGAGCAATTTTTTATCACCCAAAAATATTTCTGGTTTCTTTTCAATAAGGGCTATCTTGTCCAAAGCTACTATTTTTTGGAAATTTACCATTTTTAGTAAGTTTTTCTTCTAAGCTCACAATGGTCTATTTTCTTCCCTAGAGGTTCTTTTTGGTCATATCAGCCTACGAGCAAAGTTTCATTGACAGATCAAGTCTACCTTTGTAGATATTGAAGATTTTCGGTATTGGCAGTAGGGTATAGAAACTTTGAACTCAGTTTTGAAGGCTTTAGAGGACCCGGATGAGGTCAAAACTCTGGCTAAATGAAGCTTTCTTATTTGAGTTGTTGTAGAGTGCTTTGTGCCCTTTCAAAAATGGGGTTATAATAGTCAATCAGGTCAATGGGTGATGACTTATGGTCTCCAGAAGTTGGGTCACCTGAAATGGCAGAAAATGATTTTTCTTCAAAATTTCTGTTGGGGTTTCAAAAGTTATTTTAAGCCAAATTTGATGTAATAAAAAGTAAAATAAAATAATTCTAATTTTGGTCAGCCTTATTGGCTAAAATTTTGGAACCTTCCTAGAAAGTGGAATATTGTCTATATAAGGAAGGTCATAGTGTTGTCTAGGATAGTTCAGGATAGTTCTGGGTAGTAGATTTGGGTATTGATTCAAGGCTTTTTCCTACAAAATATTTTAAGGGAAATGCCCATGTGGCTTTGCATATTGTAATTCTAAAAGTTTGTAATTCCACATTTGTGGAGATAATAAGAAGCTCATTTTCTATTCTGGCAAATTGTTGTTGTTTGTCTGTTTCTGTTATGTGTTTGTGGCATTAAGCAAAGCACCCTTCATCAAGTGGTATCAAAGCAGGAGTTCCCAAGCCTATAAATAGATCGCTGACTATGAGGTAGTTTGCACCAAGACTGTGGTTAGGGTTTTAGTGCACATTACAAAAATGCCTCCATGAAGGGAACATGGCAAAAGAGCTAGTGTTGTAACACCTGATGTTAGAGCACTCCAAAGACAACTATGAGCATTACAAGAAGAGATTCATAGAGGAATGAATCTTAATGTTAGAGATGAAAGTGAGGATGAAGCTGAAGAAGAAGGAAATTTTGATCAGGAAGGAGAAGTCAAAGTTTTCAATCAAATAGAAGAAAGACTTTTTCAGGCCATTTCCAAGATCAGGAAAAGACCTAAGATTGAGGTTCTTGCATTTTCAGGAAATCTTAACCCAAAGGAGTTGATCAATTGGGTCAATGAATGTGAAGAATATTTTGAGTATTAAGATATTGAGGATCCTAATAGGGTCAAGTTTGTGAAGGCCAGACTGCAAGGTCATGCGAAGATCTGGTGGCAAGAGATTCAATGTGAGTGAAATAGAAGAGGGAAAGATAAAATCACAAGATGGGAATGAATGGTGGATAAATTGAAGCAATAATTCATTCCTGTTGATTATGAGCTTGACTTATTGAAGAAGATGCAACATTTGAAGCAAGCAAGAAGATCTGTTCAGGAGTATACAGAGGAGTTCTATCAAATCCTCATCAGAATAGGCCATGCAAAAGCTGACAAGGAGAAAGTTGCCCATTACCTTAATGGGTTAAGGCCGAGCATTCAGGAAGAATTGAATCTAGTTCGAATGAACAGTATTGAGGAGGCATACTAGTTTTTCCCTAAAAGTAGAGGAAAAGTTGAACAAGAAGTGTGAGTGAAGACAAAGTGGAAGAGGTCGTGATGGAAGATCTAGTGGATGGTCATATGGAGATTGAAATGAAGATCTAAAAATGTAGGATCAGGGTGGTAACAGTCGAAATTAGAGAGGAGGTAATTTCAATCATTTCCAAGATCAGAATAATAGAAATCAGAGAGGAAGAGGTAAAGGATCCGGAAGAGGAGGCTTATGTGGAACATGTTTTCACTATGGAGAAGAAGGTCATAGGGCATTTGAATGTCATCAATGCCAAGAAAGGACAGACAGGAGAAATGATGGCTAGGTGAGAGTTGCACATGTTGATGAGGATGCCAGATCATCACATTCTAAAGATTCTAAAAGAGGAGAAACATAGATTAACATAAGAGTCCTACTGAGTTGTGAGAATGAACCTAAGCAAAGGAGGAGCCTATTTCACACTAGCTGCAAGTGTGACGGTAGATGTTGTGATGTGATTATTGATAGTGGAAGCACTAAAAATTTGGTGTCAGAAGACATGATGAAAAATTTGAACCTCAAGAGATAGAAACACCCACATCCATATCAGATTCCTTGGGTGCAGGATGACCACAAGGTCATGGTCAATCAATAATGCCTACTGAAGTTCAAGATTGGAGGATACCATGATGAGATACTATGTGATATCATATCTATAGATGCATGTCATATGTTGTTGGGTAGACCATGACAGTTTGACAGGTGTGTTGTACATGATGGTCGTGCGAATACCTATTCCCTGATAAAGGATGGAGTGTGAAATAAGCTAAAACCATTGAAGGAAACAAAAGAAAAGGTATGTGGTAATGCATGAATAACTTTTGTTGATAAATAAAATTTCTTAGATGGCACATGACATGAGCATATGTGTTTTACCTTAATTCCAAAGGCTGGGAAAGAGGAAGTAGAGGATGTACCTGTTGAAGTTGTAGAATTATTGAATGAGTTTTAGGATATTGTATCTAATAATGTGCCTAATGGATTACCACCAATAAGAAAGATCAAACATCAGATGGACTTGATTCTAGGAGCCGGTTTGCCAAATAAGGTAGCACATAGAATGACACTAGTAGAAAGTGAAGAGTTGAAGATAGATTTGAAGTTTAGTTGATCACATTATCCACATATTATATATGGAAGTAGTTCCAAAAATGCATCCGAGTTGAGGAAGATAGATAAAGTAGAAATAAGTAGTGCTAAAGTTGAGGATTTTGTAGAACATTTGAAGAACATCCATGAGGAGGTGAGGAAGCATATTACCAAGATGAATGCATAGTATAAGGCTAAGGCAGATGAGAAAAGGAGGCATAAGGAATTTTATGTTGGAGATGAAGTCATGGTTCATTTGCAGAAGGAGAGATTTCTAGTTGGTACATATAACAAGTTGAAAATGAAGAATTTTTGGCCATGTAAGATACTGAAGAAGCATGATTTAGGAAATGCCTATGAGGTAGAATTGCCTACTGAGCTGAATATTTCACCAGTGTTTAACATTTTAGATTTGACAGAGTATCATGAAGGAGGTATTGAAGATGAGATCATAGCAACATAGTGGAGTATTCCAGCAACTATTTTAGCTACCAAGGAGATTGAGGATATACTAGATAGTCATGTTGGCAGAAGCACGTGGAATAGGACATATGAATAAGAACTGGTCAAATGGAAAGGATGGCTTGTTGAAGATTCATCATGGTTGACAAGGGAGGAGGTTGAATGCCTTGGTTTTCCTCTTCACACCTAAGACATGATGGGTTCACTTCTCAAATTACCCCGAGTGTCTGATGCAAGAGTATCCTTGGTGTAAGAGCAATCTTGCATCGCCCAAAAATATTTTTAGTTTCTTTTCAATAAGGGCTATCTTTTGTAGAGCTGCTATTTTTGGAAATTTACCATTCTTAGTAAGTTTTTCATTCGAGCTCACAATGGTATATTTTATTCCATGTAGGTTCATTTTGATCATATCAGCCTACCAGCAAAGTTTCATTTATAGATCAAGTCTAGCTTTGTAGATATTGAAGATTTTTGGTATTGGCAGCATGTTACAAAAACTTTGAACTCAGTTTTCTACGTTTTAAAGGCCCCAAATGAGGTCAAAACTCTGGCTAAATGAAGGGTGCTTATTTGATGTGTTCTAGAGTGGTTCATTCCCTTTCTGGAATGGGGTTATAATGGTCAATCAGGTCAACGGGTGATGACTTATGGTCTCCAGAAGTTGGGTCACCTGAAATGGTAGAAAATGATTTTCTTTCAAAATTTATGTTTGGGTTTCAAAAGTTATTTTGAGCAAAATTTGATTTAATAAATTGTAAAATAAAATAATTCTAAGTTTGGTCAGCCTTATTGGCTAAAATTCTGGAACCTTCCTAGGCGGTGGAAAATTGCCTATATAAGGAATGTCGTAGTGTTGTCTAGGGCAGCTTGGGATAGTTTTGGGTAGTAGATTTGAGTATTGATTCATGGTGTTGTTCTACAAAATATTGTAAGGGAAATGCCCATGTGGCTTTGCATATTCTAATTCTGAAAGTTTTAAATTCCACATTTGTTGAGATAATAAGAAGCCCATTTTCTATTTTTTGCAAATTATTGTTGTTTCTCTGTTTCTATTGTGTTTGTGGTATTAAGGGGAGCACCCTTCATCAAATGGTATTGGAGCAAGAGTTCTTGAGCATGTAAATAGATCGCTGACTGTGAGGTAGTTTGCACCAAGATCGTGGTTAGGGTTTCAGTGCGCATCCTAAAAATGCCTCCATAAAGGGAACATGGTGGAAGAGCTAATGATGTAATGCCTATGGTTAGAGTGCTCCAGAGATAAGTGTGAGAATTGTAAGAAGAGATACATAGAGGAATGAATCTTAATGTTAGAGATGAAAGTGAGGATGAAGCCGAAGAAGAAGGAAATTCTAATCGGGAAGGAGAAGTTGAAGTTTTCAATCAAAAAGAAGAAAGACTTTTCCAGGCCATTTCTAAGATCAGGAAAAGACCTAAGATTGAGGTTCCTGCATTTTTAGGAAATCTAAACCTAGAGGAGTTGATCGACTGGATCAATGAATGTGAAGAATATTTCGAGTATGAAGATATTGAGGATCCTGATAGGGTCAAGTTTACGAAGGAAAAACTGAAAGGTCATGTGAAGATCTAGTAGCAAGAGATTCAATTGGAGCAAAATAGAAGAGGGAAAGATAAAATCACAAGATGAGATCGAATGGTGGATAAATTGAAGTGACAATTCATTCCTATTGATTATGAGCTTCACCTACTGAAGCAGATGCAAATTTTGAAGCAAGTAGGAAGATCTGTTCAGGAGTATACAGAGGAGTTCTATCGAATCCTCATCAGAACAGGCCATGCAGAAGCTAACAAGGATAAAGTTGTTAGAAAGTGAAGATCCCCAAGATAACTGAGAGGGGGGGTGAATCAGTTATCTGATAATTTAACCATTCAACTACTTTAAACAATATAATTAATGTACTAATCAACCATAGAAAGATAACCATACACAATTGCACAATAACATAAGATATGTTGACTATGGAACCTCTTGAAAAGAGTAAACCCCGGTGGGAATGATGCCCACAAAATGATGCACTAATATGAAAGTTCCTTGTTAGAGGATGGACCCTGTTAGGAGTCTTATGAAATACATCTAGTACATATAAATCCCTATTAGGAGATTTTGAATCCTTGTTAAAAGATTCTAACCTGGTTAAGAGTTTATGGAAGACAGAAGGACCCACTGCCCAAACAGCTTCAAGGTAAGATCTCTGAACCCACTCTCCAAAAGATCTTAGAATTATTCAATAGAATAATATGAAATATATTACATCCTTCACACTGTGCCAAAATTGCACTCTCTACTACACAAGATCACAATTCCAGATCTCTGTACTCACAAGTCTTCCTTCATCACTAAATTAGCTATTTTCTTCACTTCATGCATATATTCGCATCTCAACCTTCAAAATACTTATTGCAACAAGGAAAAAATTCCTTCTTATATACCAAACTCAAATAATTACAAATCAGTCGATCCTCAATTACAAAATAATAATTTCTACATGCTACACACAAAATTCACATAAAACTGTCGGCTTCCAGATTTTGTAACTTTCTCCAAACATATCTTCAAAGTTTTCATTGTGAACCATGCCATCATTAATGAGTCTCCAACATCCCTTTAACTGTACAAAATCAGATTCCATCCCATCTAATAGATATCCTCTGATTTCTGAAAATCACTTCACAGAAACACTGTCTAAACACTATTTTCACCAAAGTGTTCATAACTCTCATGAATGAATGAATTTATTTTTGCACTATTAACCATAGTTTAATAACACACCAAACAACATACCATCAACTACACAAAAGCCAATCTTCAATACAACAGGTGCATAAAACAAAATTGTACCTACTTTCCTGCTGATATCTAGAATATCACTGTGTTGACATCAATGACAATCCAGGTCATGAATGCAACAACAACTGCTACAGAATGAATACCAAAATACTTTTCATTCATTCCTAACAATCTCCCCCATTTTCATTGATGGAAACATAGATAAAAACATCCAATGTTCCAAAAATCCAATACTGCAACATCACTACAAAATATGAAATTAAATCTTGCTTCATTTTTCTATTCAGCTATCTTATACAATCCACAATGTTTTTCATGTATATCTCTCCCCCATTGACATCAATGACATAAATTCCATCACTAAGTCAACAAAAACTTAATGTCAAAAGCCACTTTTTAGAAAAATACAATAACAAGAGTCCTCGTGACTCAGCTCATAAAGTCCCCCATAGAGGAAGTTCCGACATCCAATCCAAAAGAAAGATAGGGCTGATATACTACTGGACAGATGCAATCATCTACATCAATTCTCAAAAATAGGTTGGGGCATAACCCCAAGCATACCTCTCAGATACACAAATGTATCCTTAGGTAAAAGTTTTGTAAATATATCTGCTATCTGTTCCTTTGTGCTTATGTACTCCAATCTTACTTCTTTTTCTGCAACTTTCTCTCTTACAACATGATACTTGATCTCAATATGTTTAGTCTTAGAATGTAAAACAAGATTTTTAGACATACTGTACTGGTGTTATCACAATGTATAACAATAGGCTCATCAAACTTTATTCCAATATCCTTCAACATCTGCTTCATCCAAATAATCTGATTACAATTATTTGCTGTTGCAACATATTCTACTTCTGCTATACTTTGTGAAGTACAATTCTGCTTCTTACTTAACCAAGAGACCAATTTTCCTCCAAGAAAAAAGTCTCCACCACTGGTGTTTTTCTTGTCATCAATGCTACCTCCCCAATCTACATTAGTATAGGCACATAAAGTAAAATCATCAGAATTCTCATACCATAATCCATAATCCATTGTTCCTTTCAGATATCTTAGTATCCTCTTTACTGCTGCATAATGTGATTCTCTAGGTTCTGCTTGAAATCTTGCTACAATCCCAACTGAATGTGCTATATCAGGTCTTGTATGTGTCAAGTACTACAATTCTCCAATCATAGATTTATATTTTTTCTGCTCAACTGCTGGTGTCTCATCTTTGCTAGATAACTGATGTCCAGTTACCATAGGTGTTCCGACAGGTTTAGGATCTTCCATTCTAAATATTTTCAATAAGTCATTCAAATACTTAGTCTGACTTACAAATATACCTTCCTTTCTTTGTGTTATTTGTAATCCCAAAAAATATTTCATTTCTCCAATCATGCTCATCTCAAATTTAGTCTTCATTTCATCTGCAAATTTGTCACTAGCTTCATCTTCTCCTCCAAAGATAATATCATCAACAAATATAACTATAACCAAAAAACCATTCTCAATTTCTTTTGTGTATAAGTTACTATCTACTGTTCATTTTATAAATCCCAATTTCAATAAATACTTATCCAATCTTGCATATCAGGTTCTGGGTGCTTGTTTTAATCCATATAAAGCTTTCTTTAACTTACATACCATATCTCCTTCTTATGTCAAAGGAAAACCTTCAGGCTGCTCAATGTAGACTTC
The DNA here is from genome assembly GCA_027943335.1 of Chamaecyparis obtusa. Lineage (NCBI taxonomy): Eukaryota > Viridiplantae > Streptophyta > Pinopsida > Cupressales > Cupressaceae > Chamaecyparis > Chamaecyparis obtusa. The sequence goes on along the minus strand of BSBK01006265.1, from coordinate 97,801 downwards.
TTCTTCCAATTCACCATTCAAAAATGCTGACTTCACATCCATCTAATACACTTTGAATTTCTTGTAAGCTGCATATGCTAGAAAAATTCTCACTGCTTCAAGTCTGGCCACAAGTGAAAAAGTTTCTTCATAGTCAATTCCTTCTTGTTGTGAATATCCTTTACATACCAATCTTGCTTTGTTTCTTATCACTTCTCCTTGTTCATTCATCTTGTTTCTGAATACCCACTTTGTTCCAATCACATTCTTGTCTTCAGGTCTAGAGACCAATTCCCATGTCTTGTTTTTTTTAATCTGCTCCAGTTCTTCTTTCATAGCATTAATCCAATGTTCATCTTCACAAGCTTCATTAGTAGTCTTAGGTTCAATTTGAGAAATCAAACATAAATGTACCTTATTTCAAGTTTAAAATCCTCTATCTAAACTTCCAACAACTTGCTCAATAGGGTGATGTCTTGAAATATACCTGTTAGGTGTCATAGTTACTGATCTTGTTCCAACTGTAGATTCTTCTCTACTTTCTTCTCTATTTTCTTCTCTATTTTCTTCTTTGTTTTCTTCAGTATGACTTTCATTTAGCAAATCACTGTTAGTTTCAAAAAATAATTTTGCATTTTCAATGTTAGGCTGAGGTTGTTCTTCTCCATCAGATTCATAATCAAGCATTCTTTCCTGAATTTTAAACTTCTCATCAACTTTTACATTTGCACTTTTAACAATAGTCTTAGTTCTTTTGTTATAACATCTATATGCTTTTCTTTTTAAAGAATATCCAAGAAATATTCCTTCATCACTTCTAGGATCAAACTATCCTATATCATCATCTCTCTTAATATAACATTTACTTCCAAAAATTCTAAAATACTTAACTGAGGGTGCATGTCCAAACCATAATTCATAAGGTGTCTTGTTTGTATCTATTCTGATTTGTACTCTGTTCATAGTGTATACTGCATGTTCACTACTTCTCTCCAAAAATTCTTAGCCAAATCATTTTCAAACAACATAGCTCTTGTTGCTTCAGTTATTGACCTATTCCTTCTTTCTGTAATACCATTTTGTTCTGATGTTCTAGGGGCTGAAAGTTGTCTCTTAATACCATTCATTTCACAAAAGGTATTAAACTCTCTAGATGTAAATTCACCACCTCTATTAGATCTTAGACACTTAATCTTCATTTCAGATTCATTCTCAATTTTTCTTTTCATCATCTTAAATTTATCAAATGCTTTAGATTTTTCTTTCAAAAATGCAATCCACATTATCCTTGTAAAATCATCAACAAGAATCATAAAATACCTTTCTCCATAGAATCCTCTAGTCCTAGTAGGACCACTCAAGTCTGTATGAACAATCTCAAGCTTCTCTATCGATGTGAACTTCTTGCTAGGAAATGAACTCCTTTTTTGCTTTGCCATCATACATTCTTTTCAAATCATTTTAATAGGTTTCATAATTCTAGGTAAATCTCTTACCGCAATTGTAGTGCTCACCTTGACAATATTATCAAAGTTTATATGACAAAACCTTTTATGCCATAACCAACTGTCATCAATCTTAGTTATCAAACATGTCATCTCAATAGGATTCAACTGAAATACATTACCTCTGGTTCTGGATCCTTTTCCAATCAGATTTCCATCTCTATCTTTTATCACATAAGTTTTCTCAGCAAACCAAACTTGGTAACCATTATCAACCAATTGACCAACACTTAGTAGATTATGTCTCAATCCATCAACAAAGTAAACATCATTAGCATTAGTCTTTCCATCAAGAGTAATAGATCCTATACCCTTAATCAAACAAGGTGCATTATTACCAACCCTAACAGTTCTTCCATCATAATTATCTAACTTAACAAACTTTCTTTTATCTCCAGTCATATGATGTGAACAACCACTGTCTATAATCCAATCAGATTTCTTTTCAACTCAAGAAACTAATGCTTTTTCTTCCCTTTCATCAGATTCAAAACTTTCTTCTTTAATTGCTACAAATCCTATTTCCTCAAATTTATCATTATCACTGTCACTTAAATGTCTTTCAATTCCTGCTTCAAGATCTTCATCATTTGCATAATAATATTCTTTAGATCTCTTAGGTTTAAAGTTGCTTCTATACTTCTTAACTCTTTTAGGACATTTAGATGCAAAATGACCATATTCTTGATGAGTCCAACATTTAAAGATTTTCTTACCATCTGGTTCTCTATTTACAAGTAATGCAATACCTTCTTCAATCTTCTTATCTTCCTTAGATTTAGATCTGCTACTGCTGGCATAATCTCCATTCACACTAGTACTTCTTGTAGGTCTAATGTTAATAGCACTAAATGTTGTCTCCATTCTAGGTAGCTCTCCTGATAATCTCAAATTTATCTCTGCTATTTCTAATCTTCCAACAAGAGTCTCTTTTGAAAAGTTTGATGTACAAGCTATCACTTGTTCAATCATATGTGTTGTCTGCTTGAATACTGGTGTCAAAGTTCTTAGAATTTTCCATATCACTTCATTCTCTGTCTTATCACCTCCACAAGACTTTATTCCTATTACAATCTCAGACATCCTACCAATATAGCTTTTAATAGATTCATCTTCCATCATTCTGATATCTTCAAATGCACAAATCCAATTATGTAATCTAGCATTCTTTGCATGTTCATCACCTTCAAAAGTAGAATGTAAAGACTTCCAAATTGCATGAGATGTTTTCAAACATCTTACCTGACTATATTCATTCTCTGGTAGTGCTGACAAAAGTGCTTCTCTTGCAAGTATGTTACACATGAATAGATCTAGTTCATCTTTAGTTCCTACCTCTAGATTGTCTTCCTCAATGATAGTCTTCTCATTCTTTGTAATCAACCAATAACTTGGTCCTAAACATAATAGATGTGTCTTCATCTTTTCTTTCTAGCTGTCAAAATTTACTCCATCAAACTTAGGGCTTTCTTTCTTGAAATTCACCATGGATCTCCTTAAGTTGTTAGACTTTTCTTTCAAGGACCTGCTGCTCTAATACCAATTGTTAGAAAGTAAAGATCCCCAAGATAACTGAGAGGGGGGGGGGGTGAATTATTTATCTAATAATTTAACCATTCAACTACTTTAAAAAATATAATTAATGTACTAATCAACCATAGAAAGATAACCATACACAATTGCACAATAAAACAAGATATGTTGACTAGGGAACCTCTTGAAAAGAGTAAACCCCAGTGGGAATGATGCCCACAAAATGATGCACTAATATGAAAGTTCTTTGTTAGAGGATGGACCCTATTAGGAGTCTTATGAAATACATTTAGTACATATAAATTCCTGTTAGGAGATTTTGAATCCCTGTTAAAAGATTCTAAGCCGGTTAAGAGTTTATGGAAGACAGAAGGACCCACTACCTAAACAGCTTCAAGGAAAGATCTCTGAACCCACTGTCCAAAAGATCTTAGAATTATTCAATAGAATAATATGAAATATATTACCTCTTCACACTATGCCAAAATTGCACTCTCTGCTACACAAGATCACAATTCCAGATCTTTGTACTCACAAGTCTTCCTTCATCACTAAATTAGCTCTTTTCTTCACTTCATGCATATATTCACATCTCAACCTTCACAATACATATTGCAACAAGGAAAAAATTCTTTCTTATATACCAAACTCAAATAATTACAAATGATTCGGTCCTCAATTACAAAATAATAATTTCTACACGCTACACACAAAATTCACATAAAACTGTCGGCTTCTAGATACTGTAACTTTCTCCAAACATATCTTCAAAGTTTGCGATGTGAACCACATCATCATTAATGATTCTCCAACATCCCTTTAACTACGCAAAATCAGATTCCATCCCATCTAAGAGATATCCTCTGATTTTCAAAAATCATTTCATAGAAACACTGTCTAAACACTGCTTTCACCAAAGTGCTCATAACTCTCATGAATGAATGAATTTATTTTTGCGCTGTTAACCATAGGTTAATAACATACCATCAACTATGCAAAATCCAATCTGCAATATAACATGTGTGCAAAAAAAACCTATACCTACTTTCCTGCTGATATCTAGAATATCACTATGTTGACATCAATGACAATCCAAGTCATGAATGCAACAACAACTGCTATAGAATGACTGCCAAAATACTTTGTGTTCATTCCTAACAAAAGTAGCCCATTACCTTAAAGGGTTAAGGATGAGCATTCAGGAAGAATTGAATCTCATTTGAATGAATAGTATTGAAGAGGCATACCAGTTTGCCCTAAAAGTAAAGGAAAAGTTGAACAAGAAGTTTGAGAGCAGAAAAAATAGAAGAGGTCATGATGGAAGACCTGGTGGACGGTCATATGAAGATCGAAATGAAGATCTAAAAAATTAGGATGAGGCCAGTAACAGTTAGAATCAAAGAGGAGATAATTTGAATCATTTCCAAGATTAGAATAATAGAGATCAAAGAGGAAAAGGAAGAGGACAAGGATCCAAAAGAGGAGGCTTGCATGGAACATGTTTTCATTGTGGAGAAGAAGGTCATAGGGCATTTGAAATTCCTCAACACTAAGGAAGGATAGAAAAGAGAAATGATGGCCAGGATAGAGTTGCACATGTTGATGAGGATGTCAGATCATCACATTCTAAAGATGTTGAAAGAGGATAAACATTGATGAACAAAAGAGTCCTACTCAGTGGTGAGAATGAACATGAGCAAAGGAGTCTGTTTCACACTAGATGCAACTGTGTGGGTAAATGTTGTGATGTGATTATTGATTGTGGAAGCACTAAAAATTTGGTGTCAGAAGAGATGGTGAAAAAGTTGAAGCTCAAGAGACAGAAGAACCCACATCCATATTAGATTGCTTGGGTGCAAGATGACCACAAGGTCATGGTCAATCAACAATGCCTAGTGAAGTTCAAGATTGATGGATACCATGATGAGGTACTGTGTGATATCATATCTATGGATGCATGTCATATGTTTTTGGGTAGACCATGGTAGTTTGATAGGTGTGTTGTACATGATGGTTATGTGAATACCTATTTCTTGATAAAGGATGGAGTGCAAATAAGCTAAAACCATTGAAGGAAATAAAAGAGAAGGTATGTAATAATGCAAGAATAACTTTTGTTTATAGAGGAAATTTATTAGATGGTACACAGAATGAGAATATGTGTTTTACCTTAATTCCAAAGGTTGGGAAAGAGGAAGTAGAAGATGTACCTATAGAAGTTGCAAAATTATTGAATCAGTTTTAGGATATTATATTCGATAATGTGCCTGATGGATTACCACCAGTAAGAAAGATCAGTCATCAAATGGACTTGATTCCAAGAGCCAATTTTCCAAATAAGGTAGCACATAGAATGACACTAGTAGAAAGTGAAGAGTTGAAGAAAAAATTGAAGTTTAGTTTATCACATCATCCACAGATTGTATATGGAAGTAGTCTTAGAAATGCATTTGAGTTGAGGAAGATAGATAAAGGAGAAATAAGTAGTGCTGAATTTGAGGATTTTGTAGAACATTTGAAGAACATCCATGAGGAGGTGAGGAAGTATATTACCAAGATGAATGCACAGTTAAGGCTAAGGCAGATGAGAAAAGGAGGCATAAGGAATTTCAAGTTGGAGATGAAGTCATGGTTCATTTGCAAAAGGAGAGATTTCCATTTGGTACATATAATAAGTTGAAAATGAAGAATTTTTGGCCATGTAAGATACTGAAGAAGCATGATTTAGGAAATGCCTATGAGGTAGAATTGCCTAACGAGCTGAATATTTCCCCAATGTTTAACATTTTAGATTTGACAGAGTATCATGAAGGAGGTGTTGAAGATGAGATCACAACAGCATAGTGGAGTATTCCAACAACTATTTCAGCTACCAAGGAGATTGAGGATGTACTAGATAGTCATGTTGGCAGAAGCACAAGGAACAATACATATGAAGAATATCTGGTCAAATGGAAAGGACAACTTGTTGAAGATTCATCATGGCTGACAAGGGAGGAAGTTGACCACCTTGGTTTTCCTCTTCACACCTCAGATGTGATGGGGTCACTTCTCAAATTACCCTAGGTGTCTAATGCAAGAGCATCCTGGGTGTAAGAGCAATCTTGCATCACCCAAAAATATTTCTGGTTTCTTTTCAATAAGGGCTATCTTGTGTAGAGCTGCTATTTTTGGAAATTTACCATTTTTAGTAATTTTTTATTTTGAGCTCACAATGGTCTATTTTCTTCCCTGGAGGTTCATTTTGGTCATATCAGTCTACCAGCAAAGTTTCATGGACATATCAAGTCTAGCTTTGTAGATATTGAAGATTTTCGGTATTGGCAATAGGGTACAGAAACTTTGAACTCAATTTTGAAGGCTTTAGAGGCCCCAGATAAAGTCAAAACTCCAGCTAAATGAAGCTTGCTTGTTTTAAATTTTGTAGAGCACTTTGTACCCTTTCCAAAATGGGGTTATAATAGTCAATCGGGTCAACGAGTGATGACTTATGGTCTTCGAAAGTTGGGTCACCTGAAATGGCAGAAAATGATTTTCCTTCAAACATTTTGTTTGGGTTTCAAAAGTTATTTTGAGCTGACTTTGATGTAATAAATTGTAAAATAAAATATTTCTATGTTTGGTTGGCCTTATTGGCTAAAATTCTGGAACCTTCCCAGGTGGTGGAAAATTACCTATATAAGGAAGGCCATAGTGTTGTCTAGGGCAGTTCGGGACAATTCTGGGTAGTAGATCTAGGTATTGATTCGAGGCTTTGTCTTGCATAATATTGTAAGGGAAATGCCCGTGTGGCTTTGCATATTGTAATTCTGAAAGTTTTTAATTCCACATTTGTGGAGATAATAAGAAGCCCATTTTTTGTTCGTTCAAATTGTTGTTGTTTCTCTATTTCTGTTATGTGTTTGTGGTATTAAGGGGAGTACCATTTATCAAATAGTGCCCTAATAAAGAGACAAAATGAACTCTTAATGTAAGAAAACATGGAACCAAAGAGGGGAAAGTAAGGCACCAACCAAATTCAGGAAAATATAGCATTCAAAATCATAGAGGATACTGACAGAACAAGGAGGTTAGCAAGTTAAAAAATCAACACCAAATAAAGCATGGAAAGGCACCAAAGAGTGAGAGAGCTAGCATCCTAATTAATACCAATAGAAGCATCAATAATCTAGATACTAGAAAAGATAGGTTTAGTTTAAGGATGGAAACTTTTACAAACACTCTACATGAAAACCATAGCCCAAACAAAATGATGACTGCATGATTTCTTTAACCACACATGCCAAATTTCATTATCATTTTCATCAAACATGATCTGCTAAAGTTGCCTATGGCATTTGTAAGTCAACCTAATTTTCATTTCTTAGTTGTAACACTTAGTCATAAATTTGAATTAAAAATACTTGTCACAATGATCTGTAAATTATAGATCTCTTTCTATGATGAAGATGTAAAATAAAATCCAAATAGTTTTAGATTGTGACAAGAATAAATTTCATACCTTGCCCACACAAGATCAGCTATAAAGGTCTCAGCCTTCTCCTCCCCTCAATTTACAATAAGAATAGTTAAAATTGAATGCTCTTAGTTTTTCTTCAAATCTATTTGAAACTCCTATGAGTTCACTGTGCATCAAGTATGACATATGAAGGAATGAATTTGAAATAAGAAATAAAAATCTTTCTGTTTAAAAACTAGCATAATTAAGCCTCAAACAAAAAACTGCAAATGTATAAACTTACAAGCTATATACACCACCCTGATCCGCTGAAAAGGTCTTAGCCTTCTTCGCCCTTGAAATCACAATAAGAACAATAAAATTCAACACTCTTAGTTTTTATTCAAGTCTATTCAAAACTCCTATCAGCTCATTATCCAATAGTTAAACTAACCTATGACTTCAAAGGAGGAATTATGAAATATAGTTGTAGGTAGTTATCTCTTCTATAATGATGGAGGAGTCAAAGGTAATGATCAATGAGGTTGCTATTATTATATCATACATTAATACACTTACTTTTTTGAATTTGAGCTCAAGCATCATGCAATGTTATTGTTGTCATTGCATGCTTGCTATTGTTGTGTACCATATATTGTTTTATACACTATTTATTTCATTGAGACTGTGAGCTTGGCATTTGTAATGTATTCTATGTTATTGGATCAATGCTACCATTTTTTTGACTCTGTGTATGGATTGACTATGCACATGCATAATTGTAGATGAGTATCAGTAATAGGGTGCCAGGCATTTCTTAGATCCTTTGGATCTAACCACATCTTTTCCTTGCAGATTTTCCATCATACAAGAGCATACTGGATTGAATGCCGGGTCAACACTTCATTACTTCAGGCAATGTCTGGTACCTTCATTATATATGTTCATCCACTTATGTATGTTTGCATTCATTCATATTCTTCTGAAAGTTGGCTATTAGTGACCATATATGAGGATTCTTGATGTTTTTGGGTCATTTGATGAAAAGATGTAAAAGTTCCTTAAAAGTTTATATTTTTTATTTCAATTTTTAAAATCATAAAATGAATAAAATTTAAAGATAACAAATTAAGATAATCTTTGCCTTCACTTTAAAAAAAACATAAAGCTCATAAGACATGGTAAAAACATAAATCTCATAAAGCATGGTAAAAGAGGGCCCTAGCTGTGGTAAAATGGGAAAGTTGCCACCTTGCACTGCTCTTCATATGGCAGCTGCTAAGGAACTATGTTATAAAATTTCAAGGCATGAAATTTTATACTTTTTGACATCATATTTTTTTCTCCTTAGCATTGAATTTACAATGTGGGGGAGTAGAAGAAAATATATGTACAGTTATAAAATTTCATGCCTTGAAATTTGGCATGAAATTTTCTAACATAGTTCCTTAGCATTTGATCTTTATATGGAAGCCATGACTTGAGGTAGGCATTAGAGCTTTTTCTTCTCATTAACTCAATTTAATTTTGATGGCATTTGTTGATTTAATGGAAAAATATGAATGTTAATACTGGCATTGTTCACATCTTTGCATTTGGAATGCTTGATGACCCACAAGCTTTGAGAGCTAGGGCATCATTGCTATTACCTTCAAAGCATTGTGTGAAGTGTTTGATCTCTCTTTATTTGTTTTTTTGTTGATATTCACTATGTGGTACTCCCTGTTTATGATCATTTCATAAGGAAATATCTTGATGGCTCACAGGATGCAAGCTAGGGTATCATGCATTGTTTATGAGCTCACTGTTTGAGTACCTCACGTCCCTATTTGATTGGCCAATGCTTTGTTTGTTATATTGATTCTATTAGATCAAATAGGGACATCAGTAATAAAATAGGGACATCAATAATAAAATAATGCACTTACTATTTTGAATTTGAGCTCTGGCATCAATGAATGTTATTTTTGTTAAAACAATAAGTGTAGGAGGTGATGACGCAATTCTTGGATGTACTCGTGTTAAATGTACATGAACAATACATAATTGTGATCAATTGCTCATGAGAAATGAAGATGGACTTCCCTTGAGAGTAGCCCAGATTCCAGGTACTTTAAAGATTGATCATTTCTTTTACTATACAATATAATACTCATAATGTAATGCACTAATCCCCTATGTGGTCCCTTGCAATAACTAATTATAGTAATCTCATAATTATCTTGCAGGGAATAATATATTTTATGAAAAACTTAATGATGAATGTTTGCACATTTTCAGGCCAGCCATACGCACATGGTATCATATTTTGATTTTATTAGAAGATTAGATTTCATGTCATCCCTTTCTTCAAGTATATTAAAAGTTAGCTTCACTTCATTTATGAATCTAATAGTTTTTTTTCTTAAAAGGTGGTAATTACAAGATAAAGGGTTAAGGAATAAACTCACTGACTCTATGACAACATTTTTTGGACTTGAAGTCTTTCATAGACTTAGACTCCTTGATAAAGTAGACACCATTTTGAAGTATATTAGGGACAACTATAGGAGCCAAATAGAACACAACCTTTATTACGAGCAGCCTCCCTATATTACTATTAATGAGTGGGAGGATCTTAAAAAGGATGCACTTGAGAGAAGTGCACGACATAGTGGACGAGTACTATCACCCAAGGAAAGAAGGTACGTGATAATGTTAATAATGAAATTATGTACTATTTACTCTATGTACTTATGGGATCTAACATATTTCAAATATCACATAGGTTGCCTGACACAACAAAGGAAACAACATCAAGAAAACAAAAGCATGGGAAACACAAGCTTGGCTCGGGTGGATATTCAAAACTTGTTGCATGAGTTGTAAGTATTAGTAAATGAAAAATCACATGAAAATATTTATAATTAAATTGCAATCAATTTAGTTTTGATGAAATTGACTAAAATAAAAATTCATGATACCAATAAAAAATGCAAGCCTTGGAGTTCAAAAAATCGATTACAGAAGAGGACAAGAAAATAGGCTACAAACAAGGCAATAAAGTCATGAGGTGATCCCACAATACTGTGTCACACTTTTTTACCAACTTTGACACAGAGATCCACATTCTTAGAAAAAACTTCACTTTCGAATACCTATTGTCGTAAAACTATTAGGAATTTGAAGATGATGTAAACTAGAGTCTTTTAAATTTTTCTTTCTAGTTTCTAAATATATTTAAAAATAAAATTAAAATTCATTTGAATTCATTTTTCCTTCTCCTTCAAAAAGTGGTTTGTGTGAAAAAACTGTGTGAAATTTATTTTTCCTTTTTTTTATAGAAAGGTAACACAAATACTCTTTTCCTACATATTTTTCATAATTTTGTTTTTGTAATTTCCTATTTTCCGCAAAGTCTTGAAGAGACAAGTTGTTGAATAACCAAACGGCCTATGTTTAGTTAAAGTAATATTTAAAAGTGATAATGAACTCAATATGTGTTAAAATTATATTCATTAGAAGGGTTTTTCCATATAGCATCATACTAAATAGATAGGTTTTTCAAATGGATTCATTTGATCTACCAGAACACAAAGTTGAAGTGATTTTTTGTCAGCATTTTAATAGGTGTGAATGAGGCTCCATTGTAGGTATGAATGAGGAGTATAGATGTTATATCAATGTTTTTTTAATCTAAGAGGATTTGAGCTAACCATTTGTAATTAATTCCTTCAAATGGAACCTCTCAAGTCTTAAATCATCATATTTTATTAAAAATGTGTTATTTCAGCACAAATTAGCATGTCTAAAAAAGTGGGACACACTATTGTGGGACCACCCCATCGACATGGCTAAATGATACCGAGCAATGAGTGCACAAGGTTCTTCTGCTGGATCTGTTGATCAGGTAAATAAGCCAATTGATTTTTATTTCAAGTTCAAAACTCTACCAATTACTATATTTGATGTTAAGTTCCAACATAAAGTGAATATATTTGTTTTAAGTAAGGAAACACTGACTATATATTTGTATAAAACTTTAAAGTCAATATATTTATATGTATTAAACTGAATGATTAACATTTCTCAGTATTTGTCTTGTATTTATATGTATATATTGTCGATAAATGCACTAATTATTTACATTGGAATGTAGTCTACCGATATTGATACTACACTGGTCGAGCACGACGGAGGCATCGATTTGAATGTGAATTGTAGTACTCAAGGTATACATTTCCTATTCGAATTTTGATTAATAAATATTTAATACAAGTAAACATGTTAAATTGAATTTGGCGTAGTAATAAAAATTTAATTATAATGTGTTGGGATTAATAAAACATTTTGTATTGCAGTTGCAAGGGATGTAGAGGTTGTTAGAAAATAAAGTTCACCAAGATAAATAAGAGGGGGGGGGGGTGCATTAGTTATCAGATAATTATAAATTTTATCAACATCAACAACATTTAACCATGTAAGCAATATAATTACCAACCATAGAAAGATATTCATACACAAGGACACAATAACACAAGATATGTTGACTAGGGAACCTCTTGATCAAAGAGTAAACCACGGTGGGAATGATGCCCAAAAAAGATGCACTAATATAAATATTCCTTGTCAAAGGATGGACTCTGTTAGGAGTCTTATGAAATACATTCAGTACATATAAATCCCTGTTAGGAGATTTTGAATCCCTGTTAAAAGATTCTAACCCTGTTAGGAGTTATGGAAGACAGAAGGACCCATTGCCCAAACAACTTCAGGGTAAGATAACTAAAATCACTGTCCAAATAATCTTTTTATTATTCAACAAAATAATATGTTACCTCTTCTCTGACTATGCCAAACCGCACTCATTGCTACATCAGATCTCACTTTCAGATCTCTATACTTCGCATGTCTTCCTTCACAATTTCACTCTCACACTTAGCTCTTTTCTTCACTTCATGCATACCACATCACACATCAAAATTAAAAAAAGGAAAATCATTCCTTCCTTTATACCATACTCAAATAAATACAAATGAGTCAGCACACAATTACAAAAACAAAAGTTTCCACACGCTACATCAAAATTACACAAAATTGTCAGCTTCTAGATACAATAACTCTTCACTCGTGAAACCTCAAAGTTTTCACTATGAACCATTTCATTAAAAATGTGTCTCAAAATTCTCTTTAACTGCACAAAACTAGATTCCTTCCTGATTAGGAGATATCATCTAATTTCTAAAAACTGCTACTCAGGAACACTGCCTGAATATTGCTTTCACCAAAATGCTCATAACTTTCATGAATAAAATAATTACTATCTACACTCTTAACCATAGACATATAACATATCAAAGAGTATAACCTCAACATCACATATCTCTAACTACAATATCCCACGTGTGCTAATCAAAGCACTGTCTACTTCTCTGCATGTCTCCAGAAGATCACTGTGTTGACATCAATGACAATCATAGTCATGAATGCAACAACAACTACTACAAAATGACTACCAAGCATTCAAAATTAATTCCTAACAATCTCCCCCATTGGCATTGATGGAAACATAGATGAAAAACATCCAATGTTCCAAAAATCCCATACTGCAACACTGCTTCTTCAAATCCTCTTCATCAATCAAATCTTGCTTCGTTATCCTATTCAATTCTCTCCAATAGATGGTACAAGTGGTTTTTCATGTACACTTCTCCCCCATTGACATCAATGATAGAAATTTCATCACTATGTCAACAATAACTCAATGTCAAAAGACATTTTTTAGAAAATACATTCACAAGAGTCCTCATGACTCAATTCAGATACACATACTCCCCCATAGAGGAAGTACCAACATCCAATCCAAAAGAAAGATAGGGCTCATATACCACTGGACAGATGCAACCAACTACATCATTACTCAAAAGTAGGTTGGGGCATAACCCCAAGCATACCTCTTAGATACTCAAATGTATCCTTAAGCAAAGGCTTAGTAAATATGTCTGCTATCTGTTCCTTTGTGCTTATGTACTCTAGTCTGACTTCTTTCTCAGCAACTTTCTCTCTTACAACATGATATTTGATCTCTATATGCTTTGTCTTAGAATGTAATACAAGATTCTTAGACATACTAATTATGCTGGTGTTGTCACAATGTATGACAACAGGCTCAAAAAACTTAATTCTAATATCCTTCAGCATTTGCTTCATCCAAATTATCTGGTTAAAATTGTTTGCTATTGCTACATACTCTGCTTCTACTGTGCTTTGTGAAATACAATTCTGCTTCTTGCTTAGCCAAGAAACTAATCTTCTTCCAAGAAAAAAGGCTCCACCACTGGTGCTTTTCTTGTCATCAACACTACCTCCCCAATCAGTATCTATATATGTACATAGGGTAAAATCATCATATTTTTCATACCACAATCCATAGTCCATTGCACCTCTTAAATATCTTAGTATCCTCTTTACTGTTGCACAATGTGACTCTCTAGGTTCAGCTTGAAATCTCGCTACCATTCCAACTGAATGTTTTATTTCTAGTCTAGTGTGTGTTAAGTATTGCAATCCTCCAATCATGGATCTATATTTCTTCTGCTCAACTGCTGGTGTTTCATCTTTGCTAGATAGTTTGTGTCCTGTAACCATAGGTGTTCCAACTGGTTTACAGTTCTCCATTCCAAATATTTTCAGTAAATCATTCAAGTACTTTTTCTAACATACAAAGATACCATCATTATTCTATGTTATCTATAATCCTAAAAAGTATTTCATCTCACCAATCATACTCATTTCAAATTTAGTCTTCATTTCATCAACAAATTTGTCACTAGCTTCATCTTCTCCTCCAAAGATAATGTCATCAACAAAAATAACTATAACCAACAAACCATTTTCAATTTATTTTGTGTACAAATTTCTATCAGTTGTTCCTTTAGTAAATCCTAATTTCAAAAAATACTTATCCAGTCGAGCCTACCAAGTTCTAGGTGCTTTCTTTAGTCCATATTATTCTTTCTTCAGTTTACATACTATATCTCCTTCTTGAGTCAAAGGAAAACCTTCAGGCTTCTCAATGTAGACTTCTTCTTCCAATTCACCATTTAGAAATGCAGACTTCATATCCATCTGATACACTTTAAATTTTTTAAAAGATGCATAAGCCAAAAACATTCTTACTGCTTCAAGTCTTGCTACCAGTGAAAAAGTTTCTTCATAGTTAATTCCTTCTTTCTGTGAGTATCCCTTACATACCAATCTTTATCTATTTCTTACCACTTCTCCTTGTTCATTCATCTTGTTTCTAAATACCCATTTAGTTCCAATCACATTCTTGTCTTTAGGTCTAGGGACCAATTCCCATGTCTTGTTCTTTTCAATCTAATCTAGTTCTTCTTTCATAGCATTAATCCAATGTTCATCTTCACAAGCTTCACTAGTAGATTTAGGTTCAATTTGAGAAATCAAACATAAATGTACCTTATTACGAGTCATAATTCCTCTGTCCAAACTTCCAATAACTTGTTCAATAGGATGATGTCTTGATAGATACCTATTCGGTGTCATAGTCATAGATCTTGTTTCAACTGTAGATTCTTCTCTAGACTCCTCTCTGGTTTCTTCTGCAGGACTCTCATTCAATAATTCACTATCAATCTCATAGAATAATTAAGTAGATTCAGTGTTAGGGTGAGGATGAGCTTCTTCATCAGATTTATAATCAAGCATTATTTCCTAAATTTTGAACTTCTCATCAACTTTAACATTTGTGCTCTCAACAATAGTTTTAGTTCTCTTATTGTAACATCTATATGCTTTTCTTTTCAAATAATATCCAAGAAAAATTCCTTCATCACTTCTAGGATCAAACTTTCCAATATCATCATCTCTCTTTATATAAAATTTGCTTCCAAAAATTCTACAATACTTAACTAAGGGTGCATGTCCAAACCATAATTCATAAGCTGTCTTGTTTGTGTCTGCTCTAATTTGTACTGATGTATTCACTGCTTCTCTCCAGAATGTCTTCGCCAAATCATTCTCAAATAACATAGCTCTTGTTGCTTCAGTCACTGACCTGTTTCTTCTTTCTACAATACCATTTTGTTCAGGTGTTCTAGGGGATGAAAATTGTCTCTTAATACCATTCACTTCACAAAAAGTGTTAAACTCTCTAGAAGTAAATTCCCCACCTCTATTAGATCTCAAACATTTAATCTTCATTCCAAATTCAATCTCAACTTTATTGTTAATGATCTTAAACTTATCAAATGCTTCAGATTTTTCTTTTAGAAATGCAATCCACATCATTCTTGTAAAATCATCAACAAGAATCATAAAATACCTTTCTCCATAGAATCCTCTAGTCCTGGTAGGACCGCTCAAGTCTGTATGAACAATCTCTAACTTCTCTATTGATGTGAACTTCTTACTAGGAAATGAACTTCTCTTCTACTTAGCCATCACACATTCTTTGAAAATCATGTTTGTAGGCTTCATAATTTTAGGCAAATCGCTTACTGCAAGTATAGTACCTACTTTCACAATGTTATCAAAGTTTATATGACAAAACCTTCTATGCCATAACCAACTGTCATCAATCTTAGTTATCAAACATGTCATCTCAATAGGATTCAATTGAAATATATTACCTCTAGTTCTAGATCTAGTTCCAATCAGATTTCCATCTTTATCCTTTATCATACAAGTTTTCTCAGTAAACCAAACTTGATATCCCTTATCAACTAATTGTCCAACACTCAAAAGATTAGGTTTCAATCCATCAACAAAGTAAACATCATCAGTATTAGTCTTTCCATCAAGAGTAATAGATCCTATACCTTTAATCAAACAAGGTGCATTATTACCAACTCTAACAACTCCTCCATCATAATTGTTAAACTTTATGAACTTTTTCATAGCTCCAATCATATGATGTGAACAACCACTATTTATAATCCAATCATCTTTCTTTTGAATTTGGGAAACTAAGGCTTTTTCTTCCTTAATATCAAATTTAGGATTCTCTTCTTTAATTTCTATACATCCTATTTCATCATTATTCTTAGTATCACTTTCACTCAAAAAAATTTCAATACTAGCTTCAAGATCTTCCTCATTAGCATAATAACATTCCTTATATCTTCTAGGCTTGAAATTAATTCTGTACTTCTTAACTCTCTTAGGAAATTTAGATGCAAAATGACCATATTCTTGACAAGTCCAACATTTAAAATTTTTCTTACCATTTGGTTCTCTTTTCACAAGCAAGGCAATACTTTCTTCAATCTTCTTGTCTTCTTCATTTCTAGATCTACTGCTTGCATAATCTCCACTCACACCGGTACTTCTTGACAAAGTAGGATGAACACTAAGAGCACTGAATGCTGTCTCCATTCTAGGTAAGTCTCCTGATACCCTCAGGTTCATTTCTGTTGCTTCCAATCTTCCAAGAAGTGTCTCTCTTGTAAAGTTCATATTACAAGGTATAACTTGTTCAATCATCTATGTTGTCTGCTTAAATATAGGAGTCAATGTCCTTAGAATTTTCCATATCACTTCATTCTCTATCTTTGATCCTCCACAAGATTTTATCCCTGCAACAATTTCTAACATTCTACCAATATAGCTTCTAACATATTCATCTTCCATCATTCTAATATCCTCAAATGCACATATCCAATTATGTAATCTAGCTCTCTTTGCATGTTCATCACCTTCAAAAGTAGATTGTAAAGCTTTCCAAATTTCATGAGATTTTTTAAAACATTTTACTTGACTATATTCATTCTCCAGAAGTGCTATCAAAAGTGCTTCTCTTGTGAGTATGTTACACATGAATAGATCCACCTCATCTTCTGAACTTGATTCAAGATTATCTTCTTCAATGATAGTCTTATCATTATTTGTAATCAACCAATAACCTGGTCCTAAACACAATAGATGTGTCTTCATCTTTTATTTCTAGCTATCAAAATTTACTCCATCAAACTTAGGGTTTTCTTTCTTGAAATTCACCATGGATCTCCTTAAGCTATTAAACTTTCCTTTCAAGGACCTACTACTCTAATACCAATTGTTAGAAAGTAAAGTCCACCAAGATAACTAAGAGGGGGGGGGGGTGAATCAGTTATCAGATAATTATAACTTTTATCAACTTCAACAACATTTAACCATGTAAGCAATATAATTACCAACCATAGAAAGATATTCATACACAATGACACAATAACACAAGATATGTTGACTAGGGAACCTCCTGATCAAAGAGTAAACTCTGGTGGGAATGATGCCCACAAAAGATGCACTAATATGAATATTCCTTGTCAAAGGATGGACTTTGTGATGAGTCTTATGAAATACATTCAGTACTATAAATCCCTGTTAGGAGATTTTGAATCCCTGTTAAAAGATTCTAACCCTGTTAGGAGTTATGGAAGACAGAAAGACCCACTGCCCAAATAGCTTCAAGGTAAGATCACTAAACTCACTGTCCAAATAATCTTTTCATTATTAAACAAAATAATATGTTACCTCTTCTCTAACTATACCAAACCACACTCACTGCTACATCAGATCTCACTTTCAGATCTCTATACTTCACATGTCTTCCTTCACAATTTCACTCTCATACTTAGCTCTTTTCTTCACTTCATACATACCACATCACACATCAACATTAAAAAAAGGAAAAAAATTCTTTTCTTTATACCATACTCAAATAATTACAAATGAGTCGGCACACAATTACAAAAATAAAAGTTTCCACACACTACATCACAATTACACAAAACTGTCAGCTTCTAGATACAATAACTCTTCACTCATTTGACCTCAAAGTTTGCACTATGAACCATGTCACTAAAAATGTGTCTCAAACTTCCCTTTAACTACACAAAACCAGATTCCATGCTGATTAGGAGATATCATCTAATTTCCAAAAACCACTACTCAGGAACACTACCTGAATACTGCTTTCACCAAAATGCTCATAACTTTCATGAATAAAATAATTACTGTCTGCAATCTTAACCATACACATATAACATATCAAAGAGTATAACCTCAACATCACATATCTCCAACTACAATATCCCACGTGCGCTAATCAAAGCACTGTTTGCTTCTTTGCAAGTCTCCAAAAGATCATTGTGTCGACATCATTGACAATCATAGTCATGAATGCGACAACAACTACTATAGAATGACTGCCAAGCATTCAACATTCATTCCTAACATTCCCGATAAGCATTTTGAGGTTCAAGCCACTGAGAAAGATGATGTGGTTGGACAAGGTAAAGAGTGTCATATTTATGTTTTTTAAAGTATTGAAATGCTTGTAACAATAATGAATATGTTTTTAAATTAACCCAAATTATGATAATATGTTTTTAATTGAAGCTTTTTATTTGTTATTATAGAGTACCCACCTTTGCAAAGGATAGTGAGATCACGTGCATGACCGAGAAGAAATGATGATGTGGACATGGATAGGCCTCTGCAATAATATAGGGAAGCATAAAAAAATAAGAAGCCAAAAAAAAAAATGACTCTCATTTATGCAACTTATTTGATAATGAATGATGTTTATTTCTCAATGTTTATTTGATAATGACTAATGTTTATTTATCGATGTTTATTTAATACTGATTGATGTTTATTTACACATGTTTGAGGTTAGTTCCATGTTTTCTTTCATTCTTGCATTTGAAATGTTAATGGGCTGCATACAAAGGTATGTTGTAAGTCTATAGGGTTTTCTCCCTCCAAGCATATTGTTTCTATTATTGTTTCTTCTACTCTTCTCAAAATATCTATTTGTCGCTACTAGAAACACTGAGTTTCTTTTATACACTATTGTAATGTTGGAGGGGTTTTCGCTAAATTTTAGTGGATTTCATATTTTGGGAGAAATTAGTATTAGAATGTTCAATGGGTTCTTTTCTAAAACACACTACTTGAACAACAACAAAACTTTTAATACAAATGTTGATTGCAACTACCAAGTTAGAAGCTTCACAAAAACCTTAAATCATCATCTTGTCTAGAATGGTTAATCAATTATTTAAGGTGGATTAGTTGTGATGATGAGACAGGCCATTCCTATTCTTGGAACTTGATTTGTAACCATAAGTGATGGAGTTGAGGGGAGATGAAGGAATACCAAACAGTGAATTTGGAAATTTTCATCAGAGAAATTATAGTGGAGGTCTAATCAATAGAGAAGATAGTAATGTCCGTAGGAGAATGAATAGTGGTTAAAGTTGTAGTGGGGAAGAAAGTGGAGGCCATCCATGAAGAAACTCACCAATAGAGATGGTGTACAAGAAACAAAGGAGACTAGTGTACTTTTTAATATTAAGAAAAGTTTAATAATGATTTTAGATGTTAACTGTGATAGTCTCTTGGTTTCAGGCAATGCAAAAGGAGATGCCTAATACAATATGCAATCTTAATTCATATACATAGGATATCAGGTGTAGCTGAAAAACACAATAGGGTTGCATTTTTTATATAGGTATTTAATTGCGTATTTTAAGTTATAGACTCTCACAAACATTATAATTTTGACCTATTAAAAAAATGTAAATGTGTTGTGCTTTCTCAGCTCCATCTTCTATCCATGCATATTCTTCTTGTGTTGCACGCGCATTCTTGATTTAGAGTGGGAAAATCTTATTTTTGATGCGAAGGAGAGAAGCCAAACACATAAAGAACATGCAAATAAACACAATAGCTAAAAAACAAAAATGTAGGTATCACAACAGCTGAGGAACATAAATATAGGCATCATGGTCACAATTGTTTGGAGACACAACATAATTGAATGCTATACCCAGAGGATGCAACACAACCACTACTCCTATAGTTCTAAGTTGACATTGCGGGATCCAAAAACCATATATAGATTTATTATCTTTGGTTTTTGGATCCTGTAGTGTCCACTTAGAACTACAGGAGTAGTGGTTGTGTTGCATTGTCTAGGTATAGCATTCAATTATGTTTTGTCTCCAAAAAATTGTGACCATGATGCCTACATTTATGTTTCTTAGCTGTTGTGTCCCAGGACCCCCTATGACCCTTTACGATCCCTAAGAATACATCTTAGAGATCTTAAAGTGTCATAAAGGGTCATAAGAGGATCCTAGGAGGGGCCAAATGAGCTTCCACCTTCACGTGGTTGGCCCTATTAAGTAGAGAATGTTAAACTATTATCAAAACAAAGGGAATCTCAATAATTTAAGATCTCAATCAACATATGACAAATATATATATCTTTTTAAAAAATAGAGTGAACCCTTGCAATTATGATAGAAACCAAAGAATAACCGATGACAAAAATAAAAGGGATAGCTATTTGTCAAAAACATCAATCACTTCAAGGAGAAATGATCACTTCAGCTCACCTCAAGAAGTCTTGACCCAAGATCAAGTCATATCGATCCATCTCAATGGCTACCAAATCAACAGATCTCTGCCAAGAACCATAAAGAAACATCACAGACCACACCGTGAACCCACTATGAAGAGGCATACAATGTCTCATAAGCTGCATCAAATGACCCACTTTTTGTAATCCAAGTCTCTTAGCTCGGTTCACCAAGAAGAAGACTTCTCCCAAGTCATCACGGACATCATAGTGATCTACAAACCTCCATTGTGCAAGTTTTACAACTCAAGTCACTGCTACACTCCATAGGAATAAAGCACATCAAATTTAGACCAAAGAAGTCAAGAATTCACTCGAATCAAATCTAAATGCAATCAGGTCTACATATATCCCATGAGCACATTAGGAATAATGCATCCCTGATCTCCGCACTAGCTTCTTATGTTGGAGCAGTCACTGTCACAAATCTTGATTTGGTCAGATCCATTCCAAATCCAAGTCTCTAGACTCGACTCAATAATCCACATGCCGCTACCGAATCTACTGCAAAGTCATCTCCAAATGACATAACCAAATCATGAGCAAGAATAAAAGACCTCGACTCACCAAACCACCTTGCAAGTCGATCAAGATCCGAAAGTAATGCAACTAGTTGGAACCATATTTACAACCAAATCTACAAGAACACTGTTTTAAATTGATACAAACTCGATCAAAAAATATATATTTTTAAAAAAAAATTTGTTATAGTCATCATAATTATGATGATGTCACTAGAAAAGAGATGGCTATCTGTCAGAAACTTTCGACGGATACTCATCCCATGCACAACATTTCCATCAATAAACAATCTACCAATGACTGTTATCCATCAGTACATTATGATGGTTAACCATTGCATGTACAACATTTCTGTCAATAAACTACTTCCCACGGCTACCCATTCCAATTGTGATGACTACAAATAGACCCGACGGTATATTCACTGTGTTGAAACCCCCTTTTTGTGATGGCTATAGTCATCTTAATTATGATCCCAATTGTAGCCGTCATTTTTTTTTACTCCAAAACTACGACAACAAGTGGTGTCATTATAGCGATGGTAAACTATCTGAATTCTAATGAACTTTCATCAAAAAGAGGTCTCAAATGTACTAGTGACTCCTTCAACACTTCTCTTTCTTTCATCAATAATATCCCTCAAATCTGATAGAACTCTTGGTTGAATGCTAGTTACAATCTTAAAAGGTGTTTTTCCAGTACTCCTATTCATTGAATTATAGTATGCAAACTCTGCTTGTGCCAACACAAAATCCCAATTACTCATTGTGTCTCCAACTAAAAATCTCAAAATATTTCCCAAGATTTTATTCACAACTTATGTCTATCCATCAGTTTGTGGGTGAAATGTAGAACTATATTTCAACTCGGAGCCAAACTTTCTCCAAAGTCTCTTCCAAAAGTATCCAACAAATTTACTGTTTGGGTCAAAGATGATACTCCTCGGTAATCCATGCAATCTGACAATTTCCTTAAAGAAAAGATCTACTATATGTACTGCATCTGATGTCTTTCTACAAGGTATAAAATGTGCCATTTTAGAAAATCTATCCACAACAACAAATATAGAATCATTACCTTTTACTGTCTTTGGTAAGCAAAGAACAAAATCCATATTGATATCAATCCAAGGTTTCTCAGGAAGAGAAATCAGTGTATACAATCTAGTATTCTGACTTACTCAACTTAGTCCTTTTGCAACTTGACATATTCCACAAGTTTTCATAAATTTCTAAACATCTTTATACAACTGTGGCCAAAAGTATTTTTCCTTAAGAAAATTCAATGTCTTATCAACACCAAAGTGTCTAGCCAAACCACTACTATGTTTCTCTTTTATCAAATTATATCTCATTGATTCTCTCGGTATACACAACTAAATACATTTAAACAAAACACCTCTTTCAATAAAATATTCTTCTCATTTCATACTCGGTTGATCTTGAATAGGTGCTCTGTACTTTCTCCATGACTCAAAAAAATTAGGATCAAATTCATAAGAATCTCTCATCTTATCAAAACCAAGAACCTTAATTTTTATCTCGGTCACAAAAAATCTTCTTCTACTCAATGCATCTGCAACTTGATTAGTGACTCCACTCTTATGTTTTATCACAAATGTATAACTCTGCAAATACTCAAACCATTTCATTGTTAGAATAACTAAGAGGGGGGGTGAATCAGTTATGCATTGTCCCAAAACAAAATGTATAATTCAAAACTATTTCTTCAATTTCTGCTTGTCGGTAAACACTAAATACTTTCACTATCTATGCTTTTACTGATTACCAGTCTAATACTATAATAGTTACCGATCAAATCTAACATGTAACATGCAAAGTATGATAACAAACAAATATCACAATCAACACATAACACAAGATATTTAATGTGGAAACCCTATAAAGGGAAAAACCACCTGGGACTGGCAACCCAAAATTGTTCACTCTTCTGAAGTGAGGTCGGTTAAGACCCAACCCTGTTAAAGGTTACAAACACATTGTCAGGTGTGACCTTGTTAGAGGATTTTAGAATAGAAGTTATCATCCAAAGAGCATTCACTATGGGGTTGACAGGATAACAATGTTCATTCTATGAATGATACATCATAAGACTTTCAGAGTCCACTCGGTTAAGAGATTTTGACTGTATACAATGGTAAAATATGTAATAGTAAATGACCTACCTTAATACAACTTCAATTGTAGATTACAGATCAATATTTAGTCCATACAAATCCTTCTGATCAATATTTCACTTCAGATTCAATACTGTATTAACTTAGTGTTCGTCGATAATTGCTCTCTATAGCTTAGTAATTGTTCTATAGCTCAATTCTTACTAACCAGTATGATCAGAATGCATGAAAAAATGTTTTTCATGAGATACTCCTATAGCTTCTTCTTCTTCACCAGCCTTTTACTAAAGAAATTTTGCTCTCTTATATAGATGAGTAAATCATTTTCTTCTCCACCATCAGATTTTGCCTCTTAACCTCATTCATAGATTTTTCCGCTTCAAAATTTATTGGTACTTGTGTCAATAACACATTTCAATCTTCTCTGTTAGATCTTTCTTGAATTTTGTCAGCCATCAAACTGTGTAACAAACATTATCTGTTACTCGATGTTATACTCTTGCCAGCTCATCAATCTTATTGGCTAAACTAATCATTTAATTCATTTTGTTCCACTCAGTTAACAAAGAATTGTGTTGGTGAACACTGCTTGGTTAATACTATGATCGGTATACACTAGACTCCGTCAGTGTATACTAGAAATGCTTCATTTATTGACAACACTACTTTGTGTCTTTTAGCTCTATAGTTCATCATAGATGAATGCAACATAATAAAGTCAATATCATCAAGTCATAGACTCATCAACAAGTTACTCAATGTGTTCCCTATCCTCATCTGTCATGTACATCTTTCGTCATGTATATTTCTCTCTTCTTCATCTCTTTCACCTTTCTTTAGATGTCTCGGTATAGTAACTTACAAGATAAATTCTGTCAACCTAGTTGACATCAATGAAAAAATAATACTACTTTAATCATATTATATATCTAATCAGAAACTCCTCACTAATCTTGCAATCACAGATTCTTCAATCAGATTCCAAATCAGTTGTAGTTCAACAATCTCTCCCTTTGGCATTGATGGAAACTCAAGTAATATGAAATGTACCATACACATACCAAACATACATTCTACAACTTACAAACAAAATACTATAAGTCGAATAGACTTAATATGTTTAATCACTATGTTACTCAACTAGCATTAAATAATATAGTGCTACCATTCTGTAGTTATGATCTTTTCAGTTCTCCTATTCATGCTTCTATTCTCTGTAACTGATCTTCAATACTCCATCTCATTCAGATTGTCTCTCCCTTAGATAATTCTCGTTGGTGCTCCTTTTCATATTTTGTTTATCTCTCCCATTTTCATTTTGTATTGTTTATCTCTCCTTTTGATAGCAATGCCAAAGAAACAAATAAACAAACAATTCTATCTTCCTCTATATCTTTGAATACTGATATTCCAATCTGTTTAAGTTCTCAAACTTAATCACAACCTTGAACATGATTCAAAGTGTGAACTATGCTACATCAACATGAATGATCTTTTGATAAAAATAGGTTGATGCAACAACTAGATCACCTTAGTGACCGATAGACAGGGGACGGACCCCAAGTCTAGTCCTCAAGTATTCAAATGTGTCCTTTGGTAGGGGCTTTGTAAAAATATCCACAAGTTGTTCTTTAGATGTGACAAATTCTAACTTTACTTGCTTCTCTTGCACCTTTTCTTTTAAGTAATCATACTTAATAGATATATGCTTTGTCTTAGAGTGCATCATAGGATTCTTTGAAATATTAATTGCACTAGTGTTGTCACAATATATAATCATCGAATTAGTGATTACCTCATTCATTCCTTCAAACACTTGTTTGATATATGCAATATTTGAATAGTTAGTAGCATCAATAGCATACTCTACTTCAGCTATAGACTAAGAAATACAAGCCTACTTTTTACTTGTCCAAGTTACAAGTCTTTCACCAAAGAAAAATGCTCCTCTGGTGGTGCTTTTTCTATCATCCACATTTCCAGCCCAATCAGCATCGGTGTAAACTTTCAGTTCAAACTTCCCTTCCTTAGGATACCATAATCCATAATTATCTATTTTCTTTAGGTATCTTAAAATCCTTTTTGTAGCTATTATGTGTGATTCTCTAGGATTAGCAGAAAATCTTGCAACTATACCCACAACATTTGTTATATCTAGTCTACTGTGAACTACGTACATTAATTTACCAATCATGGATTGGTAAAGTGTCTGGTTTACCTTGGTAGTTTCATCCTCCTTTCTCAATTTGCATCCAATAGCCATCGATGTTCCCACAGGTTTAGCATCTTCCATGCCAAATGTCTTCAGTACTTCCTTTATGTATTTAGATTGTGTGATGAATATTCCATCACTCTACTGAATCACTTGTAGTCCAAGAAAGAACTTAATCTCTCCGAACATAGACATTTCAAATTCCTCTTGCATTTCATTAGCAAATGCCTTGCAGATAAGATTTGAGCCTCCAAAGATAACATCATCAACAAATATTTCAGCAATGATAATAGTATCATCAGTATCACCTTTCGCATACAAATTGTTGTTTTCACTTGTTCTAACAAATCCAATACTTAACAAGTAAGTATGCAGTCTTTCATACCATGCTCTTAGTGCTTGCTTCAATCCATATAAAGCTTTATGTAATCTACATACCATGTCTTTATTGTCGGGATCAACAAATTCTTCAGGTTGTTCAATGTAGACCTCTTCTTCAAGTATACCATTCAAAAATGCCGACTTCACATCCATTTGATAGACTTTGAATTTCTTGTGTCCAGCATATGCAAGTAGCATTCTAACTCCTTCTAATCTACCAATAGGTGCAAATTTTTCACCATAGTCAATGCCTTCTTCCTATCCATATCCCTTGCCTACTAATCTAGCTTTATTTCTTGTGACTTCACCATTTTCACTCAATTTATTCCCGTATATCCACTTAGTACCAATAACATTATTATCTTTTGGTCGGGGTACTAAGGACCAGGTTTTGTTCTTCTCTATTTTCTCTATTTCCTCCTTCATTGCATTAACCCATTCTTCATTCTCTAATGTAACTTTCACAGTTTTAGGTTCAAATTCACAAATTAAACATGTACCTTGTCTTTTTTTTCTTCTAGTTTTCATTCCAGCATGTCTGTCTCCAATTATTTGTGTCTTAGGATGATGTATTCTGACAAAACTAGCCAAAACTTGATTTCTCCTTTCTTGCTCATCCTGCTCAGGGTCATTTTCTTGCTCGGTAGCTCAATCTTGTTCCTTGGTTTGTGTTGCCTATTGTCTTGCATTGTTTCGCTACTGACTGGTTGTCACAGTCTGTGGTGTCAGTAGATACTCTGGATGTTCAATATAAGTGAATCTACCATAGTCTTCTAGTTCCTTTGTACTTTCCTCTATGTACTTATCATCAAACTCATCAACATGAACATTAGTACTTTCGACAATCTTATTTGTAGTCTTATTTAAAAATTTGTATGCTTTACTTGTAGTGGAATATCATAGAAATATCCCTTCATCTCCTTTAGAATAAAATTTTCCATTTCTCTCATCTTTCAAAATAAAGCATTTACTTCCAAAAATTCTGAAATAACTTACAGTAGGTTTTTGTCCAAACCATGGCTCATAAGGTGTTCGGTTGGAGTCCTTCTTCAGTTGTACTCAGTTAAGAACATACACAGCTGTACTGATAGCTTCCCTCCAATATGTCTGAGCAACATTCTTTTGTATCATTAATGTTCTAGCACAGTCAATTATAGACCTATTTTTCCTTTCAGCAATACCATTTTGTTGGGGTGTCCTCGGTGCAGATACCTATCTTTTGATTCCATGCTCATTACAAAAATTAGTAAATTCATCAAAGATAAATTCACCTCCTCTATCATATCTTTAGCATTTTATTTCCTTTCTGGTTTCTTTGTCTACCTTAGCTTTATACCTCTTAAACATTTTGAAAGCTTCATATTTCTCTTTCAAGAACATAACAGTCATTAGTCTAGTATAATCATCAACAAAAAGAATAAAATATCTATCACCAGAACAACTCTGAGTTCTCATAGGACCACATAGATTGGCATGAACCAACTCAACTATCTTCTTTGTTGAATAGTCTTTGCTTTTAAAAATAGACTTAGTCATCTTAGCTCTTTGACATTCATGGCACATGGAATGATCAGGTTTTGTCAAGTTAGGCAATCCTCTAACTCTTTTCTTTCTACTAATCTTGATCATGTTCTCAAAGTTCACATGGCATAACCTTTTGTGCCACAACCAAACATCTTCATCCTTTATTAACAAGAAAGAAGACTGATCCATATCAAGATAGAATATATTACCTCTAGATTGTGTACCAGTTCTAACAAGTCTTCCTCCATCATCATAGATCTTCACCTTTTTGCTCTCAAAAGCTAGTCGGTGGCTTGAATTG
This sequence comes from Chamaecyparis obtusa, assembly GCA_027943335.1. NCBI lineage: Eukaryota > Viridiplantae > Streptophyta > Pinopsida > Cupressales > Cupressaceae > Chamaecyparis > Chamaecyparis obtusa. Next base: position 69,861 of record BSBK01006265.1, on the reverse strand, counting down.
TTTAGCTGAGCCACACTTATCAGATTATAGTTCAGTCCATCTACCCAGTATGCATTTTCACATTGTAATTTTTTATTGATCATCAGTGAACCTTTACCTCTTACCATACAAGGTGCATCATTTCCCATTTTGGTAGATCCTCCATTATATTCAACAAGATGATCAAACTTCTCTACATCACCAGTCATATGATGTGTACAGCCACTGTCTATGATCCATGTATCATTTCTGCTTACTTTAGAGATCAGTGATGTCTCTTCATGTTTCTCTTCCTCTTCTGAGTCATCTTTCATAGCAACAAATACAACTTCTATATCATCTTTAGAATCAGATTCAGTTTCAATATCTTTGGCTATGTAACATACCTTTTTGCCTTTTTCATCTCGGTTGTCTCTGTTGTAGTGTCGGTAGCCTCTGTTGATTCTTCTCCCATAGCTTCCATCAGATCGGTCTTTGCATCTATCATCATCTTTCTTCTAAGGACATCTAGCAGTGATGTGACTGAATTCTTTACAATTAAAGCATGCTAAAGGTAGCTTACCTCTATACCTTCCTTTTCCTTTGGGTAGTCTTCTGGCCATAAGTGCTTCAAGCTCATCAAGTTCATCATTGGTATTGTCATCACTATCACAATTCTTACTATTCCTGCTAGACTTTCCAATCTTCAAAGAAGACATGAAAGTGGATTCAACAGAAGGAATAACACTATTATCAAAGTTTTTTAATTCAAAGGTTGTAAGTTTACCAATCAGAGTGTTAAGAGTAAGGTTGGATGTAGCTCTTGTTTCATGAATTACAGAAATCCTGATTGCATAAACCGGTAGCAAAGTTTTGAGAATCTTTCTTATCACTATTTCATCATCAATCACTCCATCAGATGCTCTAATAGCATGTACCACCTCTTTTAGTCTATTTGAATATTGGATAATGTTCTCACCTTCTTTCATTCTCATATCATCAAATCTGCCTCTCAGAATTTCAGCTCGGGCTCTTTTGACATTCAGATCTCCACTGTATATTTGTGTTAATTTATCCCACATTCCTTTGGAAGTCATGCATGTCTTGATATCTTCAAATTCAGTGTCGGTATAGGCAGCAACAAGTTCCATCATAGTAACATTATGTTCATGTTTGTCCTTCAGTTGATCAATAGTTAAGGGACCAGTGGGCGGTTGTAAGTAGCCATTCTCCATCAGATCTAGAGCTGAGTTCCCAATTCCAGATATGTGTACCTTCATTCTGCTTTGCCATACTGTGAAGCTCTCTTTGTTCATTTTTAGTACTTCCCTCTTATACATCTTGAGACCTTTATGCTTAAGTCCTTAAAACTCTATTCCAAGCAACCACAACTCTGATACCAATTGTTAGAATAACTGAGAGGGGGGGTCAATCAATTATCTATTGTCCCAAAATAAAATGTATAATTCAAAACTATTTCTTCAATTTCTGCTCATCGGTAAACACTAAATACTTTCACTATCTGTGCTTTTACTAATTACCAGTCTAATACTATAATAGTTACCGATCAAATCTAACATGTAACATGCAAAGTATGATAACAAACAAATATCACAATCAACACATAACACAAGATATTTAATGTGGAAACCCTATAAAGGGAAAAACCACCTGGGACTGGCAACCCAAAATTGTTCACTCTTCTGAAGTGAGGTCGGTTAAGACCCAACCCTGTTAAAGGTTACAAACACATTGTCAGGTGTGACCTTGTTAGAGGATTTTAGAATAGAAGTTATCATCCAAAGAGCATTCACTATGGGGTTGACAGGATAACAATGTGTTGGAAACAATTGTCTGAAGGAAATTTCTACTCAATTATGTATTGTCTTTGATGTCACACTATGTCATAGTCTGCAGCAATCTGCTTATACCGAGCTCAGTCAGTCTGCCAGACAGGGATATTAGTGCTTACCGAGTTCACTCGGTTGCCGAAGAAAGTTTAGTATTTACCGAGTTCACTCGGTTGCCGAAGAAAGTTTAGTATTTACCAAGTTCACTCGGTTGCCGAAGAAAGTTTAGTGTTTACCGAGTTCAGTCGGTCATCGAGAAAGTTTAGTGTTTACCGAGTTCACTCGGTTGCCGAAGAAAGTTTTTACCGAGTTCACTCGGTTGCCGAAGAAAGTTTAGTATTTACCGAGTTCACTCGGTTGCCGAAGAAAAGATAGTGTTTACCGAGTTCCCTCGGTCACCGAAAGATTATAGAAAGTTATGGTTACTGAGCACTGTCGGCCCTTGAAGGATTTTTGCAAATAGAGTTTACTTAATTCAGCCGACTGTTATACTAAATAGTGTCGATTTGACTAATCCAAAATCATATAAATAAAAGGTCAAATGTGAAAAGTAAAAACAAGAAAGCAGAAGATTTACAGAAGAAAAGAAGGAAAGATATATGCAAGTTTGTGAAGGATGTTCAGATATCCTTGAGGAGCAGCAGAGATTTATTCGATCAGAGAGGATCAGACTTATGCAGAACAGAGATCTGTAATCAGCAAGACAGTTGCATTATTATACAGGTTACTTTTTCATTGTTACCTTCTTATCATTGTAACAGTGAATTCAAAATCTCTTAACCGAGTTGGTTTAACAGCCATAATATAAATCCTCTAACAAGGTGACAATTCCATTGAATTGTTTTCAAGACCTCTTACCAGGCCACTCCTAGCAGGGTGTTTTAAATCCTCTAACAAGGTCACACCTAACAGTGTGTTTTGTATCCTTTTACCGGGTTGGCTTCTAACCGGGCATCACTTCAGAAAAGTGAAAATCAGTATCTAGATACATTGGTGGTTTTTCCCATATTGGGTTTCCACGTTAAATCTTGTGTCTCTTGTGTTCTTAATTGCTTCCTCAATCATTTACATGCACTGATGAATATCTAAAGATAATATTGCTAATACTTTCTGCATCTTCAAAGTTACTGAAATCTATTTACCGAGTGCTAAAACAGACAACATTGTTAAGATATCTTAAAGGATCTGCAAAGAATTAATTGTGAAGTGTTTTTATGGTTGACTGATTCACCCCCCCCCCCCTCTCAGTCAATTCATCCATATTCCATCACAATGTTCATTCTATGAATGATACATCATAAGACTTTCAGAGTCCACTCGGTTAAGAGATTTTGACTGTATACAATGGTAAAATATGTAATAGTAAATGACCTACCTTAATACAACTTCAATTGTAGATTACAGATCAATATTTAGTCCATACAAATCCTTCTGATCAATATTTCACTTCAGATTCAATACTGTATTAACTTATTGTCTATCGGTAATTGCTCTCTATAGCTCGATAATTGTTCTATAGCTCGGTTCTTACTAACTAGTATGATCATAATGCATGAAAAAACCTTGTTCACGTGATACTCCTATAGCTTCTTCTTCTTCACCAGCCTTTTACTAAAGAAATTATGTTCTCTTATATAGACGAGTAAATCATTTTCTTCTCCACCATCAAATTTTGCCACTTAACCTCATTCATAGATTTTGCCACTTCAAACTTTCTTAGTACTTGTGTCAATAACATGTTTCAATCTTCTCCATTAGATTTTTCTTGAATTTTGTTAGCCATCGAATTGTCTAACAAACATTATTTGTTACCTTGATGTTATACTCTTGCCAACTCATCAATCTTATCAGCTAAACTAATCATTTAATTCATTTTGTTCTGCTCGGTTAAAAAAGAAATGCATCAGTGAACACTGCTTGGTTAATACTATGATCGGTATACACTACACTCTATCGATGTATACTAGAAATGCTTCATTTACCGACAACACTGCTTTCTATCTTTCAGCTCTATACTTCATCATAGATGAATGCAACATAATAAAGTCAATATCATCAAGTCATAGACTCATCAACAAGTTACTGAATGTGTTCCTTATCCTCATCTATCATGTACATCTTTCCTCATGTAGATTTCTCTGTTCTTCATCTCTTTCACCTTTCTTCAGATGTCTTGGTATAGTAACTTACAAGATAAATGTTGTCAAACTAGTTGACATCAATGACAACATAATACTAATTTAATCATATTATATATCTAATCAACAAATCCTCAGTGATCTTGCAATCATAGATTCTTCAATCAAATTCCAAATCAATTGTAGTTCAACATTCATATGTCTTTGATTCAACTTATTCTGACTACCCAAATACTGTAAAGCTTTATGATCAGTATACAATACAAATTCACTCGGTATCAAATAATGTCTCCATTTCTTTAGTGCTTGAACAATAGCATAGAATTCTTGATCATACACATACTATTTCCTTTTTGCATCACCCAACTTTTCACTAAAGAAAGCAACAGGTTTACCTTCTTGACTCAGCACAACTCCTATTGTACTTCCACTTGCATCACATTCCACTTGAAATACCATGTTGAAATGAGGCAATGCCAAAATAGGAAATTCAGAAACCTTCTGCTTCCGAGTCTCAAAACTTTTATCAACTCCATGTGTCCATTTGAATTCTCTTTTATCTCCCGTCATAGTCTCATTCATATCATTACAAATTGAACTCAAATTCCTAATGAAATTTTGGTAAAAATTTTCCAAACCATGAAATAATCTTACCTCACTGGTATTCTCAGGTGTAGGACAATTCAAAATAGCTTCAACCTTCCTAGGATCCATCATCAAACCATCAGCTGAAATCAAAAATCCCAAATACACAATCTCCTCTTTCATGAATGAACACTTTTTTAGATTTATCAACAACTTTTCTTCTTTCAACCTTTGCAATACATGTTTAGCATGCAACAAATGTTCTTCTCTAGTCTTATTGAATATTAGAATATCATCTAGGTATACAATTACAAATTTACCTAAGAATTTCTTCAAAACTTCATTCATCAACCTCATAAAAGTACTTGGTGCATTAGTTAAACCAAAAGGCATAACCAAACACTCATACAAACCTTCTTTTCTCTTGAAAGCAGTTTTCCACTCATCACCTTCTCTGATTCTAAACTGATGATACCCACTTTTAAAATCAATTTTGGTAAAATACTTTGCTCTAGTCAAGCTATCCATTATATCATCCATTCTCAGTATAGGAAACCTATATTTCACTGTTATCATTTTTATTTCTTTGGAATCATTACACATTCTCTATTCTCCATTATCCATTCTTCTTAGGTGCCAATACAATTGGTACTACACAAGGACTCAAACTTTCTCAGATCAAACCTTTCTGCAACAATTCTTGAATCTGTCGGTTCAATTCATGATTCTTGGTTGGTGTCAACCGATGTGGTGCCTTATTCAGTAAACTATCTCCAGGGATTAGATCTATGCAATGATCAATGCTTCTCTTGATTGGAAAACCATCAGGTACATTATCAAAAATGATTTCACTATACTTGGTGAGCAACTTATCAATCTCCTCAGGGATACTATCCTCTATTTTCTTACTCGGTTTTTTAGGAATCACAACAAAACATACATCATTCTTCTTCAAATCCTTAACAAACTTTCTTCCTTCCATAAAGAAAACTTTCATAGATGTTTAAACATTACGAATAGGCTCTTCAATCAAAGGTAACAAGACTTGTCTTCTCCCATCAACCCAAATAGTATATTTATGTAATCTGCCATCATATATAGCATGTCTATCATATTGTCAAGGTCTACCCAAAAAAATATGACAACAATCCATAGACATGATATCACATAACACCTTATCATTGTACTTTCCAATTTTCAAATTCACATAACATTTTTCCCTTACCAAGATTTTATGATCATCTTTGATCCATGAAATCTAATAGGGCTTCATATGTTCCAACCTTTTCAATTGCAACTTTGTAACCATTTCCTTAGATGCCAATTTCTTTGAGCTACCACTATCAATGATTACCTTCCAAACTTCATAAAAAACTCTACATCTAATCTTGAACAAACTTTTCCTTACTAGATCTTCCTTATTACTTTCACTCCAAAGTACTCTCCTTAACATCAAGTTCTTTTCCTTCTCAGGTTCATTCAATGACTCTTCTTGCAGCAAAGCATTTGTACTACTACCGACCTTCTTACTTACATGTGTATAATCAAATGATATATGTCCTTCTTCTCCACAATTGTAAAAAGTTCCTCAGAAACCACCTCTGTTATAACCACCTTGGTAGTTACTACCTCTTCCTTTAGATGAACTTTCACCTTTTCACTTGGTCTTTCCTTTATCAATATTTATCTTTTCAGGTTCAAATCTACTATTTTCACCATAAGCTCTACCTCTTCCTCTAGGGAATCTACTACCTCTACCTCTTTGTCCTTGCTCATGATTCTTATTCAATTTCTCCTTAGCTTTCAATGCAATTTGATAAGCCTCTTCAATGTTCTCCAATTTAACCAAACTGATTTCTTCTTGGATGGAAACTCTCAATCCATTCAGGTTCCTAGCAATTCTTTCCACATCATCTTCATCACATGTCCAGATCTGATATCTAATCTATAGAATTCCTCAGTATATTCTTTTACCGAGCTATCTTTCTAGCTCAAACTTTGCATTCGCCTAACTAGGTTAATTTGATAATCTCAAGGTAATAAATTTCCTTTCAATTTATTTACCATTATATTCCATACCTTGATTTTGTCTTTGCCTTTCCTCTTTCTATCCAACTACAGATGTTCCCACCACAAGGATGCATGAGTTTTCAACTTTGTGCTTGAAATTTTCACCTTCTTTTCCTTAGGTACATTTTCATTTTCAAAGTACTTTTCCATCTCAGTGATCTAGTCCACTAATTCATCAGAATCCAATTTTCCACTATACTCAAGAGGATTAAAGTGTGGTGTGGAATTCAGATTCGTCAAAGCCTTCAACAATCTTTCCTCACCTTGATCCATCATTGGTGCAGGTTCTACATCAACTTTTTCTTCCTCAATTTCATCATCACTAACATCTTCAAGATGTCTTCCTCTTCTCTAGGCTATTTCAATGGCTTCTAATCTAGCAGCAAGTTGTCTCAACATGTCTGCCAATCCTAGATCCGCATCTTGCCTCCCATGAACCATCTTGAAACCCTCTGTAATTGCATGCCATATTTCAATCTGCTACCCCACAAAAAATTAACTAGGGTTTGACAAGAAGGAACCCTCAAACCTAGATCCAGATCTCACCTCACTCTGATACCACCCAACACAAGGGAGGATAAAGTGAAGGGCCAAAGGCACACTAGAGCTAGATCCACCTTGCAAAGATCACACACACAAGAAACAACACATAACTAAGAGAGAGAATATAGATAACTTTCATATATTTATTTCAATTGATTCATATATGTCAGGCTATAAGGCCTTCCTGGTTTAGGCTAGATATTACAATTCAAGTACAAAAGTCCTCCAACATGCGAGGATCTCTAAAAATCTTCTATCTCTGATGTCCTAATTGATTTCCTAAAACTACAAACAAGATTACATTATATACAAGAGGCTACTGAACAACTCAACCTTCAGATCCACCATAAACAAAAGGAATGACTAGATCTAGGTTCACACACTTCCCAATGATAGATTCCAGCATTAAATCCATAACTATAATTAATTGCAAGAGTCAACCTCAATAGGAAATTAAAATAAACAACTCAGTAAGAAAGGATAACTGAGCACCAGACAAGCATCACCAAGGGCCATGTAAATTCACTGAGCGCCAAAGAGATAACCGACCAACCCCAGTAAACAAAGGAAATCAAGCAACACCGAACTAACTTGGTCAAACAAGGAACCGAGAAACATAGGAAAACACAAACATTTTTTTGGTGAGAAAAGATTTCCAAGGACCTGAGATGGTCATGCATCACTTCTATAAGGAATCCAATACATTTATGAATTGGTGGCATTAGTAGAGACAAGGATGGTAATGTTGTGTTTTTCTTCTCCACTTATAAAAGATAATACTCAAATAATTCAATGCAAGATCTAGCTATTTTACATGGTGCTAAGATAAGTTTCTCTCTCAACTAGAGGAAGATAATTTGTGAGTTTGATGTTGGAGTTAATGAGAAAACAACCCACAGCTCCCAAGAACACTTGCATGCAAACACCTGTCATAGAAACATAGAGAAGCAATAAGCTAGAGAGGCCTAAACGCATTGATCCACGAGAGAGGAGACATTCTTGATGTGCAAAAATAAAAGTTGCAATAATTCAATAATAAAAGAATGTTCTCAATAAGATTACAAGAGAGATCAATCCTTATAAAAGGAGATGTGAAACCCTAAAAGGGTGGAAAGTCCTAGGTTGCACAATAATAATTAATAAAGCAATTAATTAATATATGACTAAATTTTATCTTAAGAAGAAAGAGATAATAAGTGACTTATTAATTAAATCAATATGATTTAAGTAATAAGTAAACACTTTATTAATCTAACACCCCCCTTAAGATGAACTTTGGGACAAGCTGAAAACCTAGAAAAAACAACTGAAAGCAAATGGGTCCCAACAACATAGGCCTAATCAAGTACCCAAGTACAAAAGAGAGTGTCTGTAAAGAGGATAAATAGAGAAAACCACATGGGAAAAAATCTACTCCAAAAAGAGATGAAGACTAGTCTGAAGGATTGAAGAAGCCTCCAAAACTACAGAATGTTCCAGAAAATAGGAATACAGATGAACATGTAGAACATCACTAAAGCAAGAAGCTGTAAACTCTGTCAAGAAGTTACTATTGATCTAAAGATCCTCCACTAAAATATGACTAGGTAGAGAAGACTTTAATATGCATGCGTGCCCTCAAATGACACTACTCAAATCAGGAGGCAAAAAAGGTATAATAATAAAGTCAAAGATATGACATATTGTAATGTACACAAGTGCCCTCAAATGACACTACTCTAATCAGGAGGCAAACAAAGGAAAACACCAAAACTCAAAGATACAGATGGCATAAAAATACCAAAGTATGAAGAGCTAATCAATTAAAGATGGAAGAGTTCCTCCAATAAATAGGAAAGAAAGCGTGTCCATATGGTAAATGATCTATCTCACCAAAATACATAGGTACCTAGCCACTGAATCCACCTAGTACATAGGAATAAATACTGAATACATAGCTCACACTATCAAACCAAGGAAGCAAAAGAACCAACAGTAGAAACCCCCCCCCCCATAATGCTAACAAGGGAGTAATGGTAGGTACACTGAAAATAATGTCCAATATGAATAGCATGATGATGAACTAGGAACATTGAACGTGCAAAGAGAGTACAAACAAAAATAGATATCCACTAGATTGAAAAAATGAAAGAAAATAAATACAATATACCTAGAGAATAATCTAGAAAATGACTCACAGAACAAGATTTCCAATGATATCTTGTTTTCCCAAAACAGAGTCCAAATGCACAAGATAGAGCTCCTAGAGTGTAAAATTGAAAATTTGGCTTTGACAGTAAAACAACACCATCAAAAAAGAAAAATCATAAATTCAAGCCTCTAGATCTGGATAGAGCTCGGAAAGAGATTTTGGACAATATCTTGTTTTCTGGATTTTAACACTGTATGCTCAAGTTATGAGAAAAAAACCACAAGTTGTGCTAGAGGGACTTGATAAAAATAAGCTATTCCTTTGAAGTCCTACTGCCAAGAATGGAGGAAAAAAATCCAAAATCCAAAATGCCAAAAAGATCAGCCTTTGAACAAGATTTCCAATGGTTTCTCATTTTCCAAAAAAAGATACTATATGCTCAAGTTATGAGCAAAAAACCACAAGTATGCTGATGGGCCCAAAAATGGTGTCTGAAAGATGCTGACATGTGTTGACGTCAATAGTCCATGAGCATAAATTTGATGGCCAAATGATCGTCTCCATAAAATACAAATAGGCCCCTATGGCCAAAAAAATGGAGCCCCTGGTCTCCACATGACTAGAGGAATGACACTCTAGCTCTTTCTGGTAGGGGGGCTGGTCCATATGCAATCAAATCCTATGCAATTGGGGGCTGATCCTGGAGTAACTCTCAGTCAATGACGGTAACTGCACGGTGACCATGGTGGTTACTGCGACCCGTACGATGGTTACAACATCCTGCATGATAGTTATATCAATGGTCACTGCAGTGTCACCGACGGTGACCGCTGCTCACCCATGGTATGGTCATGTAGTTGTAGCCGGATGGATCACAAGTGGTGCACGTGTGGCACCCGACTGGCCCCAATTTTTTAAAAAATTTTCCGCACAGTGCCTCAAAGTGTGTGCTAGGGTTCTACAACCTTGGGACATAATTTTTTTGCCTTAGAGGCTAACTTGTCCAAATCGGACGTGCCTTGTATCAAAATGGGGGTTCTTCGATGCTGTAAGGTCAATGATGAGGTCCATTTGAGCCCAAAGTACTCCAAAAAATAGTGAATGCCTCAAGATTTGTGTCGGGGCCAATTGCAAAATTTATTTTCCACAGATTCCAACTTCGTTCAAATTGGGACAAAATTTATATGTAAATAGGGGTTCTTAGGTAGTCTAAATGCAATTGTGATGTCCGTTTGAGGGCAAGATGACAAAAAAGAGAGGTCCCCCCAGATCCAATAGAAAAACTCTCTAAAAATGTAGATCTAATGAATACGACCAAATCTCTCAAGAAGAGGATAGGGGAAAACAAGTCTGAAGCTCTGATACCATGTTGGAGTTGATGAGAAAATAGCCCACAACTTCCAAGAACATGTGCATGCAAACACCTGTCACAAAAAGAGAGAGAAGCGAGAAGCTAGAGAGGCCTGAACGCATTGATCCACGATAGAGGAGACATTGTTGATGTGCAAAAAAAAAAGTTGCAGCAAGTCAATATTAAAAGAATGTTCTCAATAAGATTACAAGAGATATCAATTCTTATAAAAGGATATCTGAAACCCTAAAAGGGTGGAAAGTCCTAGGTTACACAATAATAATTAATAAAAAAATTAATAATTATATGCATAAAGTTTAGCTTAAGCAGAAAGAGATAATAAGTGACTTAATAATTAAATCAATATGATTTAATTAATAAGTAAAAACTTTATTACTCTAACATTTGATTCATATATTGTGGTTGATATCTTGAATAATCATCAGCTAGATGGGGTTTCTTGGTAGTTGGCCTTAGTGGCTAAGAAAATCCTAAATCTTAGTAGATATTTTGATGGCATTTCATTTTTCCATATTACCAAGGAGTGGGATAAAGTGGTTGATTTCTTGGCTAAGTGGGCTTCTGAGAGTTTACAGGGTTCATATGTTGATAATTGGGAGGCTCTTCCTCTGGATCATTTGGAGACTCTGGTTTGTTAATTGGAGAGGATGAAATATCGTAATTGCTCCTTTTAGAGTTGGTGCTTTCTCTTTTTCGAGGCTTGTGTGAACTTGAGGCCTTTTTATTTATATTATTTTACTTCTCTTGAATAAATTTTTACCCCTTTTGTTTTAAAAAAAAAGTTTCTTGTCAACAATATATCACTATAGTTGGTTTTCCTCTTTTATTAAAATGTGTCATTTTCTTCTCAATATTTTACTTATTTTTTAAATTTATTTTTGAAAGGTCTATTATCATAATTTACACATAATAATAGAAGAAATTTATAGAATGCTTCTAAATATTCATTTATTAAATAATGTTTTCATTTTTTTTTACACCTTGATTATAAATCCCCATATATACTATGAGCCTTGAATTTGATGAAACCTATCTAATCATATATTGCTTATTATCTTTATTTTACTTATATATTGAATATATCAATGGAGTTAGATATAGAGGATAAAATTGCAAATGAAAACATTTTTAATCTATGAGTTAATAAAATCTAATATATTTATAATAAAATCTTTATTATATAATTTTTCATAATTGACTTTATAGAAAAATTTATAATTTTATGTGAGTTGTGCAAATGAACGAAATATCATAATCCCTTAATGAAATGATCTACAAGAGAAGATTTTTAGTTTTAAATATTGAGAAAGATTGTGAATCCACATTAGAAGATCTTGAAGAGTGGGCACAATTTGTTATGAACATCTCAACTTTTTATATAAAAGTTGACCCCATTGTAAATGGTCATCATATGACTCACAACATATAAGCTCTTCAAGCCAAATAATCTACTTCTAAATTGATATAATAGATGAAAATCTAAAATAAATATTTCATACTCCTAAATGAATGAAAAAAATGATAGACAACCTCTACCCTTATTGACCCCTCCTCTTTCTTTGTATTTATCCTTTGATTTTGGTGCCTTATCTTGTATTTTTAGTGTGTTGTGTTGCATGTCAAAGTAAATCACATGAATAAAAATTACACTAATGAAAGACAATGGATCTTGGACCACAATATAATCATCTCAATATGGATTTGTTTTAACATTGCTTCATTTCTTTATGCACGAAGAATGGAGTCATCTTAAGACATGTATGATGCCTATTTAGAATGAAACATATTTGAGTTTATCTCAATTGTAGCTAGCCAATTTTGGAGTACGACCTATTACAATCATATCAAGAAAATATTAATAACATGATCCATAAGACATTTTGGAGAAGAAATTCTAACCTTTAAATAAAAAATTATTTAATTATTATTGTTGAAAATCTATAACAATATTGTTAATGAAATAATGAGTGAATCATAATATTTTGAAATTGAACTATTAATTCAAATCTATTAGCATCTTCTAACCTGATTTTCCAATCTACATATCACCTAAATTGGAAGAGCTAAAGTAATAGTAAGCACCATTAAATGCAAAAACATGAATTCTTAAAAAGAAAACCAACCTTTTCAAAATTGATTAATTATATTGAACAATGATAGTTTAGTGGACCATGGTATCCTAGAAGAGATCAAAAGCAAAAAAGGTAAGCTACTAAATAACTTGACAAGATAAAAGAGCTATTATAAAAATTTGTGATTTCTCTATCATAGCCAAAAGTAGATAAGGAGAACATTTTGTTTTTGTGGTCTATCTTGGATTTTTAGTGTGTTGTGGTTCATGTCAAAGTAGATAAGTGAATAATAATTAACTAATAAAAAACAATAGATCTTAGACCATAATATATTTATTGTAATATAACCTTTTTAAAAATATTTTAATCTCATTTCAAACCATATACCAAGTTTAAATAATTAATTATATAATTATTATTGTTAAAAATCTGTAACAACATTATTAACAAAATAATGAACAAATTTTAATGTTTAAAAATCTAAATAGCAATTCAAATCTATTAACATCTTCTAATCTAATTTTCCAATCTACATATAAGTAAACTAGAAGAGCTGAACTACTAATAAGCACTATTGTCTGCAAAACATGAGTTCTTAACAATTCCAACCTTCAGAAAATCATTTAATTATATATAAGAGTGACAGTTAAGTGGACCATGGTATCCCAGAAAGAGACCAGAAGCAAAAAAGAAAGGAACTGAATATCTTGACAAGATAAAAGACTTAGTATAAAAATATGTGATTTCTCTATCATTGTCGAAAGTAGGAAAGGAGAACATTATAGAAAAGGAATAAAAGCGTCTCAAAGAAAAACAAATCTGTGCTTTCATGAACGGTGATGGCTGATGCTATTTTTCAGCTTTTTAATTGTAAAAGTCAAATCAGAATTTTTTATTTTCATGGAGTACTTTCAATATTATTTTACTTCTGCAATAATATCTTGAGGATCAGCTTTTGATAGGATTCATTATTCCTTTTCTCTCTTTCTTTAAATGGCAGGAGGTGGTGGGCAAACAGTCAGTTTTGGTTTCTAAAACAATGGGCTATAATAAACTGTTTGTACATGTTTGAAGCATTCTATTCTACTCATTTCTTTGACATTTTCAGTAGCGGCAAACTGAAAAATGATGAAATCTCCATATAAGATCCCAACAATATAGGAAAAAATGTTTAATATAACATGGTGGGACTGCAGAATTGGAATGCGACAGTTCTGTATTAATGAGTCTCTGAAAATTTTGATTTTTAAACTTTTATGAATGATGGATTGTTTCTACTTTTCCTTTTGTTTTTCAGTTGTTTTGGGTGGAGTTGGTATGCCTAGGCTTTCCCATAACTATAATTAAAAAGTTGTCACTAGTCTCTAAGGAATACAATACTCAAACGTACGTTTGCATGGCAAGTTGTGGTCTTCAGTGCTCCACATTCTTATATTCATTAAGATAATCATGCATCTTATTATACTCCTTGTGTTAGTGCTAATACAATACCATCATCAAATATTTATTGTCTAATACGATTAAATATTTCTTCATTAACATAATGATGCATCTTATTATATTCCTTGTGATAGTGCTAATATTACATTATCAAAGATTTTCTTAAATAATTTAGATTTTGTTATGTAGAGCATATTATATTTTGTATTTATATAAATAAGTAAAATCATGAGAGCTGAACAAGTGAATATTATATATTTATAGGGCAGGTGAATATAAAAAGTGGATAAAAGTGAGAAGTATGGAAAGATATATATTACATAGATACAATAGTGTAAGTGAAACTAATTTATGTAAAATTGCACCATTATGTTTATGTATAAATAACTCTCCTCAAAATAAGTATAAAACTAAATACGCTATGACACAAGCATACAACTTCCATCATACTCCAAAAATATAACCTAACTTTATATCATATTTATTATCAGATTAGTATTGGTTACTCATTAACTTAATGAACTCTATTAGACTTTATCTAAAACTCATAATTTCAAATATTGTCGTAAAGAATGTGGAGTTAGTTAAATAGATCAAATTAGATTGTGTATTAATCGGAATAAGAATTTTTAAATGAATTTGGATTTAGTTAATTAGAAATTTAAATAGATTTTATATTTATGAGAATAAGTAAATTATAAGAGTAACAAATAAGTGAGTGTGATGGATGAATAAGAAATGTAAACATGGGAAAGTAGATGAGTATGAGATAAATGCAAATATTTGAATTAGGTGGATGTATCATCTTAAAATGGAAGCACCCATGATAAGACTTTTTAGCCCTCTTTGTTGGGATGTCCTAGGCCATCTTGAATGTCTTCATAATGATTGGATGTCCTCTTTTTCCCTTGTGCTTCATGTACCCCTGTTACCTATGCATTTTTACTTGTATTTTCTCTTTCCCCAAGATCCCGGGCAAAAAATCGCATGGTGAAACCACTTGAGGGTAGGTCGAGGTTGGCCTAGCTCCTAGGGTGAGGCCGAGGTCAGCCTCCCCCAAAGATTCATTGCCTCAAGATCCCGATCCCGTTTCAAGGTTCAAAATTATTTTCCTGCCTTATGTAGTCAACCATTTTTAATTTCAATCGTGAAATTGGTGTAAAATGAGGCCTACTCACTTCATTTTGTCCATCCAAGTTATCCATCAATTGAGAAAAATATATATCCAAGCATTGAAGACATTCTTGCAATCATTCAAGGCATCCATTGGAGATCAAGAGTTCAAGTATTCAAGAAACTTAAGGAGATATGTTAAGGAGCTTTGCAATATCATCTACAAGCATCGCAAGAGCATTCATAAGAATTTTTTAGGAGCATTGAAGAAGATTCTTTCACAACCTTTCAAGACTTCAAGCATTCAAGATCTTTTGCATCTAAGGAGCTTTCAAGGAGTTCACTAGAAGCCTTTTCATCATCTTTCCATGAGCTTCCAAGTCTCTTTCAAGATCTAGCTTCTTTCTTCATGGAGATAGTTGAGTTGGCCATCAAATAGGGAAGATCCACATTCATACATTCAAGATCTACCTTCATATTTTTACCTACATCCTTCTTCAAGGAGATTCAAAAGCACATACATACATGAGGTTTCTGATTTGCATTGATTTCAGTTCTAGGTTTTTGGTGTTGAGTCAAGGATATCACATCATCATAATTTATTTTATGTTAAACACAATTGTATGTTCATTGATATAATATTCTTCATTGTTAGATCTACTTCTACTACTTCCTAGCATTCTCTTTCATTGTCTCAATTTTAAGGTTAAGGTCGATTCCTAAACTGGGTCCTGACCAAGGAAATCCCCTCTCCAACAAAAAAAACTATTTTCCCCTTGTGTGGGTGTAGGTTACAGGTGCCTATTCAGATTTAGAGCTTTCAAAAATATTTCTTTATTAAAATATAGATCTCAGGAAAACTTGCAGATCAGATGGAGGCCAATTTTGGCCTAGACCTGGGTATATTTTCCTCCAAGTCCCCATAGCCCCTCTAGGTTGACCTAGTCCTGAGGCTTCTAGATTTCTGGGTTTTGCAGATCTCAGTATTTTTCTCTTGAATCCTAATTTATTTGAGATTTTGACACAATCTTCAAGTGCATTCTCAGGTTTGTATTTTAAAGGTGAGTTGGATTCATTTCTTGATTTCATCTCTTTCCTTTCATAGATTTCCTTTGCATTCTAGTTTCAATCCCCTCTTGTAGGGAAAGGGAAAATTTAATCCAAGAAAACCTCCCCTTTGTGAAGGTTACACATTAGCACTTCCTCTTTGTGTTAATCGAGCCTCCTTTGGTGTTGGACTCTTGGTATTCTCCCTTCTTGTATAATAGGATAGGATCTCATTTTACCCTATACATTTTGGTGAACTTATCTCTTTCATTCTATATCCTTTTGATTGGGTAGTTGGATTTCCTTCACATTCTTGTCTGTTCACCTTCACTGTACATTTCAAGGTGAACTTAACTTATGACATTTCTTTCTTTTTGGTGTTAGAATACATTGTATGCATTGCATTATACATTCATCTTTGAAATGTATTGTGAAAAGTATAAAATAATTGCATCTTAGATCTAGGTGATTCTTAGATTTCATTGCATTTTATCTAAAATAATACTAAAAAACACAAAATATTTCATTTATAGTCACTACATTTCATTTTCAATAAAATTTTTTCCTTCACTTGTTAGTTCCTTTTCAAGTTCTCTTTAATATATTGAGGATGAATTAGTTCTTTGTTTCATTAATTTCCATAATTATCATCCTAACCAAATTTATCCCAATCCTAAGGACATTGTGATCACCACCATTCCTTATAAATATCTCCCTCTTTCCAGAAAGGCCTTCAATAATATTGATGATATCTCTTCTCTATTTTTTCTTCCTTATAAGGATGGTTTGGTGCAAGAGGTTGGTGACGTGATTATTTATCCTAATGATAAATCCTTTCCTATAATTTTCATTAAAATCCCTTTTGTAGATGAGGATTTGATGAGTTATGTTTTTCCTTCTCCTAGACATATCTTACCATAGAAGATGACATCCATAAGGCCCTTCCTAAGAAATATTTCCATCTCAGTAAACCTAATAAAGTCAATACTATTCAAGATACTTCTCAAACCACCTTTGGGATTTTTGAAACAACTATATCTAATGGATGTGTGGATATTTTTTGGTCCTCTTTAGATTTCAATCCTCTCCACCCTAAAGGAGTATCTTATCTTATTAATGACAATTTGTTTTTCAAAAGAGCCTTTAGGTGTCCTACCTTCTCATTTTCACTCTATACATTCTCCTCCTAATTTATCCTCACAACAAGAATCTATTTTGTTTAAGATTACTAAGGCCAACTTGATTACTTATCCCTTGATAACTTAGCACAAAAATAGAAAACATAAAAAAGGATATCCTTCTATTTGTATATTCATCAAATCCCCGGTCATAGGACTAGTTAGTGTTATGATTCAAAGTGTAAAATTCAAGAATTAATTGATTTTGGTTTAATTTAAATGGAATACAATGATGAATGACAACTTTTTCATGGTCATTCTACCTAGTATATATATACATTCCTATTATGTTTCTCCTCACTATGTGACATTTCTAGCCTATCCTATGTGGGCTCAATGTTCTACTTTGTGAGAAACATAATAGTTATTTTCCTTGTCTTCTCATTTGGGGCGAACGGGTCTTATATCATTCTCTTTTTTATCTTATAGGTTCCATTATCTCTCCTTTTTTACTTGTTTCTTTTATATTATGACATTCTTTCCTGCATACATTTATTGTTTTACATAAGGATTAACATCTAGAGTGCAATCTTATGCTTGCTTGAAAAAACGTGTCTATTATATAAATAGGAACCCCTTGGGGGCATAATGTGTCCTTCCATTTCTCTTTGTATCCAATACATCTTGTGTTCTTGCATCTTTTATATTATAATATTCTTTCTGGCATGAATTTGTTGTTTTACACAAGAATTTTCTCTTTTTTAGGAGATTTACATTGCAACTAGAAACCTTATATTTTCTTGAAAGTGCATGCTTATTACAAAATACCTATCAGTAAGAGAATATATTGGATCATCTTTCCCTCTCTCTAAAGGATCACCTATCTCTTTGTTGTTCATCCCTTTTATACTATGATGTCCTCACTAATTGGGAGTGTATATCTTGTATAATTAGATTGACTGCTAAGTTGACATAATGTGACATCCTTCCTTCTTTATTTCATCTCTCTATGGATTTGAATTATTTTATGATACACTCTTCTTTCTTTGGTATTTGATACTTTGTTTCATGCAAGACATGAATATGTATCCTTAACAAACTCTCTTCATGTCATAAAGGGAAATGTTTATCATTTATGATCATCCATAGCATTTTATTTCTCTCTCCTTGATGATTTGTTACTTTCTAGATGATATCTCTTCAAGCATATATGTTTCTTTAAGATTTGTTCTTATAACCTATTCTTGGATTATCATATCTCTTGTAAGGTTCCTATCATTTGGGGTTAATTCTATATTTCCTTCATGCTTAGGGGTCAAGGTTTCTTTTTATCTCCCTTTGTCTAAGGATTTACTTTCCTTATTATAGTGGCATTTGTTTATTATATGTGATATTATTTTATCATAAGGAATTATTATTTTTATTAAGATTCCCTCTTATATGAAAGAGTTGTATGTCCTAATTCATCACCTCTTCTTTATTTGCAAAACTATGTTCATAATAAATATTTTGCCTCACTTTGTGATTCAAAGTTTGTTATCCTTCATAAAACATTCTTATTTCACTTGGTAATTGGGGGATAAATAGCTCAATTTTTTGTTCCCCTCTTCATCTTGGACATTTTATCTTTTTTGAAGCACTCCTCTTGAAGGTAGATGTCTTGTAAGAATGATTTATTCCCTTTTAGGATCCTCTTCTTATAAGTGATATATCCTTTTGAATGATTATCTATGTTCTTAATTTGTAAGGGTCAATATAGTTCATTAAGAATATGGCATATATTCTTTCTTTAAGGATATGTCCTTGTTGAAGTAGGTATCCTTGATTCTATTCCTTATTATGTCTACCATGTAGACATCATAAGGAGGGGAGCATACATATAGCCTCCCTTGTACTATATTTGTGCTTTTTATTTTTAACATTTTTTGTTTCTTGCAGCATGATGCTAAATCCCGAATATGGTATAAGTAAACACTTCTCCATCCCTAGGATACACATTCACAAACACAAATACACACCATAGTTATAAGATGACATTGATATGTGTTGTACACAAAGCCTCCAGAAGGCCCACACATACACTAATACATCATAAGATGCACACACATTTACATGTATGTACACATGAAAAGTAGCTAGAAGGCACAAAGATTTAAAGGATTGACTATCAGGAATGCACAATTGTTAGACTATTCAATCGTATGCTTTTGTGGTTCATGTTATGATACACACATCTTACGAGGTGTGGTAATCACGTCTCTCTCTCTCTCTCTCTCTCTCTCTCTCTCTCTCTCTCTCTCTCTCTCTCTCTCTCTCCTCTCTCTCTCTCTCTCTCTCTCTCTCTCTCTCTCTCTCTCTCTCTCTCTCTCTCTCTCTCTCTCTCTCTCTCTCTCTCTCTCTCTCTCTCTCTCTCTCTCTCTCCCCCTTTCTCTTTTTCTTCCATGATAGTAGGATTAGATCATGGAGTTTATATCATCTATGATGTTGCCTTTTTATTTTTTATGTGATAATTTATTCTCTTGCAATATTCTTCCAAACATGATATTATTTGATGAGGCATTTCCAATTGAGGTCTCTTTCACTAGTTGATTTGGATTTTGTTTTAGTACTAACCCCTTTTTCTTTTTGTCTTTTGTTTTTTAATTTTTTCTTTTTTTTCTTTCTTTCTTTCTTTTTTCATGCCCTTGTGCATGGGTATGGAGTTACAATCCTTGGTTTTAGAGCCTATGTCCTTATATCTAATGATTTTCTATCTATTTTAAATTTTTAAGAGTTTACCTCTTCTTCTCTCTCTACCTTTACCACATGAGTATGACTTGCCCCATACTCCCACTCACCTAAGGGTAGGCTAAGGTTGTCCTAACCTATTGGGGATAGGCCAAAGTCATGATATCCCCTATGGTGAGGTTGAGGTTTTCCTCACCCCGAGCTGGATTTCCACAGGATCCTAGGCCCATTTCGGGGTTCAAGATTACTTTCCAACCTTGTGTAGTTAGCCCTTTTCAATTTTACTAGTCCTATTCACTTCATTTTTTCCATCCAAGTTATCCATCAAATTTATTCATCCAATTTATGCATCAAATTTATCAATCCAAGTTATCCATCAATTGAGAACATGCTATATCCAAGAAATGAAGACATTCTTGCAATCATTCAAGTTGTCAATTGAAGATAAAGCATTCAAGAAATCAAGTGTTCAAGAAAATTAAGGATATATGTTCAATATATTTCAAATTTTGTCTACAATAATTCCAAGAGAATTCATAAGAGGTTTCTAGGAGCATTGAAGAAGATCATTTTGCAACCTTTCAATACTTCAAGCATTTGAAAGATATTTTGCATCCAAGGATATTTCAAGGCTATTTGAAGGAGTTCATTGGAGTCCTTTTCATCATACTTCCATGATTATGCATGTATATTTTAAGATCTAGATTCTTTCTTCAAAGGGATATTGGAGTTGGCCATCAAGGAGGGAAGATTTGCATTGATACATTCTAGATTTACCTTCATATTCGTACCTACAAACTTATTGAAGGTGAATTAAAAACACATACATACATGAGGTTTTTGATTTATATTGATTTATGTTCTAGGTTTTTGTTGTTGTGTCAAGGCTATTGCATCATCATAATTGATTACATGTTAAAGACAATTACATATTCATTGATATAATATACTTTATTATTAGATGCATTTCTACTACTTTCTAGCATTGTCTTTCATTTTCTCAATTTTAAGGTTAAAGTTAATTCCTAAACTATGGGCTTGATAGAGGAAAGACCCTCTCCAAAAAAAAAGTAATTTTTTTGTTGTGAAGGTGCAGGTGACAGATGTAGATTCAAATTTGGAACTTTTAGAAAAAAGGTATTTATTATAGATCCAGATCTTGGGAAAACCTACAGATTAGGTGGAGGATAATTTTGGCCTAGACCTAGGTGGATTTTCCTCCAAGTCACCATAGCCCCTCCACATCGACCTAGTCCTAAGGCCTCCATATTTCTTGGTTTTGCATATCTCAGTTTTCTTGTTTTAGATTGACATAGTTTTCTAACACATTCTCAAGTTTTTATTATCAAGATGATTTGGCTTCATTTCTTGATTTCATCACTTTCCTTTCATATATTTCCTTTGTATTCTAGTTTCAATCTTCTCTTTTAGGGAAAGGAATAAGTTAATCCAAGCTAGCCTCCCCTTTGTGAAGGTTACACATTAGCACATCCTCTTTGTGTTAATTGGGCTTCCTTTGGGGGTCGACTCTTGTTATTCTCCCTTCTTGTGTAATGTGATATGATATATTTTCCCCCTGTACAGTTGATAGAATAGTGTAAAAGACTCAAATTTTTATCACATCACACTATTTTAAATATGTCCATGCACTAAATAGCTACTATAAAAGTAAGTACAAAACTAAATAGGTTATGACAAAAATTATATCATGTTGATTATAAGATGGGTGATGATTACCTATTTAGGTAAAAAAAATAACTTATTATCATATTAGGAAAATAGTAAAATAATTGTAGTTTAGGTATTTTTTAATAAAACTTTTTCCTTATTTTTATCATATTGATGAAAATAGTATTGTAAAAGAGACAAATAATTTTTTGATACAAAAACTTAGATTACTAAGTAAATGTAAGTTATATTTATGCATGAATAAATTTAAATTAATAAATTATATTTAGGGGTGATAAAATAAGATAGCCATAGAAACAATTTTATGAATGAAAATGCACTAAATAATGAGATTGAATTGAAATTTTCAATTGAAAAATAAATTATCTAAAAAAGGAGTTTAGAGTTTATTATGTTTAAAAATTAAGAAAATGTATTGACACTAATTATATTGTTTTTTGAGTCAAACTCATTGACCCATGTTTCATAAGTAGTGGTTCACACAAACCCATCTCTCATTAGAATGAATGGAACACTTAGCACTCATTGGATCTAGGTGATGCTCATAGCGGTGAAGCACTGGGACTTCCTGGGAGGTCACCCATCCCAGTAGTACAATAGCTTGAGAGTGCTTATCTACATAGTTTCCTCCATGGTTAAACGTACTCTTCTTGAAACCCCATTTGTAAAAACTTAACCAAGTGTTGTGCCTTATGAACCACTCATTAGAAAGCCCCTTAAGCTCATCAATTGAGAATTAGGAGATATTTTCCATAGCAAGTCAACGTGTCATATTGCTATCAGGATTCAATAGTGTAGTTTTTTGAGTCAAACTCATTGACCCATGTTTCATGAGTAGCGGTTCACATGAACCCATCTCTCATGAGAATGAATGGAACACTTATCACTCAATGGATCTAGGTGATGATCATAGAGGTGAAGCATCAGGACTTCCCAAGAGGTCACCCATCCCAGTATTACTCCATCTTGAGCACACTTAACTATGGAGTTTCCTCCATGGTTAAACCCACTCTACTTGTAACCCGATTTGAAAAACATTCACCAAGTGTTGTGCCTTATGAAACACTCATTAGAAAGCACCTTAAGCTCATCAATTAATAAGTAGGAGATATTTAGCACAGCAAGTCAAAGTGTGATATTGCTATCAGGATTCAACTGTGTACTTTTTTTAATCAAACTCATTGACCCATGTTTCATGAGTAGTGGTTCAAATGAACCCATCTCTCATGAGAATGAATGGAACACTTAGTACTCATTAGATCTAGGTGATGCTCATAGAGGTGAAGCAATGGGACTTCCCAAGAGGTCACCCATCCTAATACTACTCTATCTTGAGTGCGCTTAACTAAATCATTTCCTCCATGGTTAAACTGACTTTCCTTGCAACCCCATTTAAAAAACATTCACCAAGTGTTGTGCCTTATGAACCACTCATTACAAAGCCCCTTAAGCTCATCAATTGATAAGTAGGAGATATTTTCCATAGTAAATCAAAGTGTGATATTGCTATCAGGATTCAACTGTGTTGTTTTTTGAGTCAAAATCATGGACCTATGTTTCATGAGTAGTGGTTCACATGAACCCATATCTCATGAAAATTAATGGAACACATAGCACTCATCAGATCTAGGTGATGCTCACAGAGGTGAAGCATCGGGACTTCTTGGGAGGTCACCCATCCTAGTACTACTCCATCTTGAGCGTGCTTAATGATAGAGTTTCCTCCATGGTTAAACCCACTCTTCTTGTAACCTCATTTGAAAAACCTTCACCAACTATTGTGCCTTATGAACCACTCATTAGAAATCCCCTTAAGCTCATCAATAGATAAGTAGAAGCTATTTTCCACAGCAAGATAAGTAGCAAAATATCTCCTACTTAACAATTGATGAGCTTAAGGGGATTTCTAATGAGTGGTTCATAAGGCACAACACTTGGTGAAGGTTTTGCAGATGGGGTTGCAAGTAGAGTGGGTTTAACCATGGAGGAAACTCCATAGTTAAGCATGCTTAAGATGGAATAGTAATGAGATGGGTGATATCCCGTGAAGTCCCGGTGCTTCACCTCTATGAGAATCACCTAGATCCAATGAGTGCTAAGTATTCTATTCATTCTCATGAGGGATGGGTTTGTGTGAACCACTGCTCATGAAACATGGTTCAACGAGTTTGACTCAAAAACTACATTATTGAATCCTAATAGCAATATCACATTTTGACTTTCTATGGAAAATATCTCCAACTTATCAATTGATGAGCTTAAGGGATTTCGAATGAGTGGTTCCTAAGGCACAACACTTACTGAAGGTTTTGCAAATGGGGTTGCAATAAAAGTGGGTTTAACCATGGAGGAAACTTCATAGTTAAGCGTGCTCATGCTAGAGTAGTACTAGGATGGGTGACCTCCAGGAAAGTTTCGATGCTTCATCTTTGTGAGCATCACCTAGATCCAATGAGTGCTAAGTGTTCCATTCATTCTCATGAGAGATGTGTTCATGTGAGACACTACTCATAAAACATGGATCAATGAGTTTGACTCAAAAAACTACACAGTTGAATCTTGATATCAATATCACACTTTGACTTATTGTGGAAAATATATCCTACTTATCAATTGATGAGCTTAAGGGGATTTCTAATTAGTGGTTCATAAGGCACAAAACTTGGTGAAGGTTTTGTAAATGGGGTTGCAAGAAGAGTGGGTTTAACCATGGCAGAAACTTCGTAGTTAAGCATGCTCAAGCTGCAGTAGTACTGGGATGGGTGACCTCTCGAGAAGTCCTAGTGCTTCACCTCTGTGAGCAACACCTAGATCCAATGAGTGCTAAGTGTTCCATTCATTATCATGAGAGATGGGTTCATGTGAACCACTACTCATGAAACATGGGTCAATGAGTTTGACTCAAAAAACTACATAGTTGAATCCTAATAGCAATATCACAATTTAAATTGATGTGGAAAATATCTCCTACTTAACTATTTCTATTTTTAAGAAGGAAAAATAGATTTTGAAGAGACCTTCAAACAATTTACATAAAAAGAACAAATACAAAAATAAAAATCAAAAAATAATTAACCATTCACATCAATAAACCCCTTCTAAGAACCCAATAGAAAATATATCCTAAACCATGATAAATATAAAGGAAAAAGAAAGAAATCTTCTTATTACACATTCTCAAGAAACTCTATACCTACCAAATGTAGCTTGACATTGTCCTCCTTCTTGGTAGCTCTAGTTCTAGTGTTAGGACATATTTTTCACTCTTATACCCAAGAAAAAAATTGACACTAATAATATAATTAGCATAGTTCTCATGCAAATCCTTTATGTTTCCTACAAAGTGTTTTGACATGCATAACACTCCTTTAAATAGTACATGTATTGACTAGGACTATATAGTTGAGATTATGTTTAATTGGCATGAGTTTCCTTTCAATATTGATTAGTTTAATTTTATTTTTTGTTTCTATTTATCCTACTCAAAAAAGTTAATAATAGTTTCACTTTTTAAATTAGATAAATATTTTCAATTTTTTTTCCATCGTCCAAAAAATTTCAACCATTTATGATAATTTCCCCATAACCCAAATAGGGAAAGTCATACAAAAAAGAACTTAGAATCTATATTGAAGAAAATAGATAACATACCATAATAGATAACACAAGATATGCCTGGAAAATCACTCAAGTGTAAAATATCCAGCCTATAAAAATGTCCATAACTCATGTATTAATTAATAATTAAATTACTATAATACGTATTCAAAGTTTCCATGAACAATTTGGAAACAGCAAGCTCTTTACATGAACTCCATGTGAATAGGCATGCAACCACAAATCACATCCATGCTTCAAACCCTCATAAATGGAAACTAAAAAATAATCTCTCACAAGACAATTCATTAACTGAAATACCCAAACTTAGTATCTTTCTTTTATAGGCACAAGATTGCATAAAACCACCAAAAGGGTATTAAATAAATAGTGTGACTAATACAATAATCTTCCAAAGCCATTTCCCCTCTCTTTTATTTTATAAAATTAATTTTTAATAATGTTAAATATTTTGGTAATATGTAAAACCACATTAAATATTTATCCCTATGTTATAAATAAGACATAGAGTGACCCTAATAATTTTAAACCCATGTGATGCATGTATTCTTAGATCCTATAGATGCACCACAAATTATACTATATTATATTATATTATATTATATTGTAGATGAGGAAAACATAAAATTTTGTGATCAAACTCAAACATGCAAAGGTTTTTGTTTTTTTAGGCAAAAGTGGGTAAGCCACTATAATATTTTATTTATAAAAAAATGATTCAAAAATAGCTCAACTGGGAAAGAATCAGGAAGAAAACCTGAAATCGTCACTTTAGTACATAATCAAAATGTCAAATAATTACAATTTTGATCGAGGATGACTACGCATCATAAATACATTATGGAGTATAAGCTACCTCCCATGACTAGACATCCGAATTACAAAATCACTTGTGAAAATGGATTATCACCAGATAATCAAATTATCAAAACATAAAAAAAACCCAAAAAATTCAACTCCATTACTCACTCCTCCATGATGTCACAATCTCGAGAGCCATTGCATGACTTAGGATCAACTCTAGTCCTAGCTTTGAGCTGCCCATGTTCTGAGACATCCTGATCACTTGAAATCCAGCAA
Source organism: Chamaecyparis obtusa (assembly GCA_027943335.1). Taxonomy (NCBI): domain Eukaryota; kingdom Viridiplantae; phylum Streptophyta; class Pinopsida; order Cupressales; family Cupressaceae; genus Chamaecyparis; species Chamaecyparis obtusa. The sequence continues at coordinate 43,310 of BSBK01006265.1, read as the reverse complement.
TGTTCTGAAACCATACCCCAACCATGATCACACTGAGGAGACATTGTTGAGCCCCATACAACACATTCTTCCACTAGTATTTTGGGAGACCAACCCGACCCAACTTGCTCAGTATCATGAAGAGACTACAATTGGGAAGAAGCCAGAGATAGCCAAGCATTCCACTCAGCCCCCCTTGCAATCAATCGAGTTGATGGTGCCTGTTGTGGACCCAGAGTTTGAGGCAAATTTGAAAATCTTAGCAGGTCCAATAATGCATACCCAACTTTCCTCTCTCTATCCTCCAACTGAAAACCAAGAGTACAAGCAGTGACCTGTAATGCAACTTTCATGTGGGAGGGGCTACATTTTTCTACTACCTTTTTTAGGGCTTCATATGTGACCAGGGCTTCATGCTTTTGAAGCAATTGTGAGTCAAAGAATAAGCCCCCCACCAATGCTAGTCCTCTCCAAAGATCATATTTCTACATAGCCATAGTTAGTTTATTGTCCATAGTAAACTGTGGCCATATTACCTTGTAAGCCAGCGACTGAAGGAGCTGAGGAGACTGCATTATGTCCATAGCATTGGAGAGAAAAATGGAAACTATATTCGAAGGATATAGGAAATGCATTGCGGAGGATACCAAGAATTCTTCACCAATTACTTGCTTGATAGACCACCGAATTGAGAGAGAATGTATGATAAACATCATATCCAAGGCCGAGTCATCCACTTGAACCAGTAACACAATTTCATCAATACTTGGTGGGATCCAGATGCGATAGTTCTTCAACAGAATCTCTCGATGTTGTTTGTTACAAGACTCACAAAAGGCAGAGCCATCTATCATCTTTGACATTTTCACAACCTGAATTCAAGAAGCAAGTTGTATCCTGATATATAGCCTGAAGATGTACTGTTAGTAATTGATAATTATGAATAGATATGGAAAATCCCCATCCGTATATGTCCATAATGAAGTGGAAATAAATATTTTCTTTTGCACCTGGGAAGCCATGTGAATAGTGTATGGAAAATGTCTTGCCACATGCCTGCAAAATTTACTTCCAATCCCACTCATTAGTGACGAAATATTTCACACAAGGTAGTGACGTTGTCCAAAAAGAAGAACACTATTTGTTTCAATTCATATGGCAAGTGTTGTCATTTCCTTATCATACTCAATTTAATGATTTGAATGCTGACAGACATTCTTATCTATTTCAATTAACCTTTTAAGCTCTCCATGATTTTCAATCATAGATGTTGGGCTTAATGATGAAAACTCCAACCCATCACACCCCAAGTTTGAAAGATAATCTACGACTTGGTTACCTTCCCGCAACGTGTGTGAAATACACACATCCTGACATTCATCTATAGCCTCAAAACTTGACTTAAAATATATTTTAGTTTCCATGAGTATGATTTTCTATGAATACAGGCATTTGTAATGACTGAAGAATCACCTTTGATATGCAGCAATCGATACTTGCCCTACTTAGCTAGAATGAGGCCTGCAAGTAGAGCTTGAACTTCCCCCATGTTATTAGTACCAGCAGGCAAAGGGGCTATTGTGATAGTAACTACTTTACCTTGAGTGTCCCAAATACACACCCCCAAACCTGATATTCTTGGGTTTCCTCGGGAAGCCCCATCAAAATTAAGCTTCATGAATCCCTCAGTCGGAGGTCTCTAATGCACTTTCATCCAAGATACTAATGTAGATGTAATCTTATTACTCTTCCAACCATTTGGAATGATTAACTATCTCCATTCCTGAATCACTTTAGAATCCCATGAAGTAACAATAGGATTATATTTGCAGCTTCTTAGACTCACATTAGTCACTTCTAATATAGATCTTTCAATAACCTCCAAGACTTTGTCAATATGAGATGTCTCTTTCCTAAAAATATGCTTGTTTCTTTCCCACCAAATGGCCTAAATATTTAACTTATTCAATATGAAACTCCAGCATTGGTTAGAAAATGGGCAGGTTAGAAGAAGATAATCCACAATCTATTCACATGCATTACAAAATAAGCAATTAAATGATGGGGCAATGTGCAATCTGCTCAACCTGTCACTCGTCAAAATCCTATGCTTAATTGCAAGCCATCAAAACATCTTTCCTTTGGTAGCACAACATGGTTCCAACAAAATGAGAATGATCTACATGGTACTTTATCCATCCCAATTTGCTACAATATTTTATAGGCCTCTTTAACTATATAGTTTTCGTCCTTAGTTGGTGCCCAAAGTAACTTATCTACAGAGCCTGAAATAAATACTTGTTGAGAGGCCAATATTTTTTTGAATTGAATTTTATCCTGACTTGACAATGGTAGCTCATCTAGGTTTTTCCAAGTAACCTTGCCTGAAATTATGCAGACAACAACTACATATTGATTGAGTTGTGTGCCCCAATGATTTTCTGAGACAGCTATGATGTCTTGAGAAATTGTACTTTTTGATAAGGGGGGTTGACCATTCCATGAATCTCTCTAGAAATTTACCATATTACCATTATTTATTTCCCAAGTAACATATTTTAGAACAATATCTCATGAAGACATCATAAAATCCCATATTATAGATCCTTTTGGAGGGTCTGAGATAGATAAAACTCTTGAAGGATCATTGTTGTCCAAATATTTCTACTACATAATCTTGCACCATGTGGATTGAGGTGTACTATACATTTGCCATACTAATTTGCCACCAAAAGCTTCATTTATTTTTGTTAAGTCGTGAACACCTACTCCTCCAACTGTCGTATATGTGCCATGTCTTGAAGGGATATAAGAGGGATTTTTCTTACTTCATTCATATTACATGACCAAAGGAAACCTCTAATCAGCTTTTGTATTTGATGTAGAATTTTGGGAGGGGCTTTTACGACTGTAAGATAGTAATTTGGAATTGCTGCTAGTATTGATTTAATGAGAAGAATTATGCCTGCCAAGGACAACCATTTGGCTTTCCAAGCCACAATTCTACTTTGAATATGTTGCAACACTGAAGACCAGTAGCTAGATTTATTTGATCCCATGAAGAATGGAATTCCAAAGTATATGGATGGTAGGAAATCCACTGAAAATCCTAGGATCCAAACTATTTTACCAGATATCACTTTATTAGTGTTAAAGAGATATATTTTAGACTTTTGCACATTGATAGCTTTCCTTGACACTTCTGAATAAAGTTGTAAGGAATACTTAATTTGGTGAGCCTCCTGGACTTGTGACAAACCAAATAGCAATGTATCATCTGCAAATAGGGAATAAGTGACAGATATATTTGTGCCAAAAATATGTGCACCCTACCACTTACCTAATTCATGTTGATGTTTGATAGTTCTACTGAATACTTTAGCCATGATGATGAAAAGTGCCAGGGATAATGGATCTCCATATCTAACTCCTTGCATTGATGAAAAGAAACCACCTGGCTTTCCATTTACTAAAACTGAAAACCAAGCCCCTGAGATACATGCCTTAATCCATTTACACCAACCTCTTGAAAATCCCATTTTATTTAATACTTGAAACAAGAGCTTCCAACAAAATCTGTCATATGCTTTCATCATATCTAATCTGATCACAAAGTTTGATGCTTGATTAGATTTTATTGAATGAAGAACCTCATGAGCCACTAGAGCTCCTTCCATAGTTTCTTGACCCGGGACAAAACCTCCTTGCTCCAAAGAAATAATGGATGGGATAAGATGTTGTAATCTTAAGTAGATGGCCTTAGTTATGATCTTATATGTCAGATTACATAAGGAAATTGGTTTGAAGTCAGAAAATGTTTTTGGTTCCTTGATTTTTGGAATTATTGAGATGTTCATAGTATTGAAATATTCTAGCATACTCTTATTCTTTCTTGAATCCTCCACTGCATCTAATAAATCCCAACCAATAGTAACCCAACAAATTTGATAAAAGAGAGAAAAAAGCCATCTGGCCCTCGGGCTTTATCTGGAGGAAAAGAGAAGACCACTTTTTGAATTTCTTGGATGGAAGAAGGGGCCATCAACATAGCATTTTCTTGAGATGACACCATATTTGGTATGGACTCTAGGAGGTCATTGACTTGTGAATCTGTGGGTGAAAGAGATGTGTCAGGAGCAAGAAGATTCTTAAAAAATATTACCCCTTCTTCAGGAATCAAATGTTCATTTGTTATGAGGTTTCCTGAAATAGCATCTTCAATTTGAAAAATGGTTTTAGTAGCTCTCCTTTGTTTGGTTGATGCATGAAAATATTTTTTGTTTCTATCACCTTCTTGGAGCCAAAGCTCTCTTGATTTTTGTCTCCAGTAGACTTCCTCTCTACTACACAACTCTTCCCAATCCTGCTGAAGTTGTTTCTGTCTTTCATAAGTGTCTTCATTCATACCATTTTGTATGATATTACTATAAACTTCTTCTAATTTCTGTATGACTTCTTCTTTTTGTGTAAAGACATTCTTGAAGACTTGATGATTCCAATTTCTAATTTGGATTTTAACAAATTTTAGTTTCATAGCAAATTGGTGCATCGTAGTTCCTACAACATACGATGCACTTTTCCACCATTGCTGAATATGATGCAAAAATTGAGGATGGTGAAGCCACATCCTTTCAAACTTGAAAGAAGAATGGAATTGAATATCATCACCTTTGTCAGCTTGTGTGATACTTATTGAAATTGGGAAATGATCGGAGCTTGGTAAGGAGAGAATGTCTGATGTAATATCCATATTCTTAAGTTTCCAATATTGTGATAGGAGGAACCTATCCAGGTGAACAACAATATGTGCAAAACCAGACCTCTTATTTATCCAAGTAAAGGACCCATTTGTCAGATGGATATCCATGAGATTATTGTTATCCACAAAGAAATTGAAATCTTGTATAGTTTTGAGGGGAGGAACAATACCCCCTATTTTCTCCTCCTAAGAAAAAATTGCATTGAAGTCTCCCCCAAGAATGACATTTTGAGAATCTTGAATCTGAATGCACTGGGTAATATTGTCCCACACTCTAGCTTTTTCCTGTGTTGAATTAGGGCCATAAACATTGACCAAAATAAAAGAGGTATCAAAAGAAAAAAATTTCAACATCTACCAATTATTCTCTTGATGAATGAGTTGTCCATTAATGGTTAGGGGATTCCATAATACTACAAGTCCTTCAAAGGCTCCCAATCCTAGAGAATGCAATGAGTTCCATTTATGCCATTTGGCAATGGTTTTTTCAAATGTGTCCTGGGAAAGCTTGGTCTCTTGAAGCATAACAATATCTATCTGCATAGAATCAACAGTTTGTTTGATCCTATGTCTTTTGTCAGAGGCATTAATGCCTCTAACATTCCATGAATTTAACTTCATTTTGGACAAGGAGAACATCTTGTTCTCCTTGTCGATCTTTTAGTAACAACAAATCTATCATCCAATGTAGTTTGAATGCCAACTGCTATTTCTGTCCTAGTCTTAGAACCCTTCAGTCTGCCTCTAGAATTTGGCATTTTGGGGAGATGAACGATTTGTGATGGAGTTTTCACAATTGACAGTGTCTATTGATGATCAAATGCCTACCCAATAGTAATGGGCTCAATATCCATAGATATATGTGGATTTAGTAAGGCATCTTCCTCCAACTGAATATTGGAAACTTGAGAGAGTAAGTTGTCATCTGATTTATGAACTTGTTGATAAACACAATTCTCCAACCCCAAGGAATCCTCATAAGGTATAATGTCAGACATTTCTAATTTCTCATGATGTAACCAGTGACTAGAATTAATTTGTGTGCTTTTTATTTTAGCACCAACAGATGAACCATCTCCCCTATCTATGATCATCTTTCTATAAGAGTGCTGAGTAGGATCCTACCTATATCAATACTAAAATTCAGTGAACAAATTGTTAATCACCGAGGAGTTGTTATCATTAATGATGACTCCTTCCCTTGCAATTCCAAAAATGATAGAAGTGGCTATCTTTGAAATAATTTGATCTCCTACTTGATGGATCTTCCACCCTATAGATGGAGTATTAAAAGCCAGTTGTCTAGGGAGAGAGGTAGCCAGACTAAAGATACTATTCAAAGATTTCTCTATCTGGAGGAATTGAGTATGGCAATGAGATTAACTAAGAATCATGTGGCAGTGGCAAGCATAATTTTTCTTCAAAAGAAAACTGTTGGAGGAATGGAATAATCTAGTTGAGAATGTGCACAAACTTTAAGCCTGACATGCAATTAACTTGTAAAATTGGTCAAGCTTCATGATTATCAATGTGCATAGGGGTTGACTGAATGGCTTGATCATGCAATTTAGATTTTTGAGTACACCGCATCGGATCAAAGCAATGATCCAAATAGATTACCATAATATCATTTTTCCATTCTTGGCACTGGGTGTTGAAATGACCAAGTCTATGTTGAAATTTATTAACTCTGACTTCATCTTGAATCTTGATTGACTGATACCAGTCGCCCCACTGAGATTTGAGAGATATTGTAGTAGGAAATGGTTTGCACTTATCAATAAGAAGACAAAATCTAGCTTCCAAGTGTAGGCAATCAAAGGGAATAAGGTCATGTTTGAGGAAAATTCCCAACTTGTTAGCTAAAATTTCAATGATCTTCAGATCTCGGTATTTAAGAGGTAGAAGAGGAAAATAGATCTAATGAGGAAAAGAATGAATTAATGAGTGCTGAGGATTGAAATTTGGTATCTAGATCATGGTGTGCATACCTGAACCCTACCAGAACCAACCTTCCTGCTTATGAATAGAGTTCCTATCCTCTTTAGATTCAAAGATGGCAACAAAGAACGTGGATTCCAGATCGATGAAGAAAATATCCTTTAAACCTGACCAAGAAGCAAATGCCCATTCCTTAATAATAGAAAATGCCAAGGAAGATGAAGAAAACTTACCAATGAGAGCAGATTGACGTAGGAGGCCAATAGAATGCTACAGAAAATGACCTGGTAGAGTGATCTTTAGTTGATTTGGACCACACTTAGAGGTTTGCAAGGAATCTTCTTGTCCCAAATCTTTCTTTTTCCATATTTGATTGGAATTTTTTGGATTGAAGGGGGCTCTGGATGAATCTGGAGTAAAAGGAACCTCCTTCCCAGTATTGCCATCCTTGTTGTCTGAATTTGGTGGAATATCATGAATATGTGCTAGAGAACTAAGGGGTACCCTCACAGATATAAAAAATGGGCTACTTTTGATGACCCCCATGAAAAATTCTACCACCTCGACTAGATTTCTTCCTCCTGGAGAAATGATTCCATCCTTTGTTTGCCCCTTCAGGCGCCTGAGCTAGATTTTTGAAAAAAATATTCTCCCACCCAAACTTTTTTTGAAAATACGGAAGATGCGCATGATGATCAGGGTTTTGTTTGGAGGATTCACCTTTTTCAAAAGTAGATGAGCCATGCTAGGGCCTCATTATAAAAAATTGCATGCTTCCTTTCATTGAGGGTTTTGTCATGGACCAGAGATCATGAAATTATGGATTTAGGAAGAAGGGTTTAGCTAGTTGTACTACAGCTTTACCATGAAAGATTGATTTGGAATCTTTGTGATCTGAAAGACCCTTGTTCAGATTTCTTTCAACAAAAGGGCATCTTTGAAAGTGAATGTCGAGATGATCAGATTGAGCAAGTTGAACCACATGCGTGGAAGAGAAGATACGAGCAATATCATTTCGCACAAATAGGGGTGCTTTTGAATGATGTACTCCATTTTCATGATAAAAATACTCAAATTTTTGTCTGTGTGGCTACAACTAACGCCCTCTCCCATGATGTTGCCAGCTATGAGCTATTATTCCCCTATCATGACAAGACTGCTAGAACTTTTCTTCTTGTGATTGCAACTATTGCGTGCTAACTATTGGTCACCTTTCTTGACATCCAGTCACTCCTATTCTCATTATTTCCTTCACTCCTATGCTTGCTCCTACACTCACCATAATCCCCATTTTTACTATGTTCACTTCTACATTCGCTTCTGCATTCACTCCTATGCTCGCTCCTGCGCTTGCTGCTACATTCGCTCCTATGCTCTCTCTTGTGCTCGCTCCTTCAAACATGAAAAGTTAGTGCAACATATATATGTATATATAAAATCCAAATATTCACAAAACCAAGCATATAAAAACTAACCTTAATCTATAATAATGATATCCTCATAACCTTCAATAGAGCCTAAAACAAGTGCACCGATAAAGACTTATTTGATTTTCTCTTTTTTGGAGATGTGGGTGTGCTCCCCTAAATAAAATTTTAGATCCCTAAATATAAGGTCAAAGATGGATGTTTGAAGCTACAATGCACTAGTGGAGACCAAATGGCTCACAAACTAGTATGAAGAACTAGAACAAGCAATGGTCTAAATGAAGATGGAGTTATTAAGTATAATATAAACATGATACTAGAATGAGGTGTAAACTATATTAACATGGATTATTGAGATTATTCTAGCATTCTATTGATACTCAATAGTTCAAACTAATAAATAAACTAACATGAATTTTCTATGAAAGTACTCTTAGAAATTTTAGAATGAAACTAACATGATAATAATGCACAAAACAATGGATGATTTTTTTTTTGGCAAGGGCTCTATTTATAGACTTTTGGAGAAACTTGGAGGCTTGGATGAGGTGACATATATGTGGCATCCACATATGAGACACATAGACTAAAGCGGATGGTCATTCAAAACTTAAACTTGAGACAATATGAGCATTTAAGGTTTGAAGGGCCCAATATTTATCACACATGTGTGAGAAACATTAGAGTAAGGCATGGGCGACAAGGTTGTAAGAAAAGAGTTGGGTCATTTAAGGAAGTTTGGTGGCTTCCTTGAGAAGAGTTTCTCACACATGTATGAGAAACTAATTGTGTGTGTGAATTTTGTACCTAGCTATAGACACAACACTTCAGTAAAACATTAGAGGTTAGCAAAAATCAAAATCTTGCAAATAATTGAAACTAAGCTAACTAGGCGATTTACTACCTTCTAGTAGGTGTGAGTATGATGTTCTTAGATTGGAATCGAGATCAGTGACAATGCAACACCTAAATGAAGAATTTAATGCTAAATAATGAAAAACTATATGAATGCAGATGTAATCTATATTTTTGGATTTTTTATGCAATAATATGAGAAAATTGTATGAATCTAAGCTATATGAATGAAATTAAAATTGAATGCAAATTTAATCTAAGAATGCTATGGATGAATATGAAAACTATGATATGAAACTATGCAAAAACTATGATCAACTATGAAAGATCTCACAAATTGCCTATCTCAAGTGCTCAATCCTTCAATCGCCAATTCACTAGAGTAATTGTGCAAATTTGAGTGTTGATAATTATGAAGAGCTGAGCCTTGATTTTAAAGAAATCTAGGGCTTGAAGATGCATGAGAAAAACCATAAATCACTCTTGATAAACTCGGGTTGATTTTTGAGTTATCAAGAAATCAGAGATAATTAACTCTCAAAAATCATGCAAAAGTAGTGTTTAACTCAAAATAGAGTTTTAGATCAAATTTCAACTCATCATCAGTTGTTAAGTTTCAATTTTAAAATTGATTGTTAATTTCTATTTGTCTGCTTTTTTGATTGTGCATGATTTATTTATAAATTAATTTAAAAATAAAGTGATTTATTCTCAACTTAACTAATTTTTTTGAATTAAAAACAATTGACTTATGGATTAATCAATTATTAAATCAAACTTTTATTCCAAAACTATATTATTAAAAATTGACATTTGACATGAATTAATTAAATAAGAATTTAATCAATTAGTCATGAGATTTTAGATTTATTGTCAAAATTAAATAATACAATTTAGGAATAAATAGAATTAAATTTAATTAAATAATTAAGTGGCAATATTAAATCTAATTAATTAAATATTCAGAATATTCAATTAATCAAACTTTAGGATAAATAGGATTTATCACCAAATAATTATTAAATCAAAGATCATTAGGTTAAATAAGAATATTGCTAGGAATATTCTCTGATGCAAAATTTAAGATAAAATCAGTTAGGATTCGATAATGTATAGATGTGCCTTAGGTTAGGACTTTGATGTTGATTTTGTTCGAATTGAAGATGTAGGAGGTTAATGAACCTATAGCCCATTTTTGGGGTATTACATTTTTCCCCTCTTTGAATCACTATGTGAAGCGTAGTGGTTCAAAGAATAGTCTATGTATGATAAAGATGTATGAAATTGATTTGAAAGATTAACTGATTCTGAGATAGAAACTGATTGACAGATTTCAATATTCAAGATTTAAGATTTAGGTCATGAATGACCAGAGATAATGTTAACTATAGCAACAATGAACTGGTGATTACAAAAAAGTGCCAAAACACCTGATTCTAAACCTTATGCTTATGAAGAAGTGAGTGATCGATTCCAGACCTGAATGTCCTTAGAAGAATCATATTGGTATCACATCCTGAACCCATCAGTTACGAAGAACCAAGGAAATAACACTAATGAACCGATGGTTACGAAAAGTTGATACAATTTACAAGATAGATTTAGGATACCAAATTGATATGGATCTCGATGAATTTGATATGCCCCAAGAGATAATAGATTTTCTCCAAGCGAAGAGGACTTTAGATGAACTAGTAATTAGATGTGGTTGTTGTCTTGATTACTCAGGAAAGATTTGATTATAGATTTAGATTTACAGACTTGAATGATGTGTAATACCATGCCCCCTTCAGGATTAAAATTGAAATATGACAAGAAAAGTCAGCATTGAATGGCTTAGAAGCATGTGAATTGATTTAAGAATTGGTTATACACATCTGAGAATGCATTCTGCATCATTTAGAGGTCTTGGAGACCAAGTTTGGCTAGGTTTGACCATGGTTGATCAAGTTGAAATTTCAAGAGTTTGATGTGAGATAATCAGTTAAGTTGAATACTGGATTTCTGTGATGATTGAAGGTTGCTTATGCAAGCAGTCAGACATCATGGGTTTGAAAATTTTAAATCACAATTTTGACATAGTAAATGATCTCAGATTTTGATTTTGATCCCGACAATAGGTTCACAACGTCAAAATTAGCCATGGGTCCAATGTTTGTGGAAAATAGAGCACTTTTGAAAATTAGGTCAAAAGCTATATAAGGACCAAAAGGGTCATTTTCAATTCACTATTCACATTTGACTTTTGAAATCTTGTGGAGCCCTCTGAGTGAGAAAATGGTTGAGTCGAAGGTACCTATCTCTTCCCATCAATTTGAGCATAGCTGGAGACATCAGTGACCTCCGCATTATGGACATCTGGTGAGTGGACCTCTGTACCTTTTCGTAAATTCCATTTTTTCATGTTTGTAGCATTTTTAGGATGTTTTTCATACGTTTCAATTTTTCAATTCTCGCATGCATGGAAACTCGTACAACTGTCATCTGTGACTCATACAACTTTTCAATATCTTGTAGAGTGTTGTACCAGAACCCCCCTAAACTAGTTTGAGAGGGACCCACGAGTCATATGACATTTCATTGGGTCCCTCATCTATCATATGGTGATCCCTGGAAAGTTGTGTATGCATGGTTTGTCGTATGGGACCTTGCTGAAACTTGTACGAGTTTTGGTGCCAGTCTTCATTGTTGTATGGAAAATAGTGAGCTTAAAACTCATTTTTAGGTCAAAATTTTTGATTTTGTGATTCCTTAGGCTGATTATCGAGCATTTAATGCACCTTATGAAATAGTGAACTTTTGAATTTTTGTACTGTTGGCCTATTTTTCAACCAAATTACTAATAGGATTCCCCATTTCCATTCTGTGTAGGTGATATACCCTGATGTTCATGTGCGCATTTCACATCCCATGACTCAGAGACTCTGTGTTTCACTATCTGACCCTATGAGGGTTCATCTTGCTTCCTTTGGATTCAAGTATCTGATTCGATTATGTGAGATTAGGGTTAACCATGGACTATTGACTGCATTGATAGAGCAATTTCATTCAGAGACCCAGACTTTCCATCTACCCATTGGAGAGATTACTGTCACACTTGAGGATGTGTATAGGATATTATGCATACCATTTCATGGTCCTCTACTAGCTTATGTGAGTTTGGGATAGTTTGGATTACATGCTTTTTGTAGATTATTCAGAGATGACACATAGCTTACCAGTTCTATTTCTTGGGAGTTATTAGTGCAATGCTATGGGAAGACCCATAGGTTAGAGTGTATCATTGCAGGCATGATAGGAGGTATCATCATGTTTGACCATTAGTAGAATGGTCTTTTGATGGGTTGGGCCCCGATGGTGGCACGATTGATGGTGACACCTTTTGAGTTAGCTTGGGGTTAGTGCATGCTTGCATATATGTTCTCTGAGATGCATAAGATCATGTATCATGAGGGAAAGTCTTTTTTTCTAGTGCATTAGTTCTTCAAATATGGGCTTGGGAGCACATCCTAGTTTGTAGACCAGTATGTCAAGATCAGTGCCAGCCACAGGAGCCAGTCATATATATATATATATATATATATATATATATATGATTGTTATGTTACACAGGTGTGTATGGGTCACACCGAGTACTTAAGGTGGTGTCTAGATGATATGAATTTTGTAGTACGGAGACCATACTTGCTTATAGAAGTCTGGCCCACTATGATAGAGCAATTTAGTTATTTTTGTCAGATCCGTGTACTGATTGGTAGATCCACTACTATTATTCAGTGCTTCCTGATCACTAGGGTATGGAGGTAGTATGGCATCATTCTAGAGGCACCAAAGGAGCTTGTAGCTTATGCACAAATCCATAGAGAGCTCAGATTAGGATGGGGCCCTCAGTTATCATATGCTCTTTGTACACAGGAGTACAATGGCATTGTTGGTAGAGATTGGGCATATAGAGAAAATGTGTCAGATGGCAGTGTTATAGATGTATTTATTGGATGGCTTGCAGAGCATCTTATGCATAGGTTTTCTGATCCTATAGAGTTGATACTATCCAAGGAGAAGGTCATGGATGTCATAGGTGCATAGGTTCCAATTTGTAAGGACATAGACCTACACAGGCATAGATGCACCTGCCTACACCTCTGAGGCCAAGAGCAATGTTCACACCTCCACAAAGACCCTCTGGACAGATGAGACCACCTCGTCCCCCTAGTTCTTCAGTAGGAAGACCTATAGTTTTGCATAGGAGATTGACTAGAGGAGAGAGTGGTACTTTAGGTAGTGTTGGTACAATGGATGAGGTACTTGGTGCACAATAGGATGTAGGTGTCAGTCCTAATCCTTTATAGGGTGATACTAGTTTTGATCTTGGTGCTGAATTTAGATGCCATAAGGCATAGAGAGTAGAGACCACAGAGCAGCTAGTGGTAGATATTGAGATGCCTACAGTAGATGTAGATCCTAGCATACCATTGACTCCTTAGGAGATTATTAGATGATTGAGATTATAGGTCTAGGACCTAAAGGTATAGGGTTCTCTGTGGGAGGAGAGATTCACTGAGGTTGATAGACAAAGATTTGAGCTCTGAGAGGAGAATAGGTGATTACAAATAGAGGTGACACATCAAACCTTGAGAGCTGCTTATTATGTTTCTACATACTACATTGTCATACCTTCTACTCAGAGAGTACCCACTTACTCTCAGTAGATGATAGCTTCAGAGGGAGCTAGAGCACCTAGAGCCAAGGCAGTGCTCGATGCACCACCACCACCTCCCCTAGATACAGAGGATTAGGCAAATAGCTGATCTATCTAGAGAGATTTTGATATTTTTGCTCTTTTATTGTTCATGTATACTATTCTAACTTTTGATAGCTTGCATGAGCTCAATCCTTTGTACTTTATGCCAGTAGTGCACCCTTGAATAGTTTTGAGTTATATGATATGAGATTGAGATTTTGGTTGTGACTTCATGTGTACTTGTCATTTTTTGATTTCTGATGATATCATGTGATGTAAATGCTATGAGTAGAGTAGAATGTATGTATGGAGTTATGCAATGCAATGGTTTCTTTCAAATGTATGAATGTTATGCAAATGTGATTGATTATGGAAAATGTATGGAATGTAGATGCAATAGATTAAATGATCATGAATATGCAATGTAAATGCAATGATACACATGATATGTTTTGTAGGTATTGATGAAGACAAGTACTCAGTATTATGTCAAAAAGGATGTTTAACCCAGGATGGTGACTGCTTGTGGTTCTGTGAGGAAACCTTCGTGTGAGATTCAGCTCTTCATTTCCATTTTAAGTTTAATTAAGAAGATTTTTTTGAAGTGTTCAAGCAATTTGTGAGATCATGCAATCATGCAAAGTGCAAAATGAAATGAAATCCTAAGACCTAGGACCCAGTCACTAATCATGTGTCAATTTATTGTCATCATTGAACTTTTTAGGTAACCAGATAAATCAATACAACATCCACTAGTTACAAAACTATAGATATATGAATATTAATTTGTATTCGCAAGAATCAATACAAAGCCTATTGGCTAGAAAACCATGGACATATGAATATTGATTTTGTTTTTAGAATGTCAGATTAGATATTAGCATCAAGGCACAAAAGCCAGGATGACCTGAATATCATGTCCATTTTACTATAGCAATTTGTATAAGAATCAAAACATAGAGGTCGTGATGACAAGAATACGCCTTGCAGAAAAAACACATCAAGTAGTGAAGAGATCATTCTAAATCCACTGTGAATTACCCGTAGTGATCCTTTATCATTCACATCCTTAGGTGAGATTGCGTTCCACAATAGGAGTAAGAACTTTTTCAAAAAGACAATAGTGAGATCAAAATTCCTTGAATTTTTTGGGTATCAATGGTCAAGGTACTCATGGCCATCCAATTCAAGATAAAGGCTCTTACAAACGGACACTATTTCAATCCACAATTTCCAAAGTTGTTATATTTTTACATACAAGCAGAAAAAAAAGAAAATATTATACCCCCAGTCATCACTCTCTAAATCCTATAAAGGACATCATCTAAGAACTTTAGGGGACACAATATGCAAAAATCTCAATGTGAATCAGTAAGCATACAAGGAGATAAAAGCATGTGAAGCATAGATTTTTTTTAGTTTGTATTATTGTTGTTTGATTATAAAATCCTTTATGGAGAGGAGACCGACCGACTGACTCGGATGAAGCTTCAAAGGACTTTGACTGGATATGACATGTCTAAGATACACTAGAGGCCATAGGATATGAGATTGATTGCCCCCAAGTTTGAACATTTCTAGGAGACAGATGCTTGAACTGATTGGTATATAGACCGACTTATTGAAAACAAGAATGCAAAAAGAAACTGGGAGGTATGTACAAACTAAAGCAAGACTGAAAACTAGGAAAGACCAAGATTGCACTGATAGATGGAGCATTTTGAAACAAGTGGCACTCGTTTGCTAGGTTTTCACCATCTCAGCAGAGATTCTATTTTTGCTACCAAGGAACCTTTTCTTTTTCTCATTTGTTTTTGTATTTTTCATTTTTTCAATTTTTTTGTACTTTTGATATTTTTTTTTTTTTTGTGAATCATCAAGGTGCCCATTGCTAGGTTTTCACCAAGATGTTCATTTATTCAAGACTTTTTCAGATTTTTATAATTTTTTCAGGACATTTTACCATAGACTAAATGCCTTAGGTGTATAATTTCTTCAGATGGAGAATGTTGATTGGTTCTCGGAGCTGTTCTCCTTCAATCATTGAGATTTGATAGGCTCCATAGCTAAAAGTAGAAGTGATAAAAAAGAGACCCAGCTAGTTAGGTTCAAACTTCCCCTTGCGCTCTCTCTGTGATTGATTTTTAGGATTCTCTCTCAAGACTAGATCGCCAACCTAAAATTCTTTGTGTCTGACTTTCTTGTTGTAACCTCTAGACATTCTCTTTTGATATACTCTGAGATGATCATATGCTACTTGTTTGTGCTCATCTAGTAGTTCAAATTCTTTCAACCTAGACACTCTGTAGTCATCATCAGTTACTATACCATGCATTCTAATTCTTATTGATGGGATTTCAACCTCAATAGGCAGTACCACTTTAGACCCATAAACTAAAGTGAATGGTGTAGCCCTAGTGGGAATTTTGATACTTGTTCTGTAGGCCTAGAGAGGTGGATTGATCATGAGATGCTAGTCTCTTCCTTTTTTATTAACTGTTCAGTGCAATATTTTCAATAGATTCTTGTTTGAAGCCTCTGCTTGTCCATTCCCTTGAGGATAGTAGATTGATGACCAATGTTGTGTAATCTTGAATTTGACACATAGATCATCTAAGTCTCTGTTCTTGAATTGTACACCGTTATCTCTAACTATAGAATGTGGAATACCATACCAACATATGATGTAGTTCAAGATGACCATTGAAATTTGTTTTCTAGTTGCTTAAGTCAAAGGGACTACTTCTACCCATTTTGTAAAATAGTCTGTAGCTATAACAATATGGGTATGTCCATTAGAAGAATGAGGATGTATGGCTCCTATAAGATGAAATGTGCATTGGTGAAAAGGCCATTGTGTAGTAAAGGGAATTAGATCTCTCCCTGGTGCATGAATTAAGTTACCATGTATTTGGCACTTTTGATAGTTCTTAACAAACTTGATAGCCTCTTTTTCCATTTTAGGCCAATAGTATCCAGCCCTAATAAGTTTTCAAACTAGTGTTAAACCATTCAAGTGTGAGCCACAAATACCATCATGGACTTCCTCTAATGAACGTTGAGACTCTTACCATTCTAAACATCTAAGTAGCATACCATCTAGACCTTGTTTTTACAAATCATGACTAATGATGACATACCGGGATGCATTTCGGATAAGGTATCATTTCTCATGGTGGTTAACAGTATCGAGAATGATTTGGTATTTGAGATAAGAGAAAAGGTTTTTGTATCTAGATGAATCATGACCAACAATAGTGTAGATCATGTGGGATTTGGGGGAATCATATGTAGGATAAGATAGTGCTTCCACCAGGAACTTGTAGCGTAGCTCATGTTCGGGCTGTTGTAATAAAGTAGATAACGTTGCCATTGCATCGACAACTTTGTTCTTTGTTCTAGGTATTTCCTCAAAGGTGATAGATATGAAATATTTCTTGAGATCATCTACCATTCTCTTGTATGGAATGAGCTTTTCATCTTTCATTTGGTACACATCATTAACTTGATGGATAACAAGTTGTGAGTCTCCATGAATGTGTAATTCTATTACTCTCCACTCAATTGCTATTTTCATACCATTAAGAAGGGCTTCATATTCAGCAATATTATTTGTACAAGGAAATTTGATTCTGAATGCCTTAGGGATAGAGTATCCTTGGGGAGTGATAATCAATATGCCTGCTCTAGATCCATTTTGTGTATAGGAGCCATCAAAGAAAAATTTCCATTCTCTAGAAGAAAGATTTATGATAGAGGAATCTAGGAATTCCATTTGCATTGGAGTATCATCAAACAAAGGTGCATCTCCTAGTTGATCAACAATAACCTATCCTTTGATAGGTTTTCTTTCAACATATTGAATGTCAAATTCACTTAAGAGCATGACCCATTTGGCTAATCTTCCTATGAGGGTAGCTTTACTTAGTAGGTACTTTAATGGATCAATCTTAGCTACCAAATGTGTGGTATGAGCTAGCATATAATGTCTTAGTTTCTAGGATGCAAAGATCACAGCTAGACAAGCTTTTTCAATCATGGAATAGTTCTTCTTATATGCCAGCAACGTTATACTAATATAGTATATTTCTCTTTCCTTTTTATTCTCATCATGTTGTGCTAGTAATGTCCCCAGTGATGTATCTATGGCGGAGACATACGGGATCAATGGCTTTCCTTGAATAGGAGGCATCAAAATAGGAGGATTTGATAGATATTTCTTGATATGATTAAAATTCTTTTCACATTCTTTATTCCATGCAAAGGTCACACCTTTATATAATGTCTTTGTGAAAGGCTATGATATGTTTGATAGCTGAGATATGAAGCATCTAATAGATTGTACTCTCCCTTGTAATGTTCTCATTTAACTGATATTCTTGGGAGGTTGCATCTCCATGATAGCTTTAACTTTAGCTGGATCAACTTCAATGCCTTTCTTTGAAACAATGTAGCCTAAGAGCTTTCCAGAAGTGACACCAAAAAAACACTTCTTAGGGTTTAGTCTGAGACTAAACTTTTCCATTATGTCCAGTATTTGGCTCAAGTCATTTAGATGTTCAGATCTTGTCATAGATTTTGCCAAAGTATCATCAACATAATCCTCCATAGTTCGATGCATCATGTCATGAAAAATAGATGTCATAGCTCTTTGATATGTAGCACCAACATTCTTAAGCCCAAATGGCATGACATTCCAATAGAAGGTCCCCCATGCACATGTAAAAGCCATTTTTTCTTGATCACCTAGAGCAATTTTGATTTGATTATATCCAGAAAAACCATCCATCAAAGAATACATTTTGAAGCCCGCAGTCATGTCCACTATCATATCAATGTTAGGTAATGGGAAATCATCCTTAGGGCACACTTTGTTAACATCTCTGAAATTTATGCACACTCTTATAGATTTGTCTAGTTTTGAAATAGGTACAATATTATAGATCCATTTAGCATAGTCAATAACACAAATGAATCCGGCTTTTAGTAGCTTCTCTGATTCATCTTTTACCAAGAGTGCAACATGTGGATGCATCTTTCTCAATTTTTTGCTTAACATGTTTGATGTTTGGAGCTATAGATAAATGGTGCATTATAAGATCAGGATCCAACCTTGGCATATCTAAATATTTCCATGCAAAGTTGATCTTTTTCTCCATTAAGAATGTGGTAAATGTTTTCTTTTCTTCTTCTAATAAGGATTGTGCTACATGGATCAACTGTGGTTCTTCTATTGTTCCCAAGTTGATAGATTGAGTGGGCTCAATTAGAACTGGAGATCTATCCTATAAAAGACTCATAAGGACATCAAATATCTCATCCTTAGGTTCCTTAGAGAGGTTTTCACCTTCGGATACATGTTTTACCTTTATTTTTGTAGGTTCTGAGACTACCACAAAGTGGTTTTCACCCTCAGAACTCCTTTTATTTTTATTCTTATTCTTATTCTTTTGACTAAGATACTTGATGTCTGACTTTGTCATGCTAACGCTCAGTTCACTGATGGAAGTCCTCATAGGCTCAACTATATTGAGTTAGCAAGAAAGGGCATAGTCATTAGGAAAGGTATAAATACCTTGGCTTAGATTCGTAGAGGTTTGGTCGAGAACTTCAGGATGTTGGATAGTCAAATTGGTAAAAGATTGGGAAAGAGTGTTTATGGATATGGATTTGTCATCATTGGTCCTAACTCGATGCTCAAGTTCAAAGGTGATATTAAAACTTAAGATGTTCAGTTTGTGAATAGGCTCAATGTCATTGTGGGAGTCCACTTCAACCATCGGTAGATCAGACTCGATAAGTTCATCATTTTTCTCTATACTTACATTGGATTTAGGTGCATATTGGTGAATAACATCAACATGTTTCTTTGTAATAAGCTCATCTTCCTCTAGAATGGCTCCCCATTCATAGTCATTAGATTCTTCATCTATGCCTCTAGGAAATCTAAGAACATCAGTAAAGTCAGGGTGAATATCCCAAGAAGGGTTACCCTCGGATTCTAATTTGAATTCATACTCATGGGAATCTGTCTCAGAATAACTACCACCTTCCTCTTTGTCTATGTTATTATCTACGAGATTAGTTGTTTCTTGTGGTGCAACTATCTCTTTCTCTATAGTAGGTTCTTGTGTTTCTACTACTTTAATTCTTTTTATTGGATCATCTTCAGCTTCAAGGAGGTGTTTTATTTCTTTAGGAAAACACTCATAAGGAATAAGATCTTCAGTGCTATCTAAATCATCATTGTCAGATTGTGTTGTCAGTTCTCCCTTTAGTTGATTTTCTATGGATGGCTCAATCTGTTCTAAGACATGTGGGGAGCTCTTTCTAAGATAGAAAGGCTTCTTCTTATATCCTAGACCTATTGTATTCTTGTTTTCTTAGCCACGATGATCAAGAGGTGACAGAAGACCTTTACCCTATAGTCTTAGAGGTCCTTTTCCTTTATATCCCCTTTTTGTGATCAATTTGTCCCCTGGGCCATATGACTTAGAAGGGATCTTTGGTGTTTTAGCATCACATTTTTTAACAACTTGAGATTTAGGTTCATCTTTTTATAGCCATGCAAGTACAAATTCATCGTCTTCAAACTATTGTTTAGATACTTTTTCTGCAACAAAATTTACCTTTCTATGCCTCAAGAGGTTCTATAGACTCAATTTTAGACTATTTTAGATTTTTCCCATAGGACTTAGGCAAGATAGGGAGAGATGTCAAAGATAAGACTGGTTCTATAGTATATTCTCCCATACCATTTTCTTTGATTTTAAACTCTTTAGCAATGTCTTCCATCTTGGATGTTGAAACAACGTCTAGCTGCTTAGTGGAATATTCTCTATTATTAATAACAAGTTTATCAACACTATCTTTCAATGTATTTCAAGTTGTATATAGATTAGCTAGAATCATCACCTTGAATGCTTCATAAGGAAATTTCAAACACTGATGGTACGTAGAAGGAATAGCTTTCATCTCATGTATCTTGGGTCTCCCTAGAAGGATGTTGTAAGCCAAAGGTAGATCAAGATCTTGGCATATAGTATCTCTAATAACTGGACCCACTCTGATAGGTGAGACAATTGTTCCTTTGGAAGACCTTTCTTGCTCATCATATGCTTTGATAGTTATCTTCTTTCTAGGATCAATGGCTATTTTTTAAAATCCCAATTGTGTAATCAAGCTAAAAGAACAAATGTTTAGACCAATGCCCCCATCTATCAACACACATTTGACATGATAGTTTTGGATCAAGACTTCAATATGCAAGGGTTGGTTATGTGGATGACTCAAGGAGTTATCATCTTCCTTTGAAAAGGAAATATACTATGGAGACGTAAGATGACCAACCATAGTCTGGAATCTATATTAATCAAGGTTATCAAGAACATTGGATCTGAGTAGAGCTTTGTCTAGAATGGCTCTATGAGCTGGAGATATCTGAAGCAACTCAAACATGGATATTTTTGCATTTGTATGTTAGATTTGTTGGACAATACTGTCTGAAGTAGGCCTTGTGTCTTTAGGATCTGAAGATTTAGCTGTAGCCTTCTGTTTAGAAGTAGATGAAAGATTGAAAGGCACCTTAGGGACATTGGATGAATTTGGTATTTGTCCTTGTAGATGCACCTGAGCTTGTGATCGAGTAATTGCATTAGCTAATTGGTTTTCTCTATCTTTTCTTACAATTGTGATGACATTGCAATGCTCAAATAGACCTAGTTCAACCATATTGATAGCAGCATTGTTTCCACAGTAGGCATAATGGACTTTAGCACCCATATTAGGTTGAGAAGAAGAATCTTCTTTACCATGTTTCAAAAATAGTTCTGTGAATGATGTATGATCATTATTGCTCTTATGATTGTCAATTGTGATTTCTCCATTATCAATTTTATCTTGTATGATGTGCTTCAAGGGAATGTAGTTATTAGTCTTATGACCCTTATTATGATGGAACTCATAGAAATCATTCTCTCTCCACCATTTTGGTTTAGGTTCAGGATCAAAGACTTTTATCTCAGGAAAGTAGATGATTTTGTTAGCCAATAGAGTTTTCATGGTAGATTCCAAGGACTCTCCAAGAGGAGTGAATTTGTGGTTAGGATCTGTAGCCCAAGGTTTATAATTAGATGACTTTTTGTTGGGCTCTATTGCTTTAGCTTCAGAAGCTTTGATGGCTTGGGTACCAATAGTGAGATTGAAAGCAGGTGCCTTAGATGGGGCACTAATATTATCAACAACACCATCTGTGACAATGCCTTTATTCTTGTTCCAATTTTTGTTCTTCTCCTTAGAACTAGATCCAGATCCATACTTGTCCTTTTGAAGTGTGATGTCTCTTTTTTTCACAAGTACTTTCTCAATTTTGATCGCATTATCTACCATCTTATCAAAAGATGTATGATTTTTGTATTTGTAAAGGGTAGTTGATTTGTGGAACAAGATTATTGATGAAGATTTCTAGCTTCTCAGTTTCTAGAATGGGTCTTTCATATAGAGAAAATTTCTTCCTCCATCTCTTGAGAAATGTCAGGAATGGTTCACCTGGATATTGTTTTAGATTGCATATGTCGATCATGGTGACTGGATGTTGAATATTGTAGGAGTATTGTTGATAGAATAGTTTGATTAACTCCTCAAAATTTTTGATAGTTGGAGACATTATAGAGAACCAATGAATGGCTAAACCTCCTAGAGATCGAGGGAAAAGATGCATTAAGTAGGTTGGTTCATGCATGAACTCCATCAATTGAGTACATAATTATCTGACATAGTCTTGAGGATCAAAATTTCCATCATACTTATCATATTTAGGCATCTCCACTCTTTTAGGGAATGGTGGCATGTACAAGTCTTTATCAAATGGAAAAGGACATAGGGCCTCCATGGAGAACTCCTTAGGTTCCTTTTATTTTTCAAGTTTTTTAATTTTGACTTGCATGGGATGCATCTATTTCATCATAGTCGTGATAGGGGTTTCTTCCTCATGTGTAATGATATTTTCAACATTAAAGTTTGGAGGAAGTTTAGCTCCCTGATGAGCTAACTCTAGAAAATATGCCTCTCTATCTTCTTTCTTGAAATGCCTCATCATTTACTTGAAGTCATCATCATTTTGATATCGAGCAATTTCAGAAGGTGTAGGTTCTTGATCCACACCATGTTGAGAATGAGGTCCTTGAGACCCATGTTGTGTCCCTCTGTGAGACATGTTAGGAGTTTTAGGACTCCCTAGGATAGATTGAGGAGGAGTTTGTTGATTACCTCCATGAGTTGATGGAGGGGGTATATAACCAGTTTTCAATCAAAAATTGCCAAGACCGTCATCTTTGTAAAGACCATAATTGTAGAGTTTCTCAAGAGTTGGACCCTTCTGAGTAGTCAAAGGTATGGTGTTGAGTGCTTCTTCAAATTTCTTATGTGAGGAAGTTCTAGTTTCCACCATTAACCTTGGGTGAAGAAAGAAATCAAGATGAAGATAACTGAAGAATGACCTGATTAAAGAAGATCAAATGAGACAACCTTGTCAAGATTGAATTGATTGAAGATTAGATCAGACATAAATGAAGGATACCATGCCACAGTAGTGTGGGTAGATGCTCGACAGATGGCGGGCACAAGCTCACAACACTTAGCCATTTTAGTAAGAAGACTAAATTTGAAGATAATTTTGACAAGGTTTTGACACAAGATGAAAAAGATTCAAATCGATAAATTAAAAGGCAAAATCAGACTCAAGAGCTCACTTTAGGAAAATGAATGAATTTGTTCTAGTTTCTTCTCTATTCCTGACACAGTGATTGTTTTGACAGAATTAGGAAATAGGTTGTAAAAACTCAATTTTTGACAAATTTGACCAATCTCTGACAACTTTTTGAAAATTTGCAAACAAGTTTCTGAAAGCTCGTATGACACTGGGTATGCTATCAAATGACAATTGCAAGACTCGTACAATAATTGCTTCCAGGGATAATTGTTCTTTTGATTTCTAGTGACAACACTTGTACGACAATATATTGGATACCGTACGATAATATAGGGGTTGTGAAATGACTTTTTCTGAAAACTTGTATGACAATCTGAGACTATGTGATGACTTTTGACTCGAGAGAGGAATTTTGCTTCAAATTTTACAATTTTGGGTTTTCAGTTTCAGTTTGTTTGCAAAGTTTTCTGTCTAGTTTTGAAGATCAGTGTAATAGTCTATTTCAAATAACCCAAATAGATATCAAGCATGCAAAACAACAAGCAAGGGAAGCAGGCAATCATTTGATTATAATGAATAAGGGAAAAAGCAACCTTGTGCATGGACAAGAAATAGCGACTTATTGTGCTAATCCATAGAAATGCTAACTGTGTATGTTCTCAAAAGTTTTTCAATAATGCACATATTCCTAGAAAATGAAAAATTTGGCCTCACTAGGGTTTGTAGTAATGGTCTGACTCTGTAACTTTTGTGATCTCAAGAAGGAAAACTCCAATCCAGGCACACCAGGGTTTTGACATAGTCTGAGAAATTAATCAATCAGGAGCTACTAGGGAGATCTGATAGCCCAACAAGAGACCACACCTATGAAGATTTCCTCCACAAGGACATTTATAAAGCGACTGCTACTGCCATGATGAAAATGGCTATTACCGCTTGAGGTTCTGTCCATGTGGTTGACCCAATTAAGGGAATGTCCACTATGGTTAACCCTCTCTAAAGGTGACTCACAAAAGATACCACATCGAGACTGGTTCCAGATTCAAGGATCTAAGTTTCTGATACCACCCAAAAATGGAGTAGAGCATAATCCTCTAGCCTTTTCACTTTTAACCAAAATAAAGAAGATAGATTAATCTGACATGCTAAGACCAAGATTATCTCACAAAGATCTATGATGTCAACTGCTTATGATCTATCAACCTCTCTAGAGAGATAATGTATCAATCAAAAGTTAAAGACGCACAAATCTAGTAGAATGTGAGACGCTCTCAGTAACCTCCCTACCTGCAAGGGGATCCTTCGTCAAGAAGAGCTTCACATGTATGAACAAGCAGAAGAAGCCCGCTCTCTCTCAATCATCCACAAATAGTGTTCATAGGGCCTATTTACTATGTGTAACAGTTATGCAAAAAGAAAATCTATGTTTGTTTTATAGCCCAAAATGAAGTCTATGATATGAAAGTGAGAAAAGTCACACAAGCTTGACATGTGAGAGTTCTTTTTATGTCCAAATCAAAGTGTTATGAAATCATAGTAGAATACCTAAATTCCTCGCAACGTGATTAGTAGATTTTACCTATTTTAGCAATTTAGTTGTGCTTTTCCTAATTAGATTTAGCAAATATCAGTCAAAAATAGAAGATTTCAATTGTTAGGGTTGGCTGTTAGTCCAAATCTGAAAGAATTGCCAAAAATTCTAAAATGACAATTGAATCTTGGAGTCAAAACTCATACGACAGTGGGTTACCTTCCAGACGATAGTCAGAAAACTCGTACGATAGTGGGTGTCTCACCAAATGACAATCAAGCTCTCAAACAACAATATATAGCTTCTGATATGAGCCTTGATAGAATCAACTATCGTACCATAGTGGGTTCTTCTTGGTATGACTTTCTGACAAAAATCGTACAAAAAATGTACGGATAGAGAATGAAATTGTAGAATGGACCAGAAAATGACAAAAAAATTAGATAGAAGTGAATTAGAAGAAATGGAAACCCATTTTAGGGCCTCACAGTGGGTGCCATAAATGTGTGTGTGAATTTTGTACCTAGATGTAGACACAATACTTCATTAAAACATTAGAGGTTAGCAGAAATCAAAATCTTGCAAATAATTGAAACTAAGCTAACGAGGTGATTTATTGCCTTCTAGTAGGTGCGGGTATGATGTTCTCAGATTGGAATCAAGATCAGTGACAATGCAACACCTAAATGAAGGATTTAATGCTAAAGAATGAAAAACTATATGAATATAGATTTAATCTATATTTTTGTATTTTTTATGCAATAATATGAGAAAATTGTATAAATCTAAGCTATATGAATGAAATTGAAATTGAATGCAGATTTAATCTAAGAATACTATGGATATATATGAAAACTATGATACAAAACTATGCAAAAACTATGATCAACTATGAAAGATCTCACAAATCACCTATTGCAAGTGCTCAATCCTTCAATTGCCAATTTGCTAGAGTAATTGCACACAAATTCAAGTGTTGATAATTATGAAGATCTAAGCCTTGATTTTATAGAAATCTACGGCTTGACGATGCATGAGAAAAACCATAAATCACTCTTGATAAACTCAGGTTGATTTTTGAGTTATCAAGAAATCAGAGATAATTAACTCTCAAAAATCATGCAAAAGCAGTGTTTAACTCAAAATAGAGTTTTAGATCAAATTTCAACTCATCATCAGATGTTGAGTTTCAATTTTAAAATTGATTGTTAATTTCTAGTTGTCTTCTTTTCTGATTGTGCATGATTTATTTATAAATTAATTTAAAAATAAAGTGATTTATTCTCAACTTAACTAATTTTTTTGAATTAAAAACAATTGATTTATGGATTAATCAATTATTAAATCAAACTTTTTTTCCAAAACTATATTATTAAAAATTGACAATTGACATGAATTAATTAAATAAGAATTTAATCAATTAGTCATGAGATTTTAGATTTATTGTTAAAATTAAATAATACAATTTAAGAATAAATATAATTAAATATAATTAAATAATTAAGTGGCAGTATTAAATCTAATTAATTAAATATTTAGAATATTCAATTAATCAAACTTTAGGATAAATAGGATTAATCACCAAGTAATTATTAAATCAAAGATAATTAGGATAAATTAGAATATTGCTAGGAATATTCCATGATGCATAATTTAAGATAAAATCAATTAGGATTCGATAATGTGCAGATGTGCCTTAGGTTAGGAATTTGATGTCAATTTTGTTCGAATTGAAGATGTAGGAGGTTAATGAACCTGTAGCCCATTTTTGGGGTATTACATTTCCCCCCTCTTTGAATCATTGTGCAAAGCCTAGTGGTTCAAAAAATACTAATTGTCGGCTCCATGCTCTATTATCTACTAGCACACACTGGCTGTGCAACTTCAACTGATTGTAACTTTCTCATCCTTTCACATCTGCTTATGTGCTCATAGAATAAGCATGAGTATAGTCTAAAAAACTTAACTTCTAGGGTACATACCATAATTCATTCGTACGCACATGCGTTGATGCTCTGAGCTGCAGGAACTCTGTACACTGACCAGTCTTCAACACTTAACCGAATTCTGATCTTTACATCAAGTGTGTTGACTCCAAACTACTATATGACTTTGTTGCCATAATAACAACATTATATCTAGTCATATACTTCAGTATAGACAACTTGCCAACAATCTCCCCCTTTGTCATTGATGGCAACAAAGGAATATGGCCAAGTTGTTAAATGTCCCTTAACACAAAAAAAATTGTCTACTATACATTTCTTATACACTATCTTATATCTCCCTATACATATTATACTCCATATTATATAAACAACTCCCCCTTTGACATTAATGACAAACGTGTACCAAAAAATTGTATTTGCACATACTCATTGAGGGAAAACATCCAGATATGCAATGTTAAGGTTCTGGATCTCCTTCTTCAAAAAAGTTATCAAAGAGTCAACTATCTAGAGATGGGCACATAAAGCATATTGAAGCTTCTCCATCTTCTTCAATTCTATTCTTGGACCTTGATCATAGGTTATCATGGTGGCATCGATCTCCTTTATGTTCTGATTGAGAATGTCTAGTGAGTCTATCTAGACCTTATCTTTTCCATCTCTTTCTCTGCCTTCTCAATTTTGTCCAACTGACCTTGGTAGACATTATTGCACATGTTCACATCAGTGGATGTGTCTTTCACTGAACTCTTCACCTACTCAATCATAGCTTTTGCCTCTTGTATTTTCTTAAGATGGGCATCAGTAAGCTTAACCTAATCCATGCAGTCTGGAATGAATTTCCTTCCTTGATCAAAAAATTATTTTAAGGATGCTTGTCCTGTCTTGAGTGAATTCAGATCTAGTGCAAAGTTTCTCATCAACTCATTCAATCTCTTCTTCAGGTACTTCTCTTCTACAACTTTGGATGTAGATTCTTCAAGGCTTTAAAAATTACTTTTAAAGTGTGAGATAAATGTATTCACATCATCAACCGAGTGTACCTTATTCACTTTCATGTCCGCAGGAAACAAACTATTCAATATGTTCATTGATTCCACAATGAGAGGATTTCTCATTACTTGTTTCTCCTTTTCCTTCTCCATAGCTAGGAAGCTGAACTTAATCAGGTCTTCTTCTCTCCATGAGTCCAAACTAGATGTGTCAGGTGTCAAACTTGACAACAATGATAAGGAGGGAGTGATGGGAGTGCTATCCATCACTTCTAGTTCTACCTTGGCTAGTTCAACAAAAGTTTTGTCTTTCTCTTGTTCTTTTTCTTCTTCTTCTTCTTCTTTCTTTTCTTCCTCTTCTATTTTCTCTTCTTCTTTTTGATCTGATATATTTTCAATCAATACCTCTCCTTGATGAGTGGGAGCTATGTTTCTGCATAAAATCTCAGCTTCTTGTGTGCTCACAAAAGCTTCTTCAAACTTGTCTAATTCTATTTCATTAGCCACCATGGCTATCTCCACATTATCAATGATAATGGTGCTACATTTTGAGTGATTCTGACATGGGCGCATACTTATCTAACTCTGTTTGTACTTCCACTATAGGCGCTGAATCCTGAGGACCTGTAGATTGTTCCTTGATGGTCTCTAACCCTTTGGTGAACTTTATGGGTATAGTAGGTATGGGCGTAGTAGGTGGATACATGTTTCTATTCATGAATACCTTCTCAAATGCTTTCTCTATCTCTTTTGCAATTACCTCATAATTCTTATCCATTATGTTCAGAGTCCTTGTCTTTGTTATAAGGTGAGGCTTCACCAAATCTAACAACAATTCCTTCTCTTATAGCTCACATATAGGAAGGGTATCATCAAGAATCTTCTCCCTTATCTGTAGATCTTCCTCAATAGCTTGTCTCTTTTGGAATTCAAGAATATTCTATACTTTATCAGGAATCATGGTTTTTAGTTCCAAAACTATTTTCTTGAACTTTAACATGTGCTTGACCAACATACCATGAATCTCAGCTTTGTCTATTTCATTGTACTTGTCATAGAATTTCCCTACTTGGTCAATTCTTCCGTCATCAACTATTTTGGCATTTATCACATTGAGACTGGGTTTGAAGCTTACTTCAAGAGGTGCTTGGGTGTTTTTTCTATTTCTTGTGACTCTTGAGGATGGATGTCTGGTGCCAACCTCTTTCTTCCTCTTTGGAATTTCCTTATACTCGGGAGGAGTAGTAAGGTCAGTGGTTTCCTTGGGCACAAAAGAAGTATCATCTTCTTTACCCTTCTGACTATCATCTATTTCAAATTTTATCTTCTTCATCTTGGGGTCATGTGATTATGCCTTAGTTGCATGTGTGCTCTTCAGTTTCAAAGCAATATTTTCATCCCTTGCTTTATCAAGGTCAGCTTGAGACACACCATGTATTCTCAAGATTTTTGATGTGACTTTAGCAACCTTCCTTTTTGTTGCTCTACTATTTATCTTTGCATCTACTTCTCTTGTCTTTTCCTCATATGTTCACCACCTAGGTTCATTAGGATCTTTGGGGGCTGAAAGTAGTACCTGCACATATGCTTCAAGGACCTATTCCTCTACCTCATAACCAAGTGGATGAATCCACTTAGTTGTTGGCTCAATAGTTTCCATACAAGTTGTATCTATCTCCACCATAAATAGTATCCTTATACTTTTCCACAATGCCCTCTAGGATTTTGTACATCATTTGCATCTTGACCCTGAAGGTCTTCAATTCCAATGTTATATAATCTCTTAATGTGCTTTCAATGGATGCTTTGTTGGATATCTGTGGCATGGTTGGAATAGACTTTTCCAAATACAAATTTGATATCTTCCCAACTATATGAAGGTACATGTAAATGATTAATGACCCAAAGCTGAATATCTTTGTCTTGTCATGCTTGAGGGCCTTGATGTTTTCAATCAACTGTGCATGAAGGATCTCACACAAGTTGAATTCCCCATCTTCCTTCACAAGTTTGATGGCAGCTAGAATAGTTCCCGCAGACACACTATTCACCATACTTGTGTGATGAAACCTGTATCTCAGTATCATTGACATCAATTTGATGTCAGCTTGTTCAATAGGCTCGATTATCATGCCTCATGTATCACTCCATGACTTACATGTTTTCTCAACCATCTTTCTGACATCCTTGCCCACAAGAAGGATGACACCTGTCCTAGAAAGGCATATCATCTCATGTATCAAGTCATTGGTGATTCTAACTGGTACATCACCAGTCCAAAACAAATCATCATGAATTCTATTCAATAAAATCTTTATCCTTTTTGTCTCATAGAATTAATATTCCATAGCATACTCAAC
This sequence comes from Chamaecyparis obtusa, assembly GCA_027943335.1. NCBI lineage: Eukaryota > Viridiplantae > Streptophyta > Pinopsida > Cupressales > Cupressaceae > Chamaecyparis > Chamaecyparis obtusa. The sequence goes on along the minus strand of BSBK01006265.1, from coordinate 13,067 downwards.
AATAGGTTGATCATTCTATTTAGCATATTCATCCATGAATTTTTTATCTGGTTTCAACATGGTGTCCATGTGCACTCTTAGCCTATCTAATCCAACTGGTTCCTTCTTACAGTAGATATATGCCCTAATGTCTTCCACATGCATGATGCCCATAGGAATGCAAGAGAAAGCTCCCTCTAAATCATCTAGGGTTGATTTAAATGGATGTTTCTTGAAAACATATCTCTTCTTCTTAGTGACATCATAAACAATGGGAGTGGCCATGACTTACTTGTAAATGATTTCCAACTAAACTTTGAGATAATTTGAAGGCTTCTGAATTGGCGCAATGAGCTTAGGGTTTTTTCAACTGGCCAAATGCATTGTAAACACTGATAGATCAATCTCCAAGTCTTCACAATAACTTCCAAGGCTCTTTCTGCTCTTCAATCACTCTAAATTCAAATGCAATGAGCAATCAAATAACTTTTGTGTACTTAAAGTGAGAATTATACCATTAATGCAAGTTGTGTAAACTAGGCTATCACTTCAAAATTTCCAACTTGAGTTCTATTCACAATCAGTATGTGCACTCTTGCACATAGGTACCTTTATACTTCAAAATATTAAGTCCAAAGGTGCATACTCTGAGGATGAGTATACCTACCATGCAGGGGTCTAGAGCTAAATTAGCTCCCCCTATGACCCTGAGGTCCTTTCATCCAGATGTAGAGGGTGCCTCCACTGGGGATGTATCCAATACATTCTCATCAGTCTTGTCCTTCTTTTTCTCTGACCAAATCATGCTCGGATCATCTGAGGCTTTGACAAAATTAACTTCTCCTATGGGATCCAAAACTGGTTCTTTGGCCTTTTTAGGGCTTCGTTGACCTTGCATCCTTGATCTACAGAACCTTGAGATATGTCTAGCCTTGTTATAGGAGTGACAAATAACTGGAGGTCTTATATTCCTTGGTGCATTGATATGAGTCACCAATCTGCATTGTTTTGTTGTGTGACCATTATAGTTACATATCTGGCATGTAACATTCTAAGAACTTCTTACATTTGTCTGATTCTGATTTCTCTGATCTTGTTGAATCTTGTTCTTCTTGCTAGTCTTGCAATTCATAGCTCTATGACCAAATTTAATTCATGACTAACAGTAACCATTAAAAGGTCTTACCTATGTACAGTTCCTCACAATGTGTCCATGCTTGTTACAAGCAAAACAAGTGTGGTCTATAGTGTTGTGCTCAATCTTAGGTGGTTCACCATTATCTTTGGTTTGATCTTCAGTTTTTTTAGCATCAGTAGAGTCTTTTTGTGAATCCTTTCTTGCTCGCATGTTGTCAATTTGATTTTGTGCTTCATTGTATCCAATACAACTAGTGTCTCCTTTGGCTCTTCTTGCATACAATTGAGATTCTATCAAATCAGAACTGGTGTGTAATTTGTCAATGTGATTCTTTTCTTTTTCTAATTCAGAATCCAAGATTTCCATGTTTTCTTGCCTTAGTTCTTCATTCAGCTGAAGGTTCTCTTTGATCTGTTCATCATAGACTTCCTAATTATTAGTCCCTAGATCACTGGTAGAGCATTGTTTCAAATCTTTCATTAGCTTTTTGATGATTAATTGAGCATCACTAAGTTTATCCTTTAGTTCTTCAGATTCTCTTTCTCACTTGTCCAGGTCTTCAAGAGCAGCTTCAAGATTTCTTTTCAGATGTTTCATTTCTGCTTTGTCCATGATCTCCTCAAGTGGTTAAACTTCTTTATTGAGGACCAAAGCTCTGATACCAATTGTTAGGAATGGGAACACTGAGAGGGGGGGTGAATCAGTGTTCACTGTGTTTTAACTTTTCACTTTAATCTTTATGTTGAACTTAAATTCTTAAGTACTAAAATAAATATTCACATAAACATGAAACATGAAATCAACACATGACACTGATATGATTATAGGGAAACCCAAATAGGTAAAAACCCCAGTGGGAATTGACACCCACTAATATTCTACACTAGTGTTTTGTGATCATTGTTAGAAGATCCTTTACCCTCTTAGGAGTAGCTTTACAATGCTTTAAGTATAGTAGACCTTGTTAAGCATCAGAACCTGTTAGGAGTCTTTTACAATAGTCCCTATTAGGGGAGAGGATGCACTATCCAAGAGCTCACTACTCAAGTGGTGAAGGATACAACCTTCTAATCTCAAATACACACTATATCTGTAGGATGAACTGTCACTGTGACACTACTTGTTAGATCAGTTCCTTTGATGTGTTGATGCTTTGAACTCTAGAAAAGCTCTAATACATCTTCTAGTGTCTTCGCACACTTTTTCTCTGCTTATCACTGTTGGCATTAAGCATGATTGTGATTAGTGATAACACTTATTCTGTATAGTACATATTGAGAAGATCAGTACATACCGAGCAGAATAGTACATACCGAGTAGATCAGTACATACCGAGTAGAATGGTACATACCGAGCAGACTAATACATATCGAGCAAAATAGAGCTTATCGAGCTAAGCAGAGCTTACCGAGTAAAATAGTGCATACCGAGCTCGCAAAGTTTCATAGTGTTTACTGAGTGCTGCACGGTTAAACAGGAAATTTAGCTTCTACCGAGTAACACTTTATCTACCGAGTCTCCAGTGTTTACCGAGTTTGAAACTATGATCGAGTGGTTAGTATGGACCGATTTTCCACTTCTACCAAGTGCATGACGATGTCAAGTAACGTAGTGGACGCTGAGTATCAAAAAGTCACTGAGTTAGTTTGCAGTAACCGTGTAACTATATTTGGGCTGGCTCAGTAATATTTGTGTTTACTTGTTTAAGAGCTGACTTTGTAATTGTTTTTGAATTGACTTAGATTGATATATAAACAATGATTTATGTCATATCCAAAAATGTGATAGAGAAGTATGAAAAATAGAGAAAGGCAGAGATAAGTGAATTACAAAGGTCTACAATAGTATAAGAAGTAGAAAAGATCTATCTATCATAGAAGGTGATCAGTACATCAGAGAATCTCATTCAGCAAGTACAGTTGCATGTAAGAGATCTACTATTTCATCCTAACAGGTGAATCAGCTTGAAATCCTTTAACCGGGTAGACTTAACAGTCTTTTTAAAAATCTCTTAACCGAGTGCATACTTCATTGTATGTTTGTAAATCCTCTAACAAGGTGGACCTAGTAGTCCTTATTGCTCCTAATAGGGCAGATCATCAAAAGTGATCATTGTAAGCCTTAACCAAAAACTTTATACTGTAGTATTGAAGTTTTGTGGGTATCATCCCCACCCCAGTTTTACTTTCTACTTAGAAGGTTTCTAGGTTACCAAATCTTTGTGTTATGAATGTTTTATTCTTTCTGTTACTCATGCATATTAAGATCTAAATCTGTTAAAAGTTTTGAAGTTACTGATTCACCCCTGCCCTCTTAGTAACCTAGATAGTCTTGAATATTTCCAACAATTGGTATCAGAGCTTAGTGGATCTCAGAATAAAGTTTGACAGCTTGAGAAAAGATTCAGGACAATGGAGATATTCAGACTGAACAAAGTAATTGAGAATGAAAAGCTAGATCTACAAATGGCCATAACTCAACTCAAAGAAGCAAGAGTGCATCTTTCCCTTTCCCTAAAAAGAAGGAAGGAACTTGCAAATTAGATCAATGACCATGAGTATGTTGAAGAAAAGATTGAAGACTTTTTCCCTTCAAGCAGCTCAGATGAAGAAAATAATGCAATCAAAGAACTTCTAGAAAAGAATGGATCTCTGCAAGAAGAAGTGAGAAAATTGAAAAGAGAACAGGAAATTCAGTCAACAAGATTCTGTGAAGTCTTGGAACAAAGAAACAAGATGAAAGATGAAATAGATGAAAAGAACAATGAAATCCAGAATAAAACTCTTCAGCTAGAAAATCTTATTGATCAAATCTCCAATGCAAATGAAGAAATCTTGACTCTAAGATCAAAAAATGAAAATATGAGAGAAGAGATGAGATCTAAAAAGAAAATCAATTTAAGAGTAATGAGTGAACTAGATGTTGAAAGGAAAATCAATGAGAGAATGTTGAAATCTCAAGAAGATATGAATCAGGTGTATGAACGAAACCTTCATAGGCAAAAAGGAAAAGCAGGACTTGGATACAAAGAGGAAGGTGAATCCTCCAAACAAGGTACTCAAAAGAAATAGAAACCTACCTGTAATCACTGTGGAAAAATTGGTCATACTTCAAACAAGTGTTGGAGCAATGGAAAAGCAAAATTCAATGGAAAATGCTACAATTGCAATCAGCTTGGTCATAAAGCAAATGAATGCAAGGAAAAACCAAGATTTAAAGGCATATGTCACAAATGTAGCGAACAAGGTCATAAGGCATCAGAATGCAAAACTAAAACTCTCAATCCAGTGGAACAAATTATTAAAGCAATGTTTGGTTGGGATTACAACACTTGGTGTAGATGTCATTACTGTGGAGAATATGGACACATAGGCATGAATTGTGTAAGGCACCACTTGAGAAAAAGGGATTCTACCATAAGATGTTATAATTGCACTAAGCTTGGTCACATAGCTAAAAACTGCATGAATTTAGGCAAAATTGAAGATGAAAAGAAAGAAAAAGAAAATAACATTAGGAAGTAGATGAGATAGAAGTGGATTCCTAAACCTACCGAGCAAACCAATCTTGAAGTCACTATTGAAGAGAGTGGCTCTATGAGCTCTAACTAGTCTCCAAGAAAGCACTGGAACTATATCTTCATAGACATATTACAAAATAGTTCCTGAACTGAAAGGAAGATAGATCCAAATCAGTATGCAAGATACAACAGGATCACTAGAAGGTCAGTATCAGTTATCACCGAGCAAGGTCGAGAGTAACCTAACTTCATTTGGTTACCGAGTAAGGTCGGAGAAGTATGAATTCGTATGATCTCTGAGTTATGGAGTCTTCACCAAGAAATTAATTCATAGTGGATGATAGCATGTCTAATTCTATACCCTAATTCATACTAAGCATTAATGACAAAATTTCAACAAAAGGAGTGAAATCAAGTTCACTATTCACTGCAAACAAAAGTCTCCTAGTGCGATCAAGCATTTCGAAGCATATTTCAGCAAGATATTCTCTTTCCTCAAAGAATTTACTATGTTCACGGAGCTACCATGGCATCATCCAACACTAAAATGAAGAAAGATTCAAAAATGTTGGTTCATGGAGAATGGAAAGCACCAGATTTCAAACTCGTGCCCGCAGTTGCCGAAACCCTAGACCCGAGTGGAGCTCAATCTCGGATTCCTCCTAAGGTACTTCTTATTAATGATATTCGTAGTCATTTTAAGTGTACAATTCAAGACCTTGGAACACTAGAGATAGATACTATCCGTGAGGAACTATGTGTCAATGGTTTTCTCAAACCAGAGCATCAACATTTGGAAGATAAGGGTTTAGTTCACATCACACACTTGCCTCGGAGCTTTCAGATAAAATGGATCAGATATATCCTTAGTTGAGTACATGAAGGTAAAATATGGCTTGAGCAACTAGTAGAGATTATGAAGAAGATGATTCACCGAATCACTGGTCTTCCCATGCTCGACAAAGCAAAATCTACAAAAACCCTAGGTCAGATAGAACTGGAAGAGAAAACCCTAGCTGAGTGGGACGGTAGAGGTATGATGATAAGTAGAATTACTGATGCAGAATTGAAGTTTGGTATACATATCGTAGCTCACAAGATATATAGTTCAAGTCGGCAGAACAGTGTTCCATGTGAAGCAGTTGACCTAGCATATAAAATTGTAAAGAACAATCTGTCATTTGACCTAGCAGATCTTTTGTTGAGATAGTTCAACAAGAACATGGAGAGCATCAAAACTTCAAAGAACAATCCATGTAAGTTTGGCTCAGTGTTAGTTTGTTTATTTTTCAATGCTCAAAAGTTTTTCACATCAAAAGGCATGATAGTATGGAGAAAAGATGTGCCAATTCTTTGTCAGATGAATGAATACATTTCAGAAATGGGTGACAATTTTGAAAGCATAATGGATAACTATTTTGAATCATTTAAAGAGAAAATGAACAATAGATTTTGGATTCCACAGAAATTGGTGGAAGATTAAAAAGATGATATTTGTTTTATGGAGGATTGTGATAATCTGTATATACAGGCAGCAAAACCAAGGATTGTACATGTGAAACCTCTTCCCTATGAGGTAAATATTGATGAAACCAAGAATATTATTGAAGCCCTAATTAATCAACCTGTTAACCCAAAGGCACCATATTTTGGGACATATGAAGAAGCTAAGGAGAGAATTGAGCTTAGTATAAAGCTTCCATAGGCGGTTAACAAAGGAAGAAAGAGGTTGGCCAAAATACAAGCTAGCACACCTCTAATGTCAACCGAGGAAAAAGGAGAGGACTTTGAAGAAGAAGAAGAGAAAAAGGATGATGAGGAGGAAGAAGAACAAACACCAGCAAAGAAGAAAGGAAAAGTATTCATCACCAAGGCACTCAAGCAACCCCCTGCAGTATTTACAAGAAGGAGTGCAAGAGGCAAGGCAGGCAAAGTCAGTGAAGAAATAGTATTCAAAAGGCCTCCTCCTTCATTAAAAGAAAAGATCAAGGATATGAAAGAAGGATCTAGAATTGCAAACTTCAGATCTCTCAAATATGAAATTAGATTTGAGGAAGAGTAGTAGGAAATTGAAGATGCTATTATCGAGAAAATAGGAAGATGGAAATACTCACCTGAAGAGATAGCTTCTCAAATCCCTAGAACTCTACTAAAAAAAATTAAGTTAAGATGGTCCAATGCAAGACAAAATTTCAAGGACATCTATGCTCAAACCTTGAGGCAATTAATGCCATGTTTGAAAAATGCTGAAATTAATAAGGCATTGATAGACAATGAAAATAAGATGACACTCAAATTTAATAGTTGTTTGATTTTGATCAAAGATATTGAGTCGGTTGTGAAGAGTGCCACTAACACATGGAAAAACATCTATAATCTTCACAAACTGAGTGTGGAAACAATGATAATCAAGGATATTGATGATGACAGTGATGAACATGAAGAATATACCGAGGTAGACAAGCAAAGTGATGAGGAAGATAATATTGTTCAGATAGCTGTAGAAGTCATTGCCTCACTTGCTCATTCTCCAGAAAAAGTTGCTACACCTAGCACGGAGATAACTTCAAGTATGATTATGACAACTTCCACAGATACATCAAATGTCAAATCATCACTACCACAACTCAATGAATCATCGACAACAATGACTACAACCTCTTTTACCGAGTTGCAGTCTCCTGTATCTACTTCAGTACCTACTTCCATATCAAGTTTTCCAGCAGTAAGTACCTCAGTTTTGGATACTTCAGTAAGTATTTCAGTTTTTGATTCAACAATTGTGAGTACTTCAGTTTTGAGCCCTTCAAGTATTCCAGTCGGTAGTCTATCATTTTTCATAGCTAGTCCTACAATATCTACAATAACTTCTGTAAAGGCATTAAGTGCAATAACAGTTGATCCTAAGGCTCAACCAAGTACAAGATTTCTGAGTAAGAATGTAGAAGAGGATATAGACTTAGATGAGGAGATAGAGATTCCAAAATTAGACTTTGCAAATATTTCAGCAGACCAAATGGATAACATTGCTGAACTCCTTCAAAAGAAAGCAAAGCAGAAGAAACTAAAAGAAGAAAGGGACAAGGAATATAAAATTATTGAAGATGCAAAGGATATTTTGTCAGAAGCATTAGGTATTAAAATTGATTCCTCTCAACATATTTTGTTATAGTTAGCTGAGGTAGTAAACAAGTTCCATGAGGATTCCTCTGCGTCAGAGAAGATTATTGAGAAAGCCAAGAATAAATTTGACAATAAAGTGCTTGAGCATGTTGCTCAGCATATAGCTATTAATCAGGCAGAATTATCTTCAATTTTGACAGATATTGAATCCTCCTATTCCAATATTACCTCACTTGTTGCTAAGCTATGTAATGTTGCCGAGTTCACTAAGGAAGTCAAGGAAAAATTGAATAAGATTGATGAGGATCTGAAGGAAAGTGTACAAAGGTTACAACTTGAACCTAGTTCAAGCTCTGCACATCATATGAAAATCACATTCCTATCAAATAGGTAGTTGAAATTATTAAAAGAAGATACAAAGATCCGGTCAACACTGCTAGATATTTAGAATATGATCCTTCCCATCATGGACATAATGCAAAAGCACATTGTTCACTCAAAAGCATTACTCCATGACAATCAATTTTCCATTGCAGATCACATGATTGAACTCTCTGCAGAAGTCCAAATTGCACTCCAAACATGCAAGATTCTGCAAGAGAATTGGGACAGAACTCTGGCACTAATCATGAAGGTACATTCTGATTTTCTTTCACATTTTGGATTCTCCCTGTAAAATACTTGTATATACACCTTTGGCATTATTGTCAAAAAGGGGGAGACAATGTATAGGAGAAAGTGAAAGGGGGAGAAAGTACTCTATATAAGGGAGTCATGAAATGTATAAACATAAACAGTAGTTTGACAAAGATAAATTTTGAAAAATCAAAAAAAGAGATTCAGCATGATTCTTGTATATAAGTTTTGGTTGTAAGTGTTTTTGTCACTAATGCCAAAGGGGGAGATTGTTGGTATTAAGCATGATTGTCATTAGTGACAACACTTATTCTATACAGTACATACCGAGTAGATCAGTACATACCAAGAAGAATAGTACATACCGAGCAGATTAGTACATACTGAGTAGAATAGTACATACCAAGCAGAATAGTACATATCGAGCAGAACAGAGCTTACCGAGCTGAGCAGAGCTTACCGAGTAAAATAGTGCATACCGAGCTCGCAAAGTTTCACAGTGTTTACCAAGTGCTGCATGGTTAAACAGGAAATTTAGCTTCTACTGAGTAACACTTTATCTATCGAGTCTCCAGTGTTTACTAAGTTTGAAACTATGATCGAGTGGTTAGTATGGACCGAGTTTCCACTTCTACTGAGTGCATGATGATGCCAAGTAACACAGTGGATGCTGAGTATCAGAAAGTCACCGAGTTAGTTTGCAGTAATCATGTAACTATATTTGGGCCGACTCAGTAATATTTGTGTTTACTTGTTTAAGAGCTGACTTTGTAATTGTTTTGGAATTGACTTAGATTGATATATAAACAATGATTTATGTCATATCCAAAAATGTGATAGAGAAGTATGAAAAAGAGAGAAAGGAAAAGATAAGTGAATTACAAAGGGCTACAACAGTATAAGAAGAAGAAAAGATCTATCTATCACAAAAGGTGATCAGTACATCAGAAAATCTCAATCAACAAGTAGAGTTGCATGTAAGAGATCTACTATTTCATCCTAACGGGTGAATCAGCTTGAAATCCTTTAACTGAGTAGACTTAACATTCTTTGTAAAAATATCTTAACCGAGTGCATACTTCATTGTATGTTTGTAAATCCTTTAACAAGGTGGACCTAGTAGTCCTTATTGCTCCTAACAGGGCAGATCATTAGAAGTGATCATTGTAAGCCTTAACCAACAAACTTTACACTGCAGTATTGAAGTTTTGTGGGTATCATCCCCACCTCAGTTTTACTTTCTACTTGGAAGGTTTTTGGGTTACCAAATCTTTGTGTTATGAATGTTTTATTCTTTCTGTTACTCATGCATATTAAGATCTGAATTTGTTAAAAGTTTTGAAGTTACTGATTCACCCCTCCCCTCTTAGTAACCTAGATAGTCTTGAATATTTCCAACAATCACAACTCTATTTCAACTTCCATACCAAATATAATGGGTGCAAGTTATATTTATACGCTCATACAAAATACATAATTAGGTCATCCCTATAACTAATTACAAATAATGCTTCCAAATGAATTGGCTTAAGTATGCTTACAATTATACATATAAACATGTTAGAAACCTAAATATAATGTGCGCATATCCTTTACAACATTACATTATAACCACAAACCAAAATACTAACTGTTAGCTCCATGCTCTGTTATCTGTTGGCACACACTACCTGTGAAACTTCAACTAACTGTAACTTTCTCATCCTTGCACATCTACTTATGCACTCATAGACTAAGAATGAGTATAGTCTAACAAACTTAACTTCCAAGATGCATACCATAATTCATCCGTACACATGTCTGCTGATGCTCTGAGCTGTAGGAACTCTGTACACTAACCAATCTTCAACACTTAACCGAATTCTGATCTTTACATGAAGTGCGCTAACTCCAAACTACTATATGACTTTTTTTCCATAATGACAACATTATATCTAGTCATATACTTCATTATATAAAACTATCCAACATCACCTTCCACCATCAGCTTATCAGTAACAAGGAATTTAAGATTCCCACCATCTTCATCAACCACCTCTATATCCTTAACCACCATCTACAATTCTACAACACAAGTAACAACATCCAACAGTAACAACCTAGTTTGAAATTCCTCTTCAACAATAGAATTATCATCTCCAATGAAAACCCTATCAACAAGTTCATAAATACCAAGATCCTCAACATTACCCTTAGAAAAAGGTAACTCCTCCAAATAATAGGCAATCTCATTAGCAACAAGAAGATGATCTACAATTTTCACATTAGACCCAACCATCTGATCATGAAAATTGAATCGATCTACCACCTCAATCTTAGAAAAGTTATTATTTATTTCTTCAAGCTTTACCTCTTCTACAATAACATTAACTTCCTTTTCCTTCTTTGAACATGCCTTTTCACAAGCAAAACAATCCTCATCTGGATTAATAAGGGTTAACTATAATTGAATCCCCAAATCTCCTATAGCTTACCATAAATCTCCTTTATCTTCTTCTCAATTTGGCTAAAGACCCTATCTTCAACCAACTGATTAACCTGTCTCATCAACATCTTCTCTTCTCTCACAAGGTGAAACTACCTCAGATTGACAATCAAATTGCAATATTCTAGTCATCTCATATTCAGTGATCCACTGAACATCTTCACCAATTGCCTCAATTCAAAAAAAATTTCAACAACAATGAGATTTCTGAAGGGTTTCATGTCCCTTGTGGGTTCATATCTAGTAACATCCTCTTTCTGATACATCCTTGCGCAAATCCTCTACAGTCACGGGCAAGATCCACTTGATGTAGTCAAGACCAAAAAAGTCTCCAAAGGAGATGTTCAATATTGCAGAAAGACTCAACACAATGAAAAAGAAAAAAAGAAAGACAACAAGATATGACCAAAACAAAAAACTTTATTATTAGGTAGCTCATCAAATTATAAAAAATTATCTTCAACATGTTGGGCTATAAGGTCTTCCTGGTTATGGCCATATATAATAAACCAGTCTCAGAAACTCAAACTGATCTGCTAAACCTCAGAGATATCATCTCTCATCTTTATACTACCCAAAACTCCCCCATCACTATCCCCTCTTACATAAATCCCTAAACTTATACCTACTAGACACCATAAGTCAACATTCATGATATCACATATCCCAAGAAAAATATATTATACCAGGTAACACAATCTTGAATAATCAACTAGAGAAAACAATTGAACTGGTAACATGATGAACACAACTAGCTAGAAAATAACATCCCAAATATCACAATCTATACCACCTAAAGAAATGAAATCTTAGAAATAGTCTCCATGAATAGAAATGAAGAAACCTTGTTCATCACACATGCCAAAGATGTCCATAGATAATAAGATTCTCTGCTCCTCTGGTAAGACACATGGTTCTTAGCCCTATCTCTCTCAATAATTAGCATAGTAACCTAACACTCCAAAAATGCCACATCAATATTAAACTCTTCTCTCTCCTATAAAAATATATGACTAGTGGCACCCTGGTCACATTATTGTGCATCCCTATGTGGTAGAGCTAGATCCAATTTTTCTACCTCTTGTATAGGCTCTCCATCTCTCCTCCTCCTCACTAGATGAGCAGGATCATCAACTGGTGCTAAAACTCAAATCCACCTACCCCCATCACCCTCATCATCTCCATCACCATCACCACCACCACATCCACCTCAACCTCCACCTCTCCCACCATCTCTACCTCCATCTCCAACTCCTCATCTACTGTCATCCTCCTCCTCATAATCAATAGGCTCATCAATAGTTGGATAAAATATCCTCAAGAGAAGTTAGTCTTGAGAAGAGAGGTTGCAAAAAATATTATGTATAATCATCTAACACTCCCACATCAATCATATCTAGGACATAGTCTTGTGCTATAGAATCCAAACTAAGATACACCCATCTCACATTCTCATACTAGAGATTTTAGGAACCCATGCTTTCTCCCCCTCCCATATCCTTCCATAACTTTTTCTATCTTGAGGCATACCCTGTACCTACCCACATTGTCTTAGTACTTGTGTCATGATGAATCTCTCAATAAAATGTTGGTTACCCCCTATGAGGTACCAAATCATGAAGATATATGGAATCTCCCTCCTACTCTCTCATCAATCTTCATAATATATATATGACCTCTAGACCACAATAGTCAAATTATCCATAAATTTTCACTAGTACTTCACGTTCCCAAATTGGGGTTGCACCACAAATCCATTTTACATGTACAAGTAGGGCCACTCTAGCTACCTAACTCTTTGCATCATGGGCCTAGTAATACAGATGTTCTTCCATGTCCAAATCTATAATAGTACACCACTAGAAGACAAACTCTTATTGTACCAGTACACCACCTCGTGTAGCTCATGGTATAAATGCATGAGTAAATAGGATCCCCAAGAAAAGCATCGAGCCCTTGTAATCAAGTTCTCCAATAGTTGGCCCCATCCACATAAGAAGCTTCTAACACTCCTATATAATATGATAAAGCCACATATCCATCTAGCTAGTAATGAAGGAAGCAGAGCATAAGATGAATCCATGTTCTCCAAAGTAATGGTATGATTCATGATCAATGGATCATCAAACACCTGATGAAGAGCTTGAATCTTGACACCAGCCTCCTGATAACAATACACAATTTTT